>LN483538.1:0-214210 GCA_900002565.1 Culicoides sonorensis
CTCTCTTCAATTGAATGCTGACACATTTCAGAAACACATTCAAAGTCTCATTGAATCAAAACTTCTAATTGCCACCTCAGAAACACTAGATGATGCTGCCAAAATCAAACTTAATCTAGACTATTCAAACAAACGAACCAAATTTAAGATAACTGCAGCACTTCAGAAGGAAACTCAACAAGAGGTTGAACATACAATGACTGCTGTCGATGAAGATCGAAAACTTTATTTGCAGGCTGCAATTGTACGTATCATGAAATCAAGGAAGGTTTTGAGACACAATCAATTGATCCAGGAAATTTTATCTCATACTAAAGTCAGCTTTGCACCAAGTATTACCATGATCAAAAAATGTATTGAATCGTTGATTGACAAACAATATATTGAGAGAACAGCTAATTCAGGTGACGAATATAGTTATGTCGCTTAAATTATTCAAATGTTTAACAACACACTGTATATAATCCCTCCAAAAAAAAATATACAAATTATTATGAGACAAAATTAAATATCATTTGAATTGAATTAAAACAATTGTTCAAAAAAATCGATCTAAAATATATAAAACTTGTGTTATACGAAAGTGTTTTTGTAAAATCCAAAATAGTTAATTCAGAGATCATTTCAACTTATGTGTTTTTTAAAATTTGTATCCAAAAATATTTTTTTTACAATTTTTCATTGAAATGATAATAAATTATACATGAATTTAAAATACATTTTAAGAAAAAAACTAATATGATAAATTTAATAGATAATTTTTATTTATCTTTTTATTATTTAAATGTTATTAAACTTATGACTATGTTAAACTCAAAAATTTTAATCATTCTACAGTTCTAGACTAAACTTTAATATCAACATGATATCTATTCCTTAAAAATATCTTTTACATCAATGTTAGTTTTATTATTATCAATCGTAGCACTGTCTTGTGATGCTGCCATTGAAAATCTTGTAGAAAGACTTGGTATTTCATTTTGGAACTCTTGATTAGATTCAGCCACAGATTCAAGTTTTTCTTGTCGTTGCTGTTGTAACTTTTCTTGTAATAGTTCTAAGGATGTCTCGAATATTTTGTCTTCAGACAGAGCTCCCTGTTTTCTAAGATGATTATAAATTTCTATGAACATTTGTGAGTCTGTCTGACGTTTCGACGAAATAAGAGATATGCTTTGTAATTGTTTAACCTCTTTATGGAAACGAGCACGTATTTTATCCTCTTCATAGAATATGGGTTGAATTGAAGTCACTGGTGCTGGTCGGTCAAATCTAGGTTCAAGTTTAGGCGGAAAAGCCTTGTAAATGTCGTACCATATTGGTTTATCTTCAGACTTCATGGCACCTGTTCGTAGAAGTGCAGTGGTTCTATGTAATTAAAATATGAATAATTAATGAATTCTATGAAAACAGAACACTGTAAGTACCTGGTAAAAATTGTTCCTACTTTTTCTAATCTGCTATTAGCCATTTTTATTTAAATAATGAATTTTCCAACTTTTTTTTCTCTAGTTATTTTTTATTTTGAATAAAATTTGACAAGTAGAAAACCCAATTTCAATTTGTATTTACAATGTCAAATATGAATCACATGTTCACAAATATTAAATTTAAAATGCTTTTTTTAACAAATCTGATAAGTGCATTAACCCATAACCGCTTCTCCTAGAAATATTGAGTTTAGGACAAAACTTTCCTAGATTCTAGAAGAAAATCGGTTAAAAATTACTAGTCGAAAAATTGACCAGCGACGGTTATTGAGTTAAAAAATTTGGAATCAGACTCTAAACCGATTCTTATTGCCCATTTTTTCTGGAAAGTCGAAGCATTGTTCACAATAGAAGTGCAATAAAAATCACTAAAGAAAAAAAGTCAAACTTGGAAATTTTGTTTATTTCCGATAATGTTATAGAGAATCCTGTTTATAAAAATAGTATGCCACTTACAAACGCAGCTAAAATAGGAATTGGTTGGTAAGGATTGACTTTTGAATGATAAAAATAAAATTTTAAAAATGGTGTTTTAAAAACAAATTAAATTTTTACTTTTGTTTCAAAACTTTTCAATTTAAGTATCTAATAATAAACATCTCATAAGATATTATTTCAATTAATATGGGTGAGAACCTTCTCAGGCTCAAAAATATTATCCCGGTATTTTGTTACAATGTTACATAACTAACCATCTAAACACGTTTTCATGTCATTTTTCTTGTTTATTTTTATTACAGGGCAACTCTAGTTGTATGTGGATTGAGTGCATTTGTACTATCAAAATCAATTATTGACCGAAAACGATATGATAGCATGAAAGTTCGTGAGCGTATGAAGAATTCTAATATTGGACAATACGAATACCCAACAAGATTTGAATCTTAAATATTGAAAATAATTGAAATCATAAAGTTGAAAAATTTTTAAAAAAATTCATCAAACATGGCACAGTTAAGTGAAGCTGATCAAGCAAAATTACAAATCGTTCAAGAAGTTGAATTGGAAATGATGTCAGATTTATATAATAGAATGACTTCTGTTTGCCATAAAAAATGCATCCCACCAAAATATATTGAGGGAGAATTGGGAAAAGGTGAAGCTGTTTGTATTGATAGATGTGTGGCCAAATATTTGGATATTCATGAAAGAATTGGCAAAAAATTGCAGACTATCCAAGCATCAGAAATGGCAAAACAATAATCATGTTACAAGGATTTCAATGAATATAATTTAAGTTAGATTAAAATAGTAGAGTAAAAAATATAATTTTTGCATTAATAACAAGACATTAAAAAAAAATTGTCGGCTTTGTAGTACTACAGCATAATAAATAAAAATGGTCATTTATTAATTAAGTATCATATTATTTAATTATCAACCAATGTTTCAGATTAGCAAAAAAAAAAATAAATAATTAAAATTTGAAAAATATTTTTTTTTCTTTGAAATGTTATGATACGAAAACAGCTGTTCGTCCCAGTCGACATTTATAACATGATTTTCAAAACAACACGTGCACCGTGTGTTTCGTAAAATTCATAAAAAGATGGCTTTGAAAACATTGAAATGTAAGTAAATTATTAGAAAAATTAGTAAAACACCAGTTAAATAATTTAATTTTAACAGGTCGTCAATCAAAACGACAAAAGGCAAGTCGAAGATACAAAATCATTAAACGGATAGCTGAGCACAAGCGTAAACAAAAAAAGCAAGCAAGCAAGTTACCTAAACGAAAAAGTTCAAAAGATAAATTGATTCAAGTACCAAATATCTGTCCATTCAAAGAAGAAATTCTCAATGAGGTCAAAGAAGAAAAGGAACGTGTTGAATTGGAACGTTTACAAAGAAGAGAATTGTTAAAACAACAAAAACTTGAAGCTTCCAATTCAAAGTCACTCGAGTCTATGGTAGAAGATGCAGAAAACCGTGCAGATCAACATGTTTTAGAAAATGATGAAGATGGTTTGGATAATGATGACTATACGGCAGGGAAAACAAAGGATAACTCTTTAAAAGCATTTTTCAAGGAATTTAAGAAAGTTGTTGATGTTGCGGATGTTATTCTTGAAGTGGTTGATGCTCGTGACCCTCTTGGTACAAGATGTGAGGAAGTATCTGAAATTGTAAGAAATTCAGCTGGCCAAAAAAAACTGGTTTTGGTTTTAAACAAGGCCGATTTAGTTCCGAGAGACAATCTGGAAGCTTGGTTAAAGTATCTACGAAAGCAAGGACCGGTAATACCATTTAAAGCCACAACTCAAACACAAAAAATGAAATTAGGTCGTATAAAGTTCAAATCAAAACCTGAATTTCAAAGAAGTCCTTGTGTTGGTGCCGATATTCTAACATCGCTTTTGGCCAACTATTGTCGTAATAATGGAATCAAAACCTCTATCAGAGTTGGAATTGTTGGTATACCAAATGTCGGGAAAAGTTCTATTATTAATTCTTTGAAACGAAAGAGAGCTTGTAATGTCGGCGGAATACCAGGAGTAACGCGACAACTACAAGAAGTTGAAATTGATAAAAATATCAAATTAATTGATAGTCCTGGTATTATTTTCCAACGCCCCAAAGAGGCAAACCCTGATGAATTTTTTGCATTGAAAAATGCCCAACATGTAAATAATATTCAAAACCCTTATCCATTAGCTGAAGATATTTTACGTCGTGCAAGTATGCATTATTTCTGTCGTCTGTACAATATTACAGAATTTCATTCGGTTGATGAATTTTTGGCCAAAAAATCGCAAAAAATTGGAAAATTTGGTCCAGGAGGTGTTCCTGATGTAAAAGCAGCAGCCAGGAGTTTAATCCATGATTGGAACACAGGCAAAATTAAATATTTTACACATCCACCAGAGGACAAGGATAATGAAGCACATCTTAGCTCAGCAATTGTAACACAAGAAACAAAAGAATTTGGCTTAGACGATTTCGAAACAACCACTTCGAAAATTTTAGATCGTATTGAAGCGCGTTGTAAACTTGAAAAAGATCCTGATGTTGATGATTTGTATATGGAAGTACAAACTCAAGGACCAGTTCACTTAAAAACAGAAAAAGGTAAAAGAAAAAGTGGTGATGGAATTGAATCAACAAAAAAAATTGTTGAAACAATTGATGATGTCATGGAAGAATCTGTATCGACAAAGAAAAAAAGAAAGGCTGAATCAATCGATGACGATGAAAAAAAATTTAAAAATGATGCAGTTTTTAAAATTGAAGGTAAGAAATAATAAGCTTTAATTTTGTTGGTCCATTAATTTTTATATATCATTTGTTTAGGTAATATGAAAATAAATAAAAACAACAAAAAGGAAATGAAAAAGCTGAAAAAACAACAATCTCGGAACAGCAAAAAAATTGAAAATGTTGCAGATGTCTTAGAACAGTTCTCTTTTGGTAGTAAGCAACCAACGGATCCTAATCAATATGATTTTGATGAAGATTTTGAAATGGAATAGACTGTGACTTATAGAAATATAATTTTAATATCGAATTATTAAAAATTGAAATTTATAATTTTTCAAGAACAATTAAAATATTTTTTCCAAGTTACGTGAATTGTATTATTTTCAATTTGTGATGTTTCTCGGAGTTGCTTGGGTCGGAAAGGTAATCAAATAATTCTCATCAATTCGAAAAGGAAAATACTTTTTCTAAATTTTTTTTATAAAAAAAAACATTATTTTAATATCAAATTCATTTCATATTTCGATTACTCAATATACTCCACTGGGTTGTCCAAATCAATTAAATTGCAATTTGCGTCGTTTGTAGTATTACCCTTTTCCGAAGTGAGATTGTGAGTCTCCTCATAGTTCATTATATTGCTATCAAAGTTAATATAAGGCAAAGGTAATTTTTCTGGCTCGTATCTCTGAACCAAAAGCTCTATCAAATCTCTCAAAAATTTACGTTTATGAAGTATTACATCCAAATCAAACCACTTTGTAAGGTTCTTAATTGGAAGTCTATAATCCTTAATTGGATTGCTGAAAAAATTTTCAACATACTGCAGAAGATAAATTCCACAATCATAATAGTTCTGTTGAAATGGGACTTTGACATAGCATCCAGGCATGTTATTTTTATCAAAGTTAAGTAATTCAAATCTTGTATCCATTGCTTTGCATCGTTGAGACAAAAATAATCTCAAATTTTTGATAACATGTGGTCTATCCATTCCTAAAGAATCAAAAATTAAAATGCAAGGTTGAATAATCGGACTGAATTTGTCATATTTAACATTAATTTCCACGTGAGTATCATAATGTAAAGTTTTTCCAATCAACCGTGGATAACATATTACTGCCAAAAACCAATGGTCATGTTGAAGGATGGGAACAAAAATAAAATCTTTTTCAAGTAAATTAATTTTTTCATCCCATCTACTAACTCGAGAGTACATTACCAACGCTTTGTCTTCAACTGACATTCGCTTGTTTTGCAATTCTTCTTGATCCAGTGCACTTATTAATTTTTTGTAAAAAAAACTATCAAATGCATGAACTCGTTTTCGTTGATCTTCCGACAATTTCTCATGCACAATATATTTTATGTAGAAATGTATGATAGCATCATTCAAATAAGTTCCCGGACTGAGATCCATAAAATCATTCATGAAAATTGAAACTCCTCCACGTGTATTTGGTGGGTAAGTCAAAATGATATAATCCACTTTTTGAGGTTCCTTTACAGTTGGTAAATGCGTTATCAAATTTAGTTCTTCATATATCTTAAACAACTGCTTTGATTTTTCCAAAGATATTGAGTCAATTTTTTGATAGAAAATATAACTGATGTTCTTGCTAAGTTTCTCTGTGACAGGTGTGGATAACGCAAAGAAAATTCGACTAAGATGATAAGTACTCGTTGGACACCGAAACATATCTTCATTCAACCCAAGTTCATTTCGGATACTTCGTACTTTGGCAGGAACAGGATAAATCAAAATTAGGTGATTTTCTTCCGAATGAGAATACACAACTTTACTGGTTTCATTTTCTATATCAATTTCAATTGGAATTAATGTTTCATCTTTAACCGCATGTTTAACGTAGAAAAGTAATTTTGTCTCTCCAATGAAAACTTCAATTTTTCCGCCAATGACGTATGAGCCAATACATCCGTTGGAAATTGTAAAACTTAATTCTTCAAATTTTTCAAACATTTTACTTTGAAATAAATCTAGACGTTGATAAGGACATTAAACTATGCAAATATTAATCGAATTTGAGGTTAATCTTTTGTCGAATTACATTTGTTATGACTGTTATTAGATCTATTAAACCCGAAGCACACTATATATATCTACATCATAATAACGGGAAGGAGCAGATAAAACTTGACAACATGTGTGTCAGATATCTTATTGATTTAAATAACGATTTGATCAAATAATTTTTTTTCTACGCATTTTGAAACTTTATCTGTATTTGAAAAGAATATTAAGTATTTGAGACTGATGTTAAAAACTGCCTAATAATTCAACTTCAGTTTAATTAAAAAAAAAGATTTTCACTTAGCTACACGTGATTAAAACTTCATTTGTTTAAATGTCAATTTCCTCATCATCAATCATTTAAAAATTCTCTTTGCATAAGCTCTTTTTGATTGATTTAAAAAAAAATGACTGATTTACATGGATATTGTGATAAATTTACAAAAAAGATATTAGCAAAAAAGACGCATAAATATTTACATAAAAAAAGATCACAAAATAATGACATATTAAGTGATAAAATACTTGGAGGCTCTTATTACGTTAAATACCAAAAGACTCAAGATGAAAAAAAAGAAGAAAATTGTATTTTTGATAATTCAATGATAAAGTCCAGATTACAAGGAAATATTTTAGATGTAATTAAAAGAAATATTGAAGTTCAACGTAACCAAGCTATACCACAAGAAACTGTTATAGAACTCCCAAGTGGCATGTTTAATTTAAGTCAAGATGTACCCGACATTTCTCTCTTTAAAAAGCCAGTAACTGAAATGCAGACAAATTCTTTTAAACTTGAAAAAATTTCCGATATACAAGACACATTGAAATTCATTCCACAAATTACTTCAACCCCGTTCATTCACCATGGATCACAAAATCAATCATTCAACACCCAATGTACACCATTACCTATTTCTGCTAAAGATTTAAAGAAAAATAATTTAAACACTGATAAAGGCCTCAAAGAAAAGTGCGATCGAATGTGCCGAATTATGAACATAAGAAGCAAATTTATGAGTAGTATCCTTTTTGAAGACATGCCAAATGTTAATACCAAACTTCAACTTCAGGAAGTTATGATTAATTGTTCCAAAGAGACTTGCACCACAAATTCCCATGAAAATTTCAATCAAACGTATGTCATTAAACAGCATACATTCATAAGCAATTTAAGTCCTTCTCCAGTAAAGTTTAATGATGAACCTGAGAATAATGATTTTGATTGGCTAGATGAAAACAGTCAATCATTACATGAAAATTCAAACTATGATAATCCTATTGTAAAATCAGACAACATATTTGAAATGAATGGTTGTGTTAACAATGAGATATATTGTAATTTTTTAAACGATAATAATTCGTTTTTTTAGTTAATCAAAAATAAACTCAATTTTTTCTTGACGTATTCCTTGATGGAAAATTTATTCTATTTTAATATTTTCTAATTCTCTTATGATGTCCATGTGTTTAAATTTATCAGGAGTTTTTGTAAATGTTTCTAACAATGCTAACTTGCTTGGGTCATTTTTGCAATAATAAAGTTGTAGCTGATTGATCAAACACTGTGCTTCTTGAGGAGATAAAACTTTTGGGTCATATTCGCCTCTCATCAATATAATTCCTTTATCTTTAAATTCAGTGTAGTGTGTCACGTTTAAACATTCAGGAGCATTTTCCTTATGCACTTGATAACAAAGTAATGTTGTAAAATGAATTGTATTACCAGCAAATTGTTGCATTATAAATTCATATCCTTGATTTCGTGGAATGGGAAAAATAAAAATTGGATGTTCCCGTGCAGTTTTTATAAGTTCATCATACTGTTTTGTGTCCAAAATCGCCGATATGCAGTCTTTGCTTTTGTGATACTCTAACCAAATGTATTTAATTTCCTCAATAGTTTTGTCTTCGAGAAGCTCAAGTTTGAGGATATCTGAAAGCTTTTTGTCAGGAACTTGAGCAACTGTGCTACTACCAGCAGATGGTTTTGGCTGTAACAGTTCAGAATAATCGCGACCTAATGACATGAAAACATGTGAAATAGTAATTTTTATTGAATTAACTAATTCTCAAAATCTTACCTTCAAGTGATGGTCCAAATTTCGGTTTTTTCTTTTCTTTTTCAACTTTCTCCAAACGACTCAGAAATTCTTCGGGAGATTCTTGTTGAACTGCTGCAATTTTCTTACTATACTTTTCAAAGAATGGGTTCTTTTCCTTTAATTCGACAATTACTTTTTCGGACCGTTCCCTGGCTGACGACATCATAAAAGAACACTTTTTGAATCGCAGAACTGACCAAACTCTATTGCTTCTTAAAATTGGAACTAAGGCCATTACATTTGTAAATAAACCGAAAATAATTTTACAGCACGATCTGTTATGTAAAATATGATTTGATAGTAGTAGGCAGTGGTGTCGTCAATTTAAAAAAAAATTGTAACTATAGTCGATAGGGAATGCAATCTAACCCAGTTAACAATCATTTAGAGTATCACAAGTCAAAATAATTTCAAGTTCCTTTGATCCCCATTGATTTTCTTAAATTAAACTTTTAAAATATTAAAATTCTTCAAAATTTCTTTTATTTTTTTTTGTATTCAGAACACTTCAAAAATCAACAATTCGATTAACATCATCCAAAATTATCTGACCTTTAGCCCGTATAAAGAAAATTAAAATGATATATCCTCGATCCCTTACCATATTTTCTCACTCGACTGAAGCGTGAAATTATTTTAAATCTTGTGATGCCCTTACAAAATTGTATATTTGTAAAAAAAACTTGCAGGATTGAAAAATAATTATATTTAATATTAGTTAGATTTTCTTGCAATTTAATTTGTTTAACATAAAATAAAATAGAAAATAGACCAAGAACATGAAGTTTTTTTCAAACTTAAAAGATTCGGGGTGCCTAGTAGTCGTATTTTTATTAGTTTTAAAACTTTGTGATGCTGTAGAATTAACTTTTGAATTGCCCGATAATGCAAAAGAATGTTTTTATCAAGAAATACAGAAAAATCAAACAGCTACACTAGAATTTCAAGTAAGACCCGGCATTTACTATTCAATTTTATTCCAAATTTAGGAAAATTTGTCCCAAATAGAGCTGATATAAATGATAGAAAATTAAAGTTTACTTTATGATTACGTGTATATATCTGTCACAGCTCCCAACTGTTTATCAAAATATTTTTTTTTTTGATTTTAAATATTTTTAAACATTTTCTAGGTTGTGACTGGAGGTCAATATGATGTTGATGTTACATTAGAATCACCGAAGAAAGAAATTCTATACAGGCAGATAAAGACTCAATTTGATTCTCATTCTTTTACAGCAGAGGTAACCGGTTCTTATAGGAAATTGAGAATATTTAAAATTAAATTCTTATTTTTTCTTTTTATTCAAATGTAGACAACAGGCGTATATACTGCTTGTTTCAGCAATGAATTCTCTACATTTTCTCACAAACTTGTCTATGTTGATTTCCAAGTTGGAGATGAAAGAGCTTTGCCAGGCATTGATGAACACGTCACAGGTAGAGGCAAGAATAATTAAAAGAGAAATTTACATCATGACTTAATCAAAATTTAAATATTATTTTTTTAGCTCTAACTCAAATGGAGTCCTCTGCAAAGGAAGTGCACGAAAATTTGAATTCAATTTTAGATTATCAGACACATCACAGACTAAGAGAAACTCAAGGCAGAAAATTCGCTGAAGACTTAAATGAAAGGACTCTGTGGTGGTCATTAACTGAAACAGTTGCAATGGTTGTAATTGCGATCGGACAAGTTTGTATTTTAAGAAATGTAAATATTTTCAGTTTGATCTTTTTCGACAAAATTTATAATTTTTTATAATTTTTTCCAGTTCTTCAATGAGAAAAAACCAAGCAAAATGAATTATGGAAGACTATAAAAGAATTCTTGGGAACTATGCAACTGGATATGCGGACGTCATTAAAATCCTACTTTAAAATTGAATAAAATTAATTACATAGAACATTTTTGATTATTATAAATATTCTTTAATAAATGAAAAAAAAAATCAATCATGCTCATCGTTTTCTTTATGTTTCATAAATTCACATGTCGAATATATGTCAAATAATTTAATGCACTTGATATTAAAAAAGGACCAATAAGACAAATATAACATAGACTAAAGCACAAGGATATGCAATAAGATATCGTTGATTGGCATCACCTGTCATTAGACAAAATATTCTGCTAGATGCTGTAGTTGACAGAATTACTGCGATTGCTCCCAAAATCAAGCCAAAAGATGAATTCAACGAAACAAATATACCTAAAATTGATAACCAAACAATTGGCAAGATACTGTAACCCAAAATACTTGCAACCGCTGTAAGAGTTACATGATTTTCTTGTGTGTAACACATCAGACTTATTAAAAAGTACATGACAATAACCGAAATAATGGATAATCCATAAATATATCCGAACTGAGCCTTATTTCCAGATAAAAATAAACAGGCTGCTAGCCCAAGACAAAATGTTATAGGTCCAGCTAAATCAGTTTCCTTAAACAAGTACTCGGGATCATCTGCTAATCCTTTTGCATGAAATGGATTTAAAACAGCTAGCGATTTCTCCAAAATTCTTGCAGGATATATTTCCAACTCGTCCAAAAGTGGAGGCTCATCAAATTCACTGGTTCCATAATCTTGAACGCCAGGTTGCATTGGGAGTGGATCTGGAGTGAAAATATTAGGAGCTCCATATGCTGGTGGTTGAGTATACTGACTTTGATCGTATTGTGCCTGATCAAAAGATTGAAAATCTGAAATTCATTAGATGCATAACGTCATCAAAACATTTAATACCAAAAAATGCATTATTACCAAGAGTTTGTGACTGATTCATGAAATTGTTGCCTGCATCATATTGACCGTATTGCTCTGTATTCTCCCAAAATTGATTATCAGTATATCCAGACATTATTCCAAAAGATTTTTTTTATGATTTGGAGTTTGTTTTTAACAGATGATGATAAAACTGTTCTGTCAATTGGCAAAATTATTAACACAACCCTGAATCTGTCAAACGTACGATGAAAGCATGGATTAGGAACAAAACATTACCAAAATGACTGAAATAGTAAATTTATTACAAGATGCAATTTTTCAAAATGAAGAATATTCCCCGATCATCTTAAAGGCGTTGGAAGAACAACAACTTCTTCAAAATATAAACGTAAGAATTTCAATTTTGTATTTTACATTATTTAAAAAATAATTCATATTTTAGCGTGATTCTACACATCAAACTGTTGCTAAAATCAATTCACTTTTAAACAATCAAGAGACCAGGAATCAAGCTTTTGTATTTTTATTGGAGTTTCTTCCCGAATGTGATTTAGATGTTTTAAATGAACGTGGTCTTGTTTGGTTAAGCACTACAATTAAAGCATGTTCACTCAAATCTTCTAGCGATTCAACTGCAAAAGGCTTTGATGTAATACGTCTTTTGATTGAACGATCTATTGAAGCACATGAATTCCACAAACAAATAAGTCACTCAATCATCCAGAAAATATTCGAATCTGCGTATGATCCTGGTGAGGCTGCCGAATGTAATGCCATCAATTGTATAAATCAATGCATGATTTCATATCCGGGTCCTTCGGGACCAAGCAAAAACATTATTGAGAAAATTGCATTTAAATATATAGATTCAAGTAATACTGAACTTGTGCGTGGTGCTGCAATAGCTCTTTTATTGATGCAACAAACAAGGAGTGGTGGAGAAGCAAAAGTAATGCATGAAAAATACTTTACTGAATATCATGTTCAGATAATTGGATCACTGCATTATTACTGCAATATTTTGTTTGAAAATGTTGACGAAAATTATGATGTTGATCAAGACAGCGATGAAGAAAAACTTAAGCTTCCAGATTTAAGATTTAGTCATGAGCCGGTTTCGAAAACTGCACAACTTTCACAAAGAATTATAAATTTATTGATTTTCTTAAGGGAGGCCATCAGGTAAATTCTAATCTAATTGCATGTTATCGGAATTTCATGATACATTTTGTTCTTAAAGTGGTCCATATTCAGTAGAGAAAGTGATTCGACCACATCAAATATTAGGTGTCCTGAAACGTGTTATGGATGTAAATCCAAAATCAATTATGCAAAATGTAATTGTTGATAATTTAGTTTTAGCTGCTTTTCTTCCTCAAATTCATGTCCAAGTATTTGAGGTTTTAAATGCCTTTACTGAAGAGTGAGTTTTTTTTAAGCTATTAATTTGTATAAATTTAACTTCTAATTTCTTATGATAGATTACAAGGAAATGTTCGATTATTTTGCAACGATATTCTATCCTTATATGAATCTTCGTTTAAATGGACTAGTACTTGTGGAAAGCAGCTTGGCAGTAAAAAACCATATAGTAACGTTCGTATTAGTGCATACATCTCTTTGAAGCAGTACTGCCTTCTTCTAGGAAAGGGATCGTTAATGGAAGAAATTGCTGAAACAATCATCGAAAATATAATTGAAGATACTCTGCCATTCAAAACTGAAGTAACTTTACAATCTAATGGAGTTCAGAACAAAGGCCTTTCTAAACGTGCTAAGAAAAAACTACAAAAAGCCCAAAATGAGTCTTCAAACTTAGCACAAACTCATTCAACTAAGCAAAGTTCAAATACGAGTCGATGTTTTACTGATGAACATAACACTGAATTGTGTGCTTCTGCGTTAACAGCTTTATCTGCTTTTCTATATGCTTGTGGTTATGCTATTAAACCAACACTTCAGCGCACCTTACAACAACACATTGTTCAGCTTTGTTTAAAAATTAATTTAAATTCTTTGGAAAAATCAAATTTATACTTTTCGGAAGATTGTAGAAAGGCATTGTATGAAGCATTAACTTCACTCATTTTGTTTCCCCATCACTTATCACCACCTCCGTTGCAGTATGCTGTCGAAATTTTATCTAATTCAAGTCTCTTAGATCCAGATATGAATGTAAGGGAAACTTGTCGTTATTTGATGGCCAGTATCGAGAAAATTATTAATCCAACAAGGAAATTTCCATTTTTCAGTGTAAGTGAAGAAGAATTCAACAATGCCATTAAGGAATTAACAGGAAATAAAACAAATGAGTTTGCACAACAAAATGACAAGCAAAATGAAAATACAATTATTAACTTAGAAGAAGAAGAAGAAGACGAAGAAGTAGAAGAAAAATCAAATGAAATTGAACAGGAAACAATTACAATAGAAACGGTCTTAAATGAAGACGAAATACAAGTCGTTGCGGAAAAAGAAAAAAGTGAAGAGGAAACGAATAATCAAAGTGAAATAATAGATGTTGAGATGCATGATGAATCTTGCATGGTAGTAGAAAATATGGAAAACAATAAAATTACAGCACCCAAACGATCTGATACAGCGATTATTGATCAAAATATTACAGAAAACACTCCTGAAGAACTTGGTGCTACAACCGAAAAAAGACGAAAAATAGATGAAGAAGATATATTGGTTAATGAATTAGCTGAAACATTTGTGGATGAATAATAAACTAACTTTCTAAAATAATATACCTGAATTGTATATTGATTGATTGAGTGCTTATTTTCAATAAAATTTATTTTCTTACTTTTAAAATCATTGTTTTTAACAAAATTTTAACTAATAATTGCTTAAAGCAAAATGGTCGTTGATAACACACTTAAGTAAATTATATTTATGAGTCGTTAGTTAATTATTAAGTGAGCTAGAAGAGTAGAACAGTCGAAAATTGTAGAATTTAAATAAATAATAAAAAAATTAATGATAAAACATATTATCGATCACTTTAGAAAAATATGTTTTATGGGAGGAATTTTTAAACATCAATTTTTTACTTTTACGTTACTTTTATTTTTTTGTTTCTCAAGTTGTTACCTGAGGTAGTGGTCAATCTAATTTTTTGAGGTTCGTCTTTCTATAATTTTTTAATAACTAAAAAGGTGACTGATTAATTTTTAAGGAACCTAAAATGATTTTGTGTACAATAATAATAATCTTACATAATATTTTCGTGTCGGTAGTAAATTTTCAGTTATTTATTTGACGCCTAAGACTTTTTGTACTGCTGTTGTTACGTCGTGAACTTGTGGCAATGAAGCAATTTCCAAAGATTTTGCATAGGGCATTGGGATATCAACACCTGTGACACGCCATACAGGCGCATCAAGATGGAAGAATGTTTCATGTTCCATAATGCGAGCACATATTTCTGATCCAACACCTACAAAAAATATTGATCTCTTCAAATATTTACATTTGTGTAACTTTAAAATTCTATACTAACCGCTTTGTGGCCATCCCTGTTCAACTGTTACTAAATGATGAGTTTTTTGAACTGATTTAAAGATGGTTTCCGTGTCTAGCGGTCTTAAAGATCTTAAATTAATGACTTCACATTCAATACCCTTTCCAGCTAGTTCAGTGGCAGCTTGCAATGCTAACTCGACAGATTTTGAATGTGCAACTAGGGTAATATCTTTGCCTGGACGTTGAATTTTTGCTTTTCCAATCGGTAATACAAAGTCTTTTTCCATTACTTGATCACTAACTGGGTATGCAACACCATATAACAATTCATTCTCCAAAAAGACCACTGGATCTGGATCACGAATGGCAGCTTTAAGAAGACCTTTACAATCTTCACTATCGTATGGAGATATGACTTTTAGACCAGGACAATGAGAGTACCAAGCACCAAAACATTGAGAATGCTGAGCAGCGACACCTGATGCAGCACCATTCGGCCCACGAAATACAATAGGAACATTTACCGTACCCGCTGACATGTAAAATGTTTTTGCTGCTGAATTAATCACCTATGTAGAAAAAATTTAAATTATTAAATTGTTTGTATTGTAATAAAATTTTATACATTACCTGATCGATGGCCTGCATTGAAAAATTAAAGGTCATAAATTCACAAATCGGTCTTAAGCCAGCCATTGCAGCCCCTACAGCGATACCAGTAAAACCCATTTCAGTAATAGGAGTATCTATTACCCGCTTATCACCATATTTTTTCCACAATCCACGAGAAACCTGCGTGAATATATCAAGTTTAATTTTGTTTTTTCAAGGTCATAGGGCACATATCGAATGATAACCAATTCTAGTAATTTTATGAAATATAGAACGATTGCAATTTCATTCCTGTAGGACGACGCTACGCGACGACGGCATTAGGTAACCTTCATTCATGACAATTGTTCTTGATATACTTGTACATCTTGTTTCATACAAACATAGATACGATTGTTTACGTAACCAGAATTTGCAATTTTCTTTTCGTAAAATTATTTATGAAGAAATGGTAGATTTTTTTTAGAACTCACCTTATAGGCTCCATCATATTGTGCCACTTCTTCGCCGAGAATGAAGACTTTTTCATCTCGCTCCATTTCTTCGTCAATTGCTGCATTCAAAGCATCACGAACAGTTAGTGGTTTTGCAGACAAATGTTTTGTGGTGGAAAAATTTCTTCTTGAGAGAAAACGAATTGCGGACAACATGGCTTTTAACTTTAATATGATGAAACCACACCTGAGAAACTTTGAAAACAAATAAGATTCAGTTAAAATTAAATAATTACACTTTTTCTTAAAAATTTTAATTCCACCAAAAAAATACGTACACAACAATACGAGCTGATTTTTTTTTCCCTATGACATATGAATGAAAAGTGCGACTAACATGCTTGTAAGATATGTCGCCCGTCGATATATGGCATTTCCTGTTATATTTAATAAAAAGTCCACTAGTGCCGTCCGTCTATGATTAGATTTTGCCAATTATTAGGTTCCCTAGGCAAAGTCATAACAAGTTTCCATTGAAATTAAGTATTCAAACAAAATATTCATTACAAAGAAAATCGATATGAGCTCTATTAATGTTTTTTCATTGTATTTCACTCCGGAATTAAGACTCAAGGAAATGCACTCGCGACTATTGTTCACATTCGCGTACTATTTTTAATATCCGCCATTGTTGTTGATTGTAAAATTCAATTTGCCTTGAAAATATGGATTTATAACGAAGCCAACAAGTTTACGTATTTAAATGTAAAAAAAGTAATTATCAAACAACAGTTTCAGTAAAATAGATTAAATATTCAATAATACAATAAAACAGAATATGGTGGAGATCAATTATTAAGGAAATATAAAAAAAAACAAAATGAGTGCAAAACACAAGCAGGTATATTTTTTTTAATATTATGATGCTAATATTGTGCAATCTCATATTTAGAATAAAAATTGAAACAAAGTCCATATCAAATTCAGGTGTGATCTAGTGTAATTTATGCATTTCAAAAAAGGAATTTAATTTTTCACTTATAGAAATTGTTTTATTTTTACAAGTGAATGTTACACATGTTTACAAAACTTAATTGAGAAAGCCACGAATTAACAATAAAAACAATTAAATTTTTCATTGAAAGTTATATTTTAATATTTTTTTCAGACCTCTGACTCAATTGAAGATGGTTTCGACCTGGATGATTCAGAATATTACGGAAGTGCTAGAGTTAATTTGGATTTAGATCCGGATGATAAATGTCTCACACCTGAGCAAATTGCAAGTTTATTCATTGAAATTGCCCAAAGAGCTGAGAAATGTTTTGATTTTCAAATCAGCACCTGGCTAAAAAAATATGAAGCACTTCGGCAGCATCCAAATTTCGCTGAAGCAGCATTACTTATATCTAGTGCCAGTAAGATATATGCTAGAAAAATTAATTATTTAGAAGACATGGTAATGCAACTTATTGGTGCTGGAAGAGATGATAAATTAACATCAAACACTGAAACAGACCAAACCAAGGTTGTACGTCGTCGTGGTAAAAAATTTCGAATGAATACAATAGCCGATAGTTTCAGTGATGCAGAATTCATTGTCAAAGAATTTGAGCAACTACCAAGTGTTAAATTAACAGAGATGATAAAAAAGAAAAAGGTTAATTATGACAGTCATTGGGAGAAATTCAAGGCTTTTCAATGTCGTTTCCTAAAAAATAAAAAGAACAAATTGATTGTTTCAAAAAAATTAACAACGGATAACTCTGAAATTATTGCAACAAATGCAATATTCGGGAAGAATCCTATTTTTGAGTATGATGATGAAGAAATAATAGGAAATAGAAATGACTTCCGTTGTTTTTCAAGTATTTTGAATGACAATTGTGAACTGATTTCAGATTATAATTTTACAACATACTTTCAACATGTTGATATGGTTAACAACGACGAACAACATCGTGATTTAGAAAAGTCTTCGGTGTCTCAAAGAAATTTAAAAACAGCACGCAAATTCAAGTGTTACATTTCCAATGAATATTTGAAGCAAAATTATGGAATAGAGATTGAAAATTCAGATGAGATAAGAAGCAATGAAATTGAATCTAAAGCATTGCAAACAAGTCTTACATTAGAAAAAGATGTAAGCGAATTTTCCGATATGATTCAACAAAATTTATCAAATGTATCGAATGATGTTGCTAACACAATTGATAAAGCGAATTTTAGTTCAAAGAGTATTGTTTCAGTGGACTCTGCCTACCAGAGTTTAACTGAAGGAGAAATGTCTTTTTCAAATAAGACACTTGAATCGATTCCAGAAGAGCTTCAAGAAACTTTTTATGATGCAGTTGATACTGAAGAAAATATGGAAATTGATCATGAGCTAACTGAATATAACTTAATTCAGAAGTCACGAGAGGAAGAAACACTCAAATCAGCTTTAGATCCTGATAATCATTCTTTATTGAATGACGAAGGAATATCTGTAAGATCTCCGTCAATTCAATCACCAAATCATTTATCCGAAACTGGTTCTGAAATGAACGTTGATATGATATTTCAACCTGGTTCATCTTTTATGTTTAATAGTATAAAACATAACTTATCAAACGTTGAGGAAAACAATCCGGAAGAAGTAATACAAAGAACTAATTTATTTGAGATACAACCAGTTTATCTTGAACACAAAGAGGATTTTGAACTCCCACTAGAATATTTGATAAAAACACCACAATTGATTCATAACTTTTTATGTTTACCGGAGCAGCGTTTAAGGAAAAAATGTCTCTTTGCACTACCACCAGATGAATATAAACCTCGACCAATTTATGTAAGTTCTATTAAACTTCATATAATTCAACATTTTATTAATTTTTTTTTTTGTATACTTACAGTTAAAACTTCCAATTGAACCACCAACACCCAAAATATACAAAATGAATATGTTTAAAAATGGTGAACTAAATGACAAGGGCAACATTCAAATGAAAAACGGTAATATAAGTGATGAAGAAGACTTTGCAGGTTTCGATGAAGATACTACAAAAGCTGAATTTGAACAAGGTCTTACAGCAATATTCACGTCAACACCCAATAAAAAACAAATAAATTCTGACGAAGAAAACATTTTACGTGGAGAAAAAAGAAATGCTGAAGAGCCTGCAATGAATCCACCCAATGAAAAACGAACATCCTTGGATTCAAATGTTGACCCTGAAGAGCTTATAACTGACGACGAAGATTCAGAGAATAAAACATCGAAAAATGGCGAAAACAATCTAAGTACACCAGAACGTATTAAAGCTGCACAAAGAGTCTCTCGTGATTCCGGTATAACTTCTCCTGAACCTGAAGACACTTTAACAATAACAGTGACAGATAAAGAGGAAAATAACCAATCAATAAATATTGAGCTAAATCATCCTGAAAATGATGAAGAGTCCGAATCCGTAAAATCTTTTTGTAGTGCTACTGATGGTCCGGAATTGCCAACATTATCGAATCATGATCAAAAATTGGCAGCTCAAGCTCAACAGAAATTTCAACAACAAATTACTGATATGCAAAGTTTAGTAGTAAAAGTAAATAATTGGCATCAGTATCTAAAACCAATATTGAAAGACTCACAGACACGAAGCACTTTTGATATTCACGAGTGTGGAACTGAAGTTTTAGATGTTTTCCAAAATGAAGCAGATCAAAATGAGATCAGTTTTGCAGATGTTATGTCTACTAAACCCGATGACCATATTGCACGATATTTTCTTGCAACACTTATGCTTGTGAATACTGGAAACATTGAGTTGATTAATACAAATAAAGACGTTAATCGTGTGTCAAGCACTTCTGAATTACAATTAAAGCTGAAAAGTCGAGTTCGATTGCATGAAGAACTTGAAAATATGAATGAAACAGTGCCTTGTATTAGCTCAAATAGTAGTGGTAAAAAACGAAAAGTTTGTGGTGTTTCAGATGAATCAGATGGAAAAACAAAAAAGTTCAAAAAGAAATAAAAAAGTTCAAAAATAATTAATAGATAAAAATTTAGAGGGAAATATTTTTAAAAGATGTAAACAAGAAAGCTTTGATAGTTTTTTTGTGTTAGAAATTTAATTTAAATATGTTTCATTTAAGTAGAATTAGGTTTGAAAAATTTGGTGAAAGCCCTTCATTTGTTTAAATTTTTTGATGTACTTTTTTGTAGCTTACAAATTAAATATTCAATAAAAATTTTAGTTTTAAATCTATAATAAACTTATGAAATTGTTCTTTCGTTTTGAATTTGTAAAAATACCGAAATCAGGGACTCTGTGGCAGAAAAAACAGCTGTTAAAATAAACTTCAGTTATACATTTTTTGATCAGGCTATGGAATTGGACTTTAAAGCCTAAAAATGATCTTGAAATTCGATAAAATTCGATGAAATAACTCAATTGTGTTATCTCTTTGCATTTTGGGTGGAGGAACCTTAGGGTTGATTTAAACGCAATTGTTTCTGAATAGTGATTAACCTAAAACAAAGAATACACAACTTTTAAAGTCTCTTATTTCATCGTACAGATGCAAAATAATACAGGAAGCAAATTGAAGCATTCATTTTTAAAGAAAATACATGACTAATATTTTTATTTAGTTTTTTTTAAAATTTATATTTTTTTTTTTATTTATCGTTTTATTCTTAAATCTCTTATGAACTAAAAAATTAAAATAAAATGTGTTTCATCCATCATACACGATCTTTCGCCTTCTATAAATTAACAAAATTTTATGAAAATCCATTCAAATCATTACATCACTTGACTTTTTTTAAGTTTTTTATTAAATTTTTTAATTTTTTTTCTTCAATTTTACGAATGATGTTTTTTTTTAATAAATAGTTTTTAAACGTTGAATTCAAACATATGAAACAGCGCATTTGAACAATAAAATAAATTAAAGTGTTAAAAAGTGAATGCAAATTAGAAAAATTCCTTTACAATTTATTATTCAATATTCGAGAGTAATTTAAACATCTGACGAGATATTATTATTTTTATTAATCTTCGTTATATTTATCAAGAAAATTTAAACATTAGAATAGATTGCAAATCAATGACTATCATAAGTTTCGTATTTATAAGTCAAATAGTAACAAAATTAGTTTTATTTTACGATTGGAAGATTTTTAGAATAAAATTCAAACCCAATAATTTAATAATAATAATATAATTTGATAATAAAATGAAAGCACGAAGTACAGCAATTCAATGAATCGCATTAATTGCCTATAGTAAAATGTTAATCTCTGTGTTCCAATTCCAGGGTTTGGTGGTCAAATGATTTATTTACTCTAAATGCTATTAATTTTTCTGGATATATTTGTATCTTGATTATTATAATTTATGGACAACAATGAAATTTTACTATTTTATTATTATTTTTTTTACTAAACGATCATAATTTTATCTATTAATTTTTTTTTCTATTACAAAGATGATTTTTTATTTAGTTTTTTAGTACAATAATCAATTAATCGACTTTCTTTTGTTGAATTTCTTATCTTACTTAAAACGTTAAAGTAGATCATAAACGGCATACAATCATTTAAAATATTTTTTGATCACATTTCTTATTTCTAACTATTGAGATTATTGTATTCAAAAGTACGAATTTTTATAATTACACGAAATTTTTTTATATTGATGATACTTATGATGATTCTGCAATACATTTTTAAAGTTCTTTGGGATTAAAAAAGAAATTTCGTTTTCAAATTTAAAATGCATTTATCGGAACAAAAACAAAGCATTGATTTATTTGTTGTTTAAAATTTTTCCGTTTATTTTAATAAATTCTTTAACATTTATCATTTTTAATTCAAACAAGATTATTTTTTGATGGTTAAGTGGTGGAAGTGACTTACCTTTAATGGCAAGTCACCTCCACCAAAATCATGAAACTTTATGTTTTGTCATGTAAAATAATACAGTGGTTTTTTAAAGTGAATATTTGAATATAAATGAAATTGAATTCAATATTTTTACTTTTAAAGGTTGCTATGAAAGGAATTTTTCTTTGTAAAACTTAAAATGTTATTTATTAAGAATTTTTTTTATTTTTTTGAGAATTTTAAAGTTTACATACAAAAAGTTTAACTTTTATTTGCAAATCTGTCTCAATTGTTTTTTTTATTATTATTTTATTTTTTATATTTTTTTTTATCACTACTACCGAAACACAATTTTTTTTTACTTAGTTTTGTAAATGATTTTTTTTTATTTTACTATTTAATTTTGTACTTTTTATTTGATTTTCATCAAATTTTATTGATTTTTTTCACGTTTTTTTATTTTTTTTTATCTTAATTTTTATTTATTATTATTTATGAATTAAATTGTAAAATAATGCAATACAATGATACTTTTAATAATAGAGAGTTTTTTTTTAATTAAAACTATTTATTAATATTTATGATGAAAAGTTTACGATAAGAATGATACGACATCAAAATAAATTTTATAATTAAGAATCATGCGATTTTATCATTAAAAACGCTTACTTTTATTTTTTTAAGAACTTCTCTTCTTGACACTTTTAAAAGATGTATTTTTTTTTATTAAATAACAAACACTTTCACATTGATCAATTTTTTTTATCTTTTTGGTGCACTTTTATTGTTTTAAGATAGCTTATTATATAATTCATGTAGTCTTTTTTTATTTTCGCTTGGTTATAGTTGTGCTGAAAAATTATTATTAAAGTTTTTTTTTATTCATTTATTTTCATAGTTTTGACAAACATTTAAACGATTATTTTTTAACACTGTTCACAAACTGCTACTACTGGTGATGTTGGCCAATCTTCTTCTCCATCTTCGGAGCTTACACTTCCTGTACGTAAACGTAAATTATTATTATTATTTGTAGCATTGTGTTCCTCAATTGTTGGTAAGTATGAGGTCAATTTGTCAGTAGGTCTTAAGACACGTAAAGTTCTTGATGATAATTTCCACACCAAACGTTGTTTGTAGGGCATTTTGTGTTGCCCATTATATTGAGACAGAATTTTTGCCACGGTACTGTGACTATGAAAGAAACTGCTATCTGGAATCTGTTAAAAAATTTAAAGTTATAATCAAACAACGAATTAAAATAACTTTTATAGAAAACTTACTCTGCAAAGTCGTTGCATTTCAATTGCATAATCAACAAGTCCATGAATTTGTTGATTTACATTTGATTGATTTGATACTTGTGCGTCCATTTGCGTACAAATTAGCACCAAAGCTAATTCAGAGGCTCGAATACTGGCACAACTAGCATCACATGCCAAAATCTCCAAGCGCATCTCCAAATCAGATAGCGAAATAGCGTTGTAAAATTCACTGATATTCAAATGCTCAGCAGCATTTTTAAAGATGAAATAGAAAAGTCGAACGAATTGTAATGCGGTGATTGTTGTTGAGTTCATTTGAACGCCCAACTTATTAGCAATTATATCAGCCATTCGTTCCAAATCACGTGAAGTACAACGACACTGAAATTATAAAAATAAATTCATTTTCTATTTTGCAATGTTATAAAAAAATAAAATAAATTACTTGTGATATTGCGACAAGATCTTCAGGATCAATGGTAGGCAAGCCTAGTTGTTTGACAGCCAAATGCATCGAACTGACAGAAATGCATGCCATATGTTTTGGACGAACCTTCATTTTAGTCAAAAAACGATCAACGAGATTGATTGCTGTAAACAGTACTTCGTTGGAGAGCTCATACCAGACTTTAAGGCAGCGCAAAACATGTGCAGCTCCATCTCGCGTTCCAATTGTTATTTCACCATCCTTTAAAAAAGAAAACAAAATTTAAAATTAAAGTGTTTGTTTTTAACTTCATCATAGTTTGTTGAAGTAATATTTACATATCTATGTAGGTCATACTACTTAATGCAAGTCATAAAATGTCTAGTGATAAGACCTTTTCAAAATATATTTTAGATTCATTTAAATAGCTTTGTTCAAGTGTCAATATCTACACTAACGAATTTCACTAAGTAACTGGTCAAATAAACTAAGCAATTAAACTAATTATTAATTATAATTTATTTGATCCATGTATGGTTTGAAGCCAAGTGTGAAGATTTCAATTTAAAGAAAAATTTCGTTTAATCAAAATTTTTGTAATTTTTCCCTTTTCAAATTCAAATAATTTAATTTCACGTAATCAAATTCGTTTTGTAGGAGTGCCAATTTCAAGAGACCAATCCAAAGTCAAAGTGAGATCCTCTTTTCAAGGCTAAACCGGACTCGGTTATCGATGACGATCTCAAAGTGTCAGTAACATTTTTATCATTCCGTTAAATTCCGTTCAATAAAATGTTTTTTTCCTTACATATGAAAAAAAGTCAAACATGTGTTGGAAGAGTGATCACATTTCAGTTACAAATGTTATTTATCAGATAAACCAATATGACGTACAAAAAAATGTCTGTGAAACCTGACAATTTATAAAAAAAAAATACTTTTTTCACATTAAATAAACTAAAACATCATTATAACAAAGTATAATCTACTTAATATTAATGACAAATGACCATCAACTTTGTCTAAATTCTTTTACTTTTACTTGCAAATTTAGACAAATAGTCTGGCCTTAATGATAATTGTCAATTTTGTTTTTTTTTTAAATTCGATATGACCGATAATTCTTTGTTAATGACCTGACTCATTCACAGCAGTTTGGTCATTTGAATTTTTTCATCAATTCATTCAATTTTATCAAATGAATTTTAAAACAAAATCGAATGAAGCAGTTTTTGCGACACAAAGAAGTCTTAGTATGCCATTGACCTTGAATTTAACTGAAATAATTGATAACGAACACTAGGAAATTTTTAAGATTTGCTAAGTAATTAAAAATGTGTGTGTTTTTTTGTAGTTTTTTTTTTAAATATAATTTTAGTAAAAAAATAAAATCTTGCATTAAAATATTCCAAACCACATAACATAAACTTTTTTGACGTACAATTTTTGTAATGAGTGTAATTTTATTTTCTTTATCAACTTATAATGAACTTTATCAAATTAATTAAAAAACCATATCAGTGTCAAAAACCTTTTAAAAATATCATATGTTCATTTAAATTTAATTGGAAGTTGTAAACAAACAAATATATTCAAAAATTGTAAGGTATGAACTCAAGGTCATTTATTTTTATTTTATTTAAAGATTTCTTCTTCTGAATTGTACAAATGTAAGGGTTTGATTTATATAATAATAAAAATTAAATAGCTGTATTCTTTTTATAAAACAAAAAATACTTTATTACAAAGTATCTTTTTTAAGCACCTTCGAATAAAAATTTTTTTAGTATATAAATGAAACAGTAATTAATTCAATGTTCAATGTAGTTTCTTGATTGTCAGTGGTTTCATTTAATAAAAATGTAGTGCGTAATAGCATCGTCATTGTTGATCAGCAAAACAAAACAAAAACTACTAACACATATGCAAAGTATTTGTTGTTGATCAACTTTAAAATTTTGAAAATCGAGAAATTTCGCCAAACAAAAATTTTCGTTTACAGTTTCAAATGAAATTAGAAATTAATAATTTGTTATTATTGTTTTGATCATGTTTACATTCAAAGAGCAAACAAATACTTCTTCATTTAATATTTTTTTGATATTTTTTCGAGCTTGCATAAAAAAACAAGTATGAGGTCATACTTTATTTCAAATTATTAACGTTATAAATATTTTTTTACGAAATATGTTTAAATGACCTCAATAAAAAATATATAACCAATGGATGAAAATAAAGGTGAATCGAAATTGTAAAATAAAATTAATAAAATAACACAGCTTAACAAAATAAAATCGATGTGCTTGCTTTGAAAAATCCCGAAACACGTCAAAAAGATTTTTCAATCCTGATTATTTTCCACTTTGAAATTTTAAAATTCACTGATTCGTGTTTGTTTTATGAAATAATGAAATTTGTATGGAAAAGAGCCATTTTCCCTTTAAGTTCAAATTATTAAATATCAAAGTTTAAACTTTTCTGAAGTTAATTTTGTTCCAAAGTGTCAAGTAATTTATATCGTTGGAAAGAAGGCAAAAAAAGGCTAACAGAAAATATAAATTTTAATATAGTTTGCCCAATTATATTGGGCTTTTTTAGGCTAAAAATTAAAAAAAAGGAAAAATACTTTATTTTTTTGTATTTTTTGAACCATATTTAATATAAATCGAATATTATGCGGGCTTATTATGATAAAATTTATATTTTCTGTTAGCTCTTTTTGCCTGCTTTCCAACGATATTAATTACTTGACACTTTGAAATAAAATTAACTTCAGAAAAGTTTAAACTTTGATATTTAATAATTTGAACTTAAAGGGAAAATGGCTCTTTTCCATACAAATGTCATTATTTCATAAAACAAACACGAATCAGTGAATTTTAAAATTTCAAAGTGGAAAATAATCAGGATTCAAAAATCTTTTTGACGTGTTTCGGGATTTCTCAAAGCAAGCACATCGATTTTATTTTGTTAAGCTGTGTAATTGAATTTTTGGCTTACAAAGAAAGATTTTGTGTTCTATCAGCTGTTTTTTAAAAATAACATTTTGGTAGTTTCAAAAATATTATGTAGCTCGGATTTAGAAAAAAAACTGATGGTCAAGGTGAAAAAGAACATTTTTTTTACGTATTCAACTAATCCATCTACATATATAAATCAAACGCGCAAAGTTTTTTTTTGTTATTTCAGGTTTTTTTTATGTATGTTTCACTTCATGTGTGTACGTGCCAAAACAAAATTCGTCATTTAATTTTTAAAAAACTTTACATTTCAGGTTGTGTCAAGATTGATTGATTCTAGATTTTTTTTTGTGTACATTAAGCATTAAAATTGATATGATTTACTTACTTGTGAATCTTGAGGTAAGTATAAACTTGGCTGAAATTTAGGTTCCAATGAAAGTGCTTCGTGTAACTTGGTGAAAAGTTCTTCAGTTGAAAGAGTCGGTTCTTCGATCATATTGGATGTTGGATGCTGATTATTGTTATGCGATAATGATGATGATTGTTGTTGGTCCATTGGTTCAGCATCCGGTGTAGTAAGCCGACCCCCCAAAATGCTGTGCGCATCCAGCATATTGTTGTTGACGGTCCTGTTGTCGTATGACATACTGAGGGTGGCCTATTACCTGTTTTTACAAAGGCGTGTAATTAAAGTTTAGAAATTTGTTGTTGTTTCTTTAACAAATAATTTGACCCTCAGAGATGAGATGACCTTCAGTCCTAGTTATGTGTGTATTTATCCCAATGTGGAAATTTATCCCCCCAATTATTTCAGTACACACTGGTTTAAATTAAATTAAACCTTAGTACTGCCTTTATTAATTGATATGATATATCAATAATATAGAAAGCTAAATTTTTAGCTTGAACCCTATAACTGAGTTTACTGTAAAGGGGAGATTTATTTATTATTATATAATATTATTATTTGAGTACACAACGGTCAAGAGACCTTCGTACTATTTATGATTGCTTTTAGTATATGGAATATACAATCAAATTTTTTAATAATAGTAAATAGCTTCTGTAATAATGAAAAAAAAGATAAAATGTTTTAATTAATAAGTTAAAGAAAATCTTAAAGATCGAAAGTAACAGGTCATAGTTAAAAATCTTGCAACAAGTGTATCCAAGTCCCTTATATCGATTCTTAAATACCTATCATAGCATTACATTATATAAGTAATTCTTTGGCATCGAAAACTTTGCGGAAATTAATATATTAATGCGCTTATTCATCTGTTTATTTAAAATAATTAATATTATAAACTTTTACGATGTAAAAAGTTTGTGTACACAACGAATGAAGCTTTGTTTATATTGAATTGCATCATCCAATTTGAATATTTTCTTCTATATTTTTCTATCTCAAATTATTTTTTCAAGAAACGACTTTCATAATAAAAATTAAATTGTATAAATTTCCAATAACATACCAGTCACAACTCAATAAGGAACATTTTAAATTAAGACGCTTTATATATCAGCTACCATTATGGCGGAGCATCGTAATGCTTTGTTTCATATTATAAAAATTAATATCTATACATTTTCTTTATGTTTAAAATTAAATTAAAAATCACAAAAATTGCCTGAGATCAATTAGAAAACTCAATTTCACTTTTAATTTAATTATTGCATTTGAATACACAATTTTTGTAAAGCTTTGTTTGTAATATTTGTAATTTTTTCACTTAAAAGATTTCTATTTTGACACTATTGTTACTTTTACGAGTTTCAACATTCAATGACTGTACGTTAATGTTCTGCCTTGTTATGAGTACTACATCTTTTGTTGCTTGTTGTATTCATTATTAAATTTCGTATATGTACGAGTCTGTGTCAGTGTGTGTGTAGTAACGAGTAAATAGAAATCGTTGAAAATGAAGAAATTGTTGCATCTGTATTGGTTCATATTTATGTGTTGGAAACGAAGAGACTTTGAACATTATTAGGGGTATTCAGATTTTATTTACATTTCAAATAAAATCAAAAATTTATTAATCGATGAAGTAAAATATCAGAAGTGTCCGTTTAGCACCCGTTTAACTCTTTGACGTCAAAGTTTTAACCGTTAGAAATTTTTGAAAATTGTGTTCCAGAAGTTGTAGATTAAGTGAAAAGAAAATACTTCTATTTTGAAGAAAAAATTGAGTTTGATATAAAAGTTTTATTTTATTTAATGATTTGCGCGATAATTTTATTTATAAAATGTCAGATTTTGAATATTTTGTAAAATTTTTAGTGGAATCGTTTACTTCTTTCTTTTGGTTTCTCAATATCTAAGTTGCAAATCATTTCCAATAAATTTTTATGAAACATAAGTGATGGTACACATGTGTACCACGGGACGTCAGGGAGTTAAATGTATTTAACCTTCATCCTGTCATCAGTTGATAGCTCAGATCGTTTTTAGGGGATTTAAAATTCGAAAAGGTCGAATGAAACATACTCAGATGACAATGTCTTGTATATTGAAGCACGAGTCAAATAAGAAAAATAACGGCTAAAAATTTATTTTATTGTGTTTCAGGGACTAAGAAGCCCCTGGACAGGATGAAGGTTAATTTAAGCTGTGTAAATCGTTTAATGTGAATTATGAAAACCCTATATAAATTAACCCATCAAAAATGAAAGAAAGTTTTACATTTCAATACAATATTGGAAAATCAGAATATCGAGCATTCCAGTAAGATTATGAGTAAGAATTGTTTCTAAATTGTCTGGAAATTTAATTGTTAACCCTCCAAATTTAAAAATATACAGTTATTGCTCTCAAAATGAAATAAAAATAAATAAACAGTTAGAATTTTATTATGATGTAAAATAAAATTCATGAAGTGGAGTGTTGTGTATTGTCAATTCATGTTTCAACATGATTATCAGAGAATATACAATTCAAACGTTTTTTATGTGAACATCGTATACGTTACAATTTTAATATTATTTTATTTTAATACGTTAGATTACTGTTAATACAATAAAATTTAAATTGTTTAACGTGCATCTCAATTAGATTTTTTTTAATGTAAAATTTTGGGTTTAGCTTTTGAGGTTGATTCCCCTCTTGTTTTTAAGGAGACTCAATGCTTTTGCTTATTCATTTTATTTTGTATTGTCTTGTTAAAGTTTTCTCTTGATTTGATTGAGTAAAGTGAAGAAATTTGCAATGTATTCAGAAAACTTCTGGAAAATTTATTCCAAATTTTTTCTTAATTAATGTCCGTATTTATTGAAAATTCTTTTATTCCAGGAAACAAACTTAGAATATTCGTTTTGATCAAAATAATATAAAACAAAAGAAAAACAAATAATTTTCTTACAAAAATTTTTAATAATATTAAAGTAAAATGTTTTCAAGATGGCGTCAGCCTTGCCATAAATTTTATTCTTATTTTTCACGATTTCTCTCATTTCAAACTTTTGTTCTTTATTAGTTTCAGTTAGCTTTTTGTTTAATGTAAATATTGCTTACCCGGAATGCCTTTTTTAATGGATTTATCTTCCTTTTTATAAGTTGGACAGCGAAAACGAAAATCAAGGGTTTTTTTAACAAATTAAATAATTGTAATGTTAGGCTGAAACAATTTTGTTCAATGTTTCACTCTTTTTCATACAACTTTCGTTTATTCATTCCAGATTTATAAATTCAGTTAAACCATATGATTATCGAAAATTTATGGATAGAATAAAAGTATTAAAAAAAATTGATATCCATTAAACGTATTTAATTATTTTAAGGGTTAATCAAAGTCATACATGGTTACTCGTAATGTTTGTTTTTTGATTAATAAACAATCAAGGAAATTGTATTGGCCTTTGTTAGGGTAGCAAATTTGAAAGAAGAAAAGTAACCATTTTCCTATTCGATGAGAAATATTTATCGAATAGTGTTGTAAGTTCAAAAAAAATATTCGTTAGAAAATACTAAATATTTTATTAACGTTATTCGTATTATTTTAACAATTATCAATAATGAAAGTTAATTTTTATTTTTTTTCTACATTTCCCTCTTCAATTTCTTCTTGAGAGTCATCTTCCTCTTCTTCATCATCTTCTTGACTGTCATAACTCTCTGAATCAGAATCTTCATCTTGGTTCTCTTCTGATGCATCGTAATTACCATAACTTCCATAGTAATAACCACCACTGGCGCCAGCCTCATCGTCGTCATCACTGTAGTTATCGACGCCTTGACGACCAAACTTATGACTTCGAGTAGACATTGATAAATCTTTTGTTTGTGACGTTTCAAACCCACATTTTGGACAGGGTGGAGATTTGTTCTTATCATATTTGAATCCTTTTCGTTTAATATGTTCATCACAATAACATACTTTACAGCGTAAACATGAATATTGCCCAAGTTTATTACATGATTTACACTTGTAATCTTCACTTTCTAACACTTGACATGATGCCTGATGTTCAAACTGATCATCCTCACATAAAAATGAATTGCAGAAACAACATTTGAAAACACGTCCACCATGACTCCAGACGTCACGTTCACATTCGATACAGACTGCATCTCTCAATGGGCACGCACAGGCATGTGATTGTAAGCATTTGCGACCATGACATACCCAGGCCTCACAGAAATCACAGATAGCTCCTAAGATTGAAATTATATCATTAATCAAAACATTCGGATAAATATACATAAAACAAGGATTTTCAATAACGTACCAACCATACCAAGACCGGTAACGAAAGTACCAGCGTGGCGAACTAAACAGTCACCTCCTTTAGCCATACATTTTATTTTTCCACAATTGGCACAAATTGGCAATTTTTGAACAGATTGACAAAAATAACAAAATGCTCTTGATTTTTGCTTTCTCTGGCATTTATCACACTCCATCGTTGCATTACATGGGTGTTCTGCCACATCAGCTTCTCTGTTTCGTATTTCTTTTTGTCGTAATTTTTGCTTTTCAGCCTTTTTACGTTGTCCTGTCTTTTTTTTAGGCATTTTCAAAAAAGTTATGTGGATTTTACTAAAAAACTAGTTTCATGCAATTTCACATGTAATCACAAGTAGAGTTGTGAATATTCATTCTAAAGTAATTGATTAATTCAAATTTTTCTTTAAACTATTTTCCGTTACACCTTTTGAATATATTTTTGCAACATTTGCTGTGTTTAGATTCAAATAAATATTTAGGTGTTCGAAATGATTGAAATGAAATAAACAAACGTTTTATAACATTCATAAATCACTCATGACAAAAATTTTCTTTCAGAAATTTTCAACTTTTGAAGACGTTTTTATTGAATAAATCATCTGAATAAATAAATTATTTTAATACTTTGATATTTTAGTTTGATTTAAAATAATATTTGAATCTGTTTTTATTAAGTTGAACAAAAAATAAAGTTTGTATTCAAATAAAATATACTTATTTGTCAAAGCCCAATAATTTTAACTGATCATATCATTTTACCTGTAAAAATTTCGTTAAACTGTGTCATGTTACTGTTAAAATCAGGAAATAATAATTGAAGTTAAAATATTTCAACATCATTTGTATACATTAAAATTATACTATAAACAGAAATTATTATGAAAATATTTCCAAGCTTTATAAAATTTTTATTATCAACAATTTTTTTTTAATTTCTTTATAAAAGAATAAGAGGCCAAATAGGTCATGCCTTCCATCCATCGTCAAAAGACCATTATAAATTAGATAACAATACAGACAAAAATAAACAATAAAAAAAAATATAAGATTGAAACAAATTTAATTTCTTGATAACTTAATTTGCGTGAGAAATTGGTCGGATTCGAGTCATACCAGTCTAATTTAATTAAGCAATTTGGATTATGAATGAAATGAAAAGAAGAAAGAAATCAAAATCTCCACTCAATTAAATAGTTTATCAGACAACATACTCATTGTGATCTGATTGTGTATGACTTTAAGGTTCACATTTACAAAATCAATTAAATTTTAACCTTTCGGTTATCATCGTTTGACTCTTAGATAATAATTTTCGATATACCCGTATTTTGTTACTGTTGACAAGCGCTTTTAGTCCAACAAAATTAAAATAAGAAAAAAAAATCCATCAATTATAGTAGTTATGCACTTTATTCATATTACTTTTTTATATAGATTTATATCAGATAAAATACCACAATTATAAAAAATTAAAGGAACTTATTCTTAAATTTAGTTTTTTATTAAATGCATATTTATTTAAGATTAATTTTGGAATATCAGTACGTCTTGAGATAGTTTTTTTTTTTAAACCTGAGATATCATCAAACTAATTTTCATAGTCTACGATTACGAATACTAAATGATTAAGATAATCATCGACTATTTTTATGAAATATTTTGAATGTAAAGCTCAGCTTATATAATAAATTTAATCAAAATGATACAAATCACTTAAATTATCATTCACTCGAATATTAAATTGTTTATAAAAATTATCAATTGTGGAATATTGAATATTAGTGTGCATATATTTGTAAATATTAAATGTGATGCAAAATATATATGTAAAAAATACATAAACTTTTCTCTGGCTACCTATGGAAGTTTTTATCAACACTTAAAATTCCAATGCAATTTCTATGAGAAGCTATACTATAAGTGCAAAGAATTTTTTTGTGATGTCCGGATTTAGGCAGCAAGTTTATAGGTACGAGTGCAAACCACATTATTAACAGTCATAACTGCAGTCATTTCGTCTTCTTTAAATTCCCGGACAATTTGTGTTGGTTTGTCTCCTTTTTGGTCATGCACCAACTTATTTTCACCTTCAAATGTGCAAACAGATTTTACCTTGCGTCCATCGACGGTTTCTTCGTCAAATTCTTCTCCTGTGATAAGATTAGCATTTTAATTTAAGTTTTTCATTTGCAATAATTCAAATATTTACCAGGTTTAAATTTGATTGAAGTATTTTTGAAAGTTGAGAGGGTATTCAATGTAAATGACCCGTCATCATTTTTCACCAATTCGACAGTCGGGTAAGTGCTGTTCCCAACTTTGCGAGTCAAGAAACCCACGCCTAATTCTTTCATGTATTCTTCGAAATTTGAACTATCAGATAATTTATATTTTTTTCCTTCCCAAACTGCCATTATTTCTGATTAATTTTAGTTATTTTCACTTCAATTTACTTGTTGATATTGTAAAAAATATTTAAAAATTTTTATGCAGCAAAAACGTGTTCTTACCAAGTGATGGACAAATGTAAAATGGAGATAGAAAATTTTGAGAAAAATCTATAATGTATTTACCGGCTACGTATATGCATGCGTAAATCAAGATATGAGTACACACAGTACATAATGCACAGCTAACAATTTTACACACACACATTCATAAAAAAATATGAATGAAAAGTCGGGTACCCAACAAATGAAAGGTACTTCAAATTTTTAAGCCGTTAATTAAAGTGCGGCAATGCATTGCATACATGTTGAATTAAATATTAAAAATGGAAAAAGATTAATTTTATAAGAAAACCAATTATTTGAAGTGATTATGACAAATTCTAAACATTTTATTATACGAAATTAAATTTTCATGGAGACATCAACAAAACTAATCAAAACTAAATAAAATAGAGGCACTAGTGTATGTATAACACAATCGAATGAAAACAACTCCGTGTTATAACTGTCAAATATGAGAGTGATTGGAAATTCCACTATTACAAATTGAAAAGGAAAAAAACGTATATTTAGTAAATAATATTGCATTTAATAACAAAAAATAATTCCAAATTTGCAACATTTTACTCCTCGTTAAATTTAATCAAAACATAAAAAATATTCGACTTATGAAAAGTTTAATTTCACGAGAAAAAGAACCACGTACCTGGTTAACAAGCACGTCACTAAACAAGATCAAAAATTTCAGTTTCAAATCTAAAGATAAAATTTAGCAAATATGTCGACATTAAATAGTCCAGCTGTAACAGATACTTCAGATATGTCTGTGTATAATTCAGCTTTAGATACGACATTAAATAAAACAGGTAATAAATTCTTGAAGTTGAATAAATTTTCATCAATTGCTTATTCTGAATATTAATTTTTTTTTGTTAAAGATCCAGAAAACAGTTCTGTGATTGACCTTTCATCATTCAAATCAGATTTAGATACATCAGGAAGTACTATCAATGATGATATACTTGCATCTGATAACAGTTCCGTGAGTGACAATCTTTTACAATCATTGTCTGGTTCAAAGACCACTAATCAAGGTCAAGTAGAAAATGTTTACGATGTGTCTGTGTCTTCAAATAGCAGTAAAAATTCAAAAAAAGTTAATCGAAGTCTATTCAATGATACGGAACAAGCTCATGATTATGGTAGTTTTTAATTGTTATTTGTAAAAAAAAGATTTATAAATAAATATTATTTTTTTCAGAGCAACAGGGAGACATTGAATCAGAACAGGACAAAATCAAAATTTATAGTAATATAGAAGAATTTGAAAAAAATCTACCAGAAACTGTTACAATGTTAACTTCTGACTGTGGCAGTAAGGTGTATTTAGTTGGCACTGCACATTTTAGTGAAAAATCAAAGAACGACGTATCATTTGTTATCAGAAATGTCCAGCCTGATGTTGTAATGGTAGAATTGTGCCCATCAAGAGTACATATACTACGACATGATGAAAAAACTTTGCTAGAAGAAGCGAAAGATATAAATTTGACAAAGGTTTTTTTTTGTCTTGTTATATTTGAGTTCATTTTTAATTATTTTCTGTTAACACTTATAGATACGTAACATAATCAATACAAATGGTTTAATTAATGGTGTATTTTACATTCTCTTGCTAAACATGAGTGCGAAAATAACAAAAGAATTAGGAATGGCGCCCGGAGGAGAATTTCGACGAGCCGTCAATGAAGTAAATCAATTAGACCACTGTATGGTTCACTTGGGAGACCGTCCAATAGCAATTACACTTAAGCGTGCTCTTCATGGATTATCACTTTTCCAAACACTTAAACTTGTATGGAAACTCATTACTTTTGATGAAGAAATAACTACAGAAGAAGTGGAGCAATGTAAACAAAAAGACTTGTTGGAAGAACTTATGAAAGAAATGGCCGGTGAATTTCCTGCTTTTGGAGATGTTTTTGTTAAAGAACGTGACCTTTTCTTATGTCACTCACTTCAAGTTGCTGCCTTGCCTCAGCACGGTAGGCCAACAAAAGTCGTTGGTATCGTTGGAATCGGACATGCTGAAGGAATATCAAAAAATTGGGGAACAGTTGATCAAAAACAAATACAGGAAATTTTAACCATACCTCCGGCTAGTTTAAGCAATACAATTTTCAAAATAACAATTAAATATGGAACTTTATCTCTTATTGGATATGGTCTATTCAAATTAATAAAACCCAGGGTTCAAGGAATATTTTAACACATCGAATTTAACGAATTATTTAAAAGTTGTTAAATTTTCAATCATGAGTAGATATCAAAATTTGACGTACAAATTTCATAATTTTTCCTATAAACATTTTATTTAATAATTAATCAAAATATTTGTTTTTCAAAGATATATTTGTATTTTATATCACAAAATTATATGTAATTAAAATAAAACGGCACCAATTATTGAATGAGAATTTCATAGAATAATAAGAACAAATAACAATGTGATTCCATTTTGATTATAAAAATTTTAATAGATTATATAAAGTTATATCTGTTGGGTTTAAATCTTAAAAAAAGTATAAAAAATAAAAGTAAATCCTTAGGAACCTTTATAGGAGAAAACCTTAATTTTTTATTTCACAAATATTTTATTTATCAATATCCATAGAACGGTACTTATTTAAATTCAATATTCAATCACAATATTTTTTTTCTACTAAGCACTTAGATTTCATTCATCGGTTTATAAAATCCTGTTTTTTTTATATTTATTTGTTCTTGCATTCACGCATATTTTATAAAATAGATAAGGCCAATACTTTGTGTATGATGAGATCAATTAAAAAGAAAAACCGGTATGACGATCAAATCTAAAATATTTGGACAAATAATTGTTCAGTTAGTAATGAAGAGTGACTTGAAGAAGACGTCTATACAATATACTTTTTAAAATGACAACATCTTTTGTATTAAGTATTTTGTTGTTTTTAGCCATAGAAATCATTGAACCTCGACCAGGTTTGTTTTCCTTTTTCATTATGACTTGACGCGTATATGCATATTAAATTTAAATATTTTAGATATATATTTCCAAGAATCCGATTTAATTTTACCTCAAGGTACTCAAAACTCAGTAAGTATTTTGATTATCATGAATTCTCTCGAATATCAATGGGTTATCAAAGGTCAGTTAAATGAGTGTTGGAATTCCAATGTTAAGAGAGATTTTGATTTGTTTATAAATAATCTGAATAATATTGTTATTTACAGAAAAGAAAACCTATTAGTAAACCAGATATTTGTGGAGACGACGAACTTTTATATCCAGGCGATTTAGATGATGATTGGGTAAGTAGGCTGATAATTCTGAGAAAATTCGTAATTGTACAATTTTTTTGTGCATATTCAGATATTTTTTTTTATTACATTGTAGTGAGATTAAATAAAATTTCAAACACTTTCAGGTCTGTGATTGTCGACCATCTTATGTGTATCATCCTGATTACGATAAATGTTTCAATCTTTATCGCCAAGGTCCTTGTCCAAGAAGTGAGATATTAGTTCTAAAAGAAGGATCAAAAACACCTCTTTGTGAAAGAAATAAATGCCAGAGAAAGAATGAAGTAATGTTCAAAGGACGTTGTTACGCATTAGGACAAAAAGGTCCTTGGTAAATATTAATATGATGTTTTCTTTTGAATTTAACATTTATTTTTATGGTGTCGTTTTATTTCATAGCACAAATATATTGACTGCTGATGTAGTTGAAGTAAATGAAACAACTTTAGAATTAGGATGCGTGAGAACAAGACAATATGTAACACAATTGAACTCAAGATTTAGTGAGGTGTTGGAATTGAATGGTTGTAAAAAAGGAACTAAAAAGGACCAAAGAATATGTGAAGAAAAAAATGTGGTAGGTTATTAATACTGTCAAACAGCATTTCACGACTTATTTTTGAAAAAAAAATTATAACTAACTAATTTTAGAAATATTGGATTGCTTCTGAAATTTGCGGTGAAGATAAAGCCCTATACAAAATTTCTAATGAAGAGGAGCGAATTTGCGATTGTAAACCAGGATACATTTATCATATGGACACAAAAATGTGTTATAAGGCTCATTTAAGAGGTCCTTGCAATGAAGGTCAAGTTTATGTATTGAATGACGATATAGGACAATGTGTTATGTCCGAATGTATAAACCATAATGAAGTGCCATTTAAAGGAAAGTGTGTTGAATTCGGAAATTCTGAAAATTGGTAAACATGTTTCTTTAAAATTATATTAAAAAAAATATAATTTAACTTAATTTTTCAGTTCAAATGGACAAATGATTGGAGTTGATCCAGTTACATACGAAATAAAATGCATTTCTCCTCCAGATGACTCAAAACCAGGAATATACATTCCAGATTTGCCGAATTGTCCGAAAGGAAATAAGCGAGATATGAAAAATAAATGTTAGATAGTTGAATTTGACCTTTAAATTTATTTTTGTAAAATTTCTTTTTTTTCACTTTTACCTCTTATTTGCCTTGTCATTTGAAGATTCGTGTTTACTTACTTCATCATCCGCTTGTTCAATGTCATTAATTGACTCTTCACTAACTTCTTGTTTCATTAATTGTGATTCCATATTTGTAATGAAAGAGGATTCTTTGAATCCCTCTAAATTTCGAAAAGTGTTAAATATTGTCAATATTTGGTTGGGACTTAAATCTCCGTATTCAGTGAAAATATTCATATTCGGATAAAAATCGCTCTTGGAAAGTTCATAACAATGTGAACAAAATGATGGTAAGCTGTTATTTCGATGTAAAATTCTAGGAAGCTCTTGTTGATTATCATTTAGGATTATATCTCTTCCTGCAAATGGAATCCAACGCCTATTTATTGAAAAGTAAATAAATGTAAAAATAGAACTTAAATAATGTCAAATTCAAATGCTTACTCGAGTGATGGAATTACCCGATTTTTTCTACTGATTAAATTTTGCTTGATGAAAAAATTCAATAGATTCATTTGGTCGTGTGGACAAAATTCAAAAATGTTTCTTCTAGGCACAATTTTTATCAAATACAATGAATCAGAATCAATGGCTTTAAGCTGATTCAATTTTAAATGCTTTTTAACAATTCTCTTTGCAGGCCATGGAAGAAAATCTTTTCTATTCAGTTTTGTCAGGAGTTGATATTCAAATAGTATTTGGAATAATACCGAAATAGAACGATACATAATATATCCAAGCTTATTTGTTGAGGTTAACAGCTAAAATATTTTTTCAATTAAATACTCTATTTAAAAAAAATAAAAAAATGTTATTCTTACAAAATATAAAATCGGTGGAATAACTGCATAAATTTCGTGACGACCACGAGTGAATAACGTTGAATCAGTCAAAATTGAAATAACTAAGTGTTTATAAAATGCTAATGATCCGGTCGCAACAAAAATTCGTGATGAAAAATTTTCTTCCCAGTTCCTTTTTGGAAATATTTCAAGGAGCTTTTTTACTCGGTTATTGTTTGTTTGTTTATCAATGTAAGCTAATCTCCACAACCCCACAAAGTCCTCTCTATGACATGGAAATTCCGTAAAAGTATTTTGCAAATTTCTATGCAACGTATCACTGACTTCTAATAAATTTATGTTATTTAAACCAAGTTTCTTGAACTCCTTCGTAAGTGTACCAATTCCTGGATTTATTTCCATTATTGGGATATTTGGATCTGCTGACTGTTTTATAATCGATGCAATTTTTTGAGCAGAATCTGTGTAAAAAAAAAAAATTAGTTCAAAACAAATTTAACAAAATATATCGCTCCGTGCATTGCCTGTGTATCAGCATAGGAATTAGGTCTATTACGCATGGAACGAGCGATGTACTTACCATCTCCTACAAGATAATACACTTCAGAGGGCTTTTGGATTTTTCTAAACAAGCGTTTTGGAAACAGTGTAACCTTTTCTTGAAGTTCTATGGAAAAGTAATCTTTAAATTCCTTCGAAATCAAAAGTTTTTCATCAGGCTTGAGATCCAATTTTAATCTTTTCGCTGCTACAGTTTTAGAATATGTTCTGTAAGGAGGAAAACACACCAATTTTTTATATTTACAAAACATTTTTAAATTACAACAATCTATTTGTAAAATTGAATGATAGTTCGAAAAATGTTGTTCTGTTTTTGTTTACATTAGGGGCTGTTAAATAATTTCCAAACTCAATTTTCTTGTAGCCGCCTCGAACGAGTTTATACGTCAACATAATTATTACAATTGAAAAACAAAACAGAAGTTTGAGAGCAAATCATTTTAATTTAAACAAGATAGAACTTAAAATGAAAAAAGGAAATTATAAAACAAAGGAAAAGAAAACACAAGGCAATATTAAGGATAATCCCATTCTGGAAGCTTTTTCCAAAATAAGCGAAGAACTCGATGATAAACATGATCGGTAAACTTTCAACTTCAAATTTATGATAAAATATTTTTAATGTCATATTCTGCTTGATTAGGAATGAAAGAATTATAAAACTTTCTAGAGACATTACAATCGAGTCGAAGAGGATTATTTTCTTGTTACATACTGTAGACCCTTTGTAAGTTAAAAGATATCTTACTTTTAATGATGTCATATAAAATATGTTGAAATATTTGTAGGAAAAATAACAAAGAAAAAGTGTTGGAAGAAAGCGAAACCCGACTTAAAAAACTGGCAGACACTAATTTCAAAAAAATAGCTGAAGAACTGAAAGGAAAAGATCAATATCAATTCTTGCGCGCTTTCACTTTCGGATTACAAGAATATATTGAAGCTTTTACATTTTATGATTACATCAAGGGGAACAACATGTCTAGTTGGGATGTTATACAAAATAATCTTGTATATGTGGATGAGGATCAACAGGAAATTAAATGTTTAGTACCTAAATTTGAACACATTCTAGGATTAGGTGATCTTACTGGTGAAGTTATGAGACGTTGTATCAACTCTCTCGGCAGTGGAGATATTGAAGAATGTTTCAATGCATGTAACTTTCTAAAAGAAATCAATACAGGTTTTCTCAGTATCGGACACATATCTAATCGAGATTTTGGACAGAAAGTTTTCACCCTTAAGCAGAGTGTTCTGAAATGCGAGATGGTTTGTTATAACATAAAAGTACGAGGAGGTGAAGCAGCAAAATTGGGTGCTTCGGAACATGGATTATTTTCCAGTGTATTAGTGAAAGATGAAGATGAGGGATTTTATTAGTGTTTTAAATCAATTTTGTACTTTAATTTTTAGATTTATAAAAATAAACAAAATATTCATATGAGCTCATATTAACAAAAATTAATCTTCGTTGGCATCACCGTCATCTAAAATAGCACTATTATCGTCTGAATCTGATTCTATATCATCACTAGACTCATTTGCATCTTGATCAAGATGAAAACTTTCATCAGAGTCACCACTAAAGTCCTCGTCACTTTGTTCATCTTCATCTTCAAATTCATCTTGTTCTTCTATTGCGTTTTCAATATTTTCAATTTTTACAGTTCTATTTACTATTGGACGAGTTGTTCTTAAATTGTTTGAGGATGACGATGGCACATTTGAATTATTATTGGAACTTTGTACTTGTGTCGCTAGAACAATAAGTACACAAAGCTAAGGTTATTGTTAGATTTATAAATTTAATAAAAAAAAATAAAATTATAAAATCATAAAATAATGATGGTAAACAAATTTCGAATCCAATTTCATTCCCATCATTGTTTTATGATTTTAATTTTAACTTACTAGATGTAGGATGCGAATATTCAATGAAATGATCTGGATTTCTTCGATAACATCTGTTGCCATAAGGACACGGAGGTGTTCCTGGTGGAGCAGGAGGATAATCTGGTCTTCTATAATCAGCATCGCCAGGATGAGCTTGCTCGCGCCGATGTTCCAAGTTTCTTCTATAGCAACCAACACCATATTCACATGATTCTCTTTCATCGCTGGGTTCTTCCTTTTTGACAGTTAATAAAGTAGGACATGTTTCAGTTGGAATTTGATTGGATGAGCTCTACATTAAATAATGGATTTAATTGAGCAAAATGAAAAAACTCTGAAAATTACATCAACTTACTGCAACATTGTTTTCACTATTATTTGGTTCACTTGCTTCATTACAAACTTTTTGTCTTTTTGAACTAGTCGTGTCTGCGTTTCCTTGATTTTCATTCAGTCGTTTTTCTGCTGCTGATTCTAAACTATCCATTAACAGAAAAGATCCTGATTCTAAATTATTCGGAACATCCGTTAACGAGGGAGGTCTTTGGATACTGCAATCTGGAGTAGGAATTATAATTAAATTGTCCTGTAAAGATTGGCTGTGTTCCGGATTCTCTGCATTTTCAGTTGTCCGTCCATTTGATACTTGCGGTAAAATTTCTTCAAAGTTCTGAGAGTTATTTAATTCTGCTACAGGGCGAATTCGTAAAAATATATTGTCATTAAGTGTTTTTTTCACTACAACTTTGTACCAAAATGTATTAGGCAGAAACCCAAATTGATCATCATGTTTCAGTAATATTTCACTGTCCTTAACTAAGAGTGATACGTTATTACTTCCATTTATTTTATAAAATATAGGATTTGTGTGTGTCTGTAAAAAAAATTACTAATTAAAATATAAAAGAAGTCATATAATTTTCAATTTGAAATTACTGCTTTTAAAATAACAACTTCTGAATTTTCTGCACTATGTGATAAGAGTCCATGGGTGCGCGATATTCTAGGATCATCACACTAAAATAAATAAACATTTTACATTAATTACAAATTCTCATCCATGAAAAGAGCTTATACCTTTATCATTGTACAATTCCGACCAAGAACAATTTTTTGATGTGTTATATCCACTTCTTCATGTTGGCCGGTCTCAGAAGATTCTGTGACACAAACTAGAAACACTTTCATTTTAAAGGCACAATCGAATATTTATTTGGTATTTATGGCAATTGTATGATTACGCATCATTTTAATTGCGCCATTTCGTTATCCACTTTAGTTATGAGAATCTCATAAACAATAGTATGTTTTTTATTTGTTTATTCGATGATAATTCAAAAAACCTGCAAATGTAATTGACAGTCGGTGTTTTAGGAAATTAAGATGTTTTCTCTCTCTATTAATTTTAGACTCGAATATTGTTTTTTTTTATTGGAAAATATCTTCAAATGAAATTATGATTTTATAAAATTTCAAGTATTTTAAATTATTGTCAAAAAAATTGATGATCAAAACAAATGTAGAGGGAAAGCTGTCAAGAAAATGTCATTTTAAGGAAATGTCAAAATTATGTCAGTGATTTAAAAATAAATTGTACGTGGCTTGAAAATTCTTCAATTTCAATCTCTATCATTTCGTATAAATTTAACACAATTTCGAGTTAAATATCTGTACAAACGAATAAAAGAAAATGAATTCTTTCAAACGAGATAAAAAAGAAGAAGAAGATGGTAAGATTTTTTGGTAATTCTTGTCAAAATAGAAATTAGTTCTCAGACTTCCATACTTTTTTTCATAATGATTTATTAAACTATAATGTATACATTTTCATTTCATTTAAAGGAAACTCAAACCCCTATCAGAATTTGGAGAAGACATCTGTACTGCAAGAAGCAAGAACATTCAATGAAACTCCAGTAAATGCAAAAAAATGTACCGCTATCCTGACGAAAATTTTATGTTTGCTTAATCAAGGAGAGCCACTCGTACCTCGAGAGGCAACTGAATGTTTTTTTGCTATGACAAAACTTTTTCAATCCAAAGATGTGGTTCTTCGACGAATGGTTTACTTGGGCATTAAAGAACTAAGCTCAATTGCTGAAGATGTCATAATTGTAACAAGTTCATTAACTAAAGACATGACTGGAAAAGAGGATCTATATCGTGCACCAGCTATCCGTGCTTTATGCAGTATAACCGATAATACAATGTTGCAAGCAGTCGAGAGATATATGAAACAATGCATTGTTGATAGAAATGCGGCCGTAAGTAGTGCTGCACTTGTCAGTTCACTCAATCTGGCTACCACAGCTGGAGATGTTATTAAGCGATGGGCCAATGAAGCCCAAGAAGCATTAAACAGTGACAACATAATGGTTCAATATCATGCTCTAGGTCTTTTGTATCATATACGAAGAGTAGATCGCTTAGCTGTCACAAAATTGGTTAACAAACTAACAAGTCAAAACATCAAGAGTCCTTATGCCGTTTGTTTTTTGGTGAGTCAAGTTTAAGATTTATTAATAACGATTATTTAATTGAGTTTTCAATCTTTAGATTCGTATTGCTTGCAAATTAATAGAAGAAGAAGAGGAAAGTCAAAACTCGGATTCATTTTTTGAGTTCATTGAAAGTTGTTTACGACACAAAAGTGAAATGGTCATATATGAGGCTGCACATGCAATTGTTAATCTTAAACGAACAACCACACGAGAATTGGCACCAGCAGTGAGTATTTTGCAACTTTTCTGTGGCTCTTCTAAGGCAACTTTAAGATTTGCCGCTGTTCGAACAATGAATAAGGTTGCAATGACTCATTCTGCAGCTGTAACAGCCTGTAATTTAGACCTTGAAGGATTGATTGCTGATTCTAATCGATCAGTAGCAACTTTAGCAATTACAACTCTTTTGAAAACAGGAGCCGAGAGTTCAGTTGAACGTTTAATGAAACAAATTGCAACTTTTGTTGCAGAAATTTCTGATGAATTCAAAGTAGTGGTTGTTCAAGCCATTCGGGCTTTGTGTACTAAATTTCCACGAAAACACAACGTTCTAATGAATTTTTTGAGTGCAATGCTGCGAGAAGAAGGAGGCCTTGATTATAAAACTTCTATTGTCGATACCATTATTACAATAATTGAAGAGAATGCAGATGCAAAAGAGTCTGGTTTATCACATTTATGCGAATTTATCGAAGATTGTGAACATACGTCACTTGCAGTTCGAATTTTGCATTTGTTAGGAAAGGAAGGCCCTTTTTCAAAAACACCATCAAAATATATTCGCTTTGTCTATAATCGAGTTATACTTGAAAATGCTACTGTGCGTTCAGCTGCTGTATCGGCTCTCGCTTCATTTGGAGCCAATAATGCTGAACTATTGCCGAATGTTCTCGTACTCTTAAACAGATCACAAATGGATGGTGATGATGAAGTTCGCGACCGTGCAACGTACTATTTACAAGTTCTTGGCGCCAATAATCCACAATTGAGAAAAGAATATATCACTGAAAATGAACTTGTATCTTTGCCATTGCTAGAGAAAGCATTAAAAGATCATTTGAGTGGACCATTAGATGAACCGTTTGACATATACATAATTCCAAAATCAGCCCCGGTACAAGAAGAAATTCATAATGATGCAATGATTGTTACTAGTAAGTTTTTTTAAAAGTAATTTTACGATTTATTGATAAAATATTAAAATACAATTTTGAAATATTCAGATGCAAATAAACCTCCCAAAATCACACGAGAGGAGGCAAACGTTGAGAAATTGTTACAAATTCCTGGAATCCAACGTCTTGGTCCATTACATAGATCATCAACACCTGTTCAACTCACAGAAAATGAAACAGAATACACCGTTTCGTGCATCAAACATTGCTTTTCACATCATGTCGTTTTTCAGGTATATCATAAATGTGTAGAATTAAAACAAAAAGAAAACCAACTTAATTTTCCTTTTTCTTCCATTTAATAGTTTGATTGTGTCAACACATTACAAGATCAGTTACTGGAAAACGTTAAAGTTGATTTAGTTTTGCCCGAAGGATTTACAACCAGAGCCGTAATACCTTGCTCGAAATTAGTATATGGAGAAAAAGATACCACATATGTCATAGTAGAATTTCCACCGGATGTAGCAAATTCAACGGGTACTTTCATAAATTTTCATATAAAGTATTTTTAACCATATTTTTTTTTATTTTTATTAAAGCAACCTTCGGAGCTACACTCAAATTTGTTGTTAAAGATTGTGATCCCACTACTGGTCAACCCGATTCTGAAGATGGTTACGATGATGAATACATATTAGAAGATTTAGAAATCACGATCGCCGACCAGGTTCAAAAAACTAAGAAAAATAACTTTACAGTTGCATGGGATAGTGCGGACACTGAAGGTAAAAATTTTATACCTAACAAAAATAAGAATAAAAATAAAATATCAATAAATTTCAGAATGGGTGGAAGCTGAAGATACATATGCATTAGCAGCCGTAAATAGTATTCAAGAAGCAGTTAATACGATATTAAAATTTTTGGGTTTGGGTGCAACCAATATGACAGAAAAAGTGGCAGAAGGTACTCACACCCACACCTTATTATGTTCTGGTATGTTTGAATTTTTATTGTAAAATATCAACTTCAAGTTGCTAACCGCTGACTTTTTATCTAGGAATATTTCGTGGCAATATAGAAATTTTGGTGAGAGCTAAACTTGCCTTATCTGATGAAGTGACGATGCAATTAACAGTACGATCAACTGATCCAGATGTGGCGGAACTGATAACTTCTTCAGTGGGTTAAAACTTGCATGAATGAATTTTATAATATTTAAATATGATTCCATTATTACTGAGTATAATAAATAAATACAAAACTTAAAAAAAAAACGTAATTTCGTTTTATTATTCTCTTTATCTTTGCAAATCCATGTTTTTCTAAAATCCATGCCTTAAAAAATCAGATCATAAAAATCATTGTTTTTGTGTGGGTAGTTAGGCAGAATTCAATTCATATTTAACATGTAGGAAAAAAAACTATAGTTTAAATATGAATTTGAATATTGTCGCTTTGTGCGCAAAATCTAAGAAAGAAAATCCAGTTGTCAACTTTCTTCCAACTTTCCATCTGCTTAACTACGAAATAGATATCACACAGGAAAAGTTGCTTTAAGATAAATAATTTCACTTTATATTATTATTCTTTCTAATTGATAAGTTCATAGTTTCTAATTAATGCATAAAATATTCGTCCATTGACAAAAACATCGAATATATTTTTTTATTTTGGTTTGTGATTGTCGTTCGATAAAAAAAAATTATTGAATTGCAAATTGTGAGCAAAAAGATAAATATTTTAATTAGAGCAAGCAAAAATAAAACTATGAAATGAATTATTAAAAGTTCTCAAGCGTTTTTCCATTATAAAAAATTGTTAGAAGAAGGTGGAGTGTATTATATTGATGGAACACAAATTTTACGTATGTTAGCTACAGAAGAAAAGCAAAATAAGAAATTCATTCAAAATCTTCGACGGTCAGCGTTTAAAATATTCTCTTAACAATTTAAATTAATGTAAATATGCCGGAACAAAATATTGATTATCGCGTTGTTGTATTTGGAGCAGGTAATTTTGCGAAGTTCTTTCAACATTTATTTGATTAACTTCAAAAATAATTTCAGGCGGTGTTGGAAAAAGCTCGCTTGTGCTAAGATTTATCAAAGGAACCTTCAAAGATAGCTATATTCCAACAATAGAAGACACATACCGACAGGTATTTGTTATGATTTCATAATTCTAACTGAAACACTAAATTTAATTTGTCTTTTTTTTTATTCAAAAAAGGTTATTAGTTGCAATAAAAATATTTGTACATTACAAATAACAGATACAACGGGTAGCCATCAATTTCCAGCGATGCAGAGATTATCAATTACCAAAATGCATGCATGCATTCTAGTTTATAGTGTTAGTTCGAGACAAAGTTTAGAGGAGTTGAGGCAAATTTGGGCTTTAATTAAAGAATTAAGAGTAAAATTTCATTAAAAATTATTTTATTTTATATAAGTTAAATTCAAATTTTACAGGCTGCAGATCTAACGTCGATTCCTGTGATGTTGGTAGGTAATAAATGTGATGAAAGTGCTGAATTACGTGAAGTTAGCACAGCAGAAGGACAAGCAGAAGCTGCTACTTGGGGAGTTTCATTTATGGAGACTTCAGCAAAGACCAATCATAATGTAACTGAACTTTTTCAAGTAAGTTGTTTTTTCTTGTATCAATAAAGACCTTTAAAATGAAGTGAAAATTAAAATTTTTACTGAACTTAGGAACTGCTGAATATGGAGAAGACACGGAATGTTTCCCTGAATCTAGACAGCAAAAGTAAAAAGAAATTGAAAAATAAGAAAAATAAGGAGCAAAATGGGGCCACAGCTGGTGAAGCATCTGGTGAAGGGGGTAGTGGTGTAAAGGAAAAATGTCAAGTTATGTAATGAACGAGTCTAACGCATATTTTTAGAGTAAAAAAAATGTAAATATTTCAAGTTTTTTTTATTATTTATTGAAAAGTTTATATGATACATTTGCGTTTTCTTTAAAATTTTAACATAATGCACACACACACATTTTGATAAATTTTACATTTAATAGACCAACTAAAGTATTTTTAGATGTATTCTTTTAGATTTATCTTTAACACTCAATCATTAAATAAAAGTTTATATAAGAATTGTAGAGGCGAATAATATAAAAGGAACAATTAAGTATAATGCATAATTTTATTCCTATTATGCCTGAAAAAAAAATACAATAAAAGACGAAATACTTCTGATAATTACTTGCCTACCTTTGATTATTAAAAATCTTTGAAAAAAATAACTATTTAATAAAATTCATATATATTCATTCTTTTTAATCTATCTATACTTAAAAAAAATAAAAAAACCTGCACTTAACTTCAATAAAAGACCACAGCCAAATTTTTATGATCCACAGGCTTTGTGAATTTAATTGTTAATAAAAATTGATGTAGAGTTTAGTGAAAAATAATGCCTCCTAGTATAAAAGCTGTAGATGATTAAATTAAAACTATTTAAAATTGATTAGATATTGCTCCCAAAATTTTTGCACTTAAATTCTTTAAATAAACAGTAATGAAACATGATATGATTCAATTTATTGGAATTTATTGAATTAAATATCTTTTAACCCTTTAAGTTCCATATTCATACATATCAGAGTTACACAAATATTTTTATTTTGTTTTTGTAAATTTTTTTATTCATTAAAAGTTTCAAATTGAAAAAAAAAGACAATATACAAATAAACTTACTCAATTTTCAAATGATGGCTATCAACTTTAGAGTGTTGATACGTGTTAATTCGAATACATTTTTTGCGAAATAAAATTGAAGTACAGAATAAAGAGAAAATACAAAATATAATAAAAATAGTGCAAACAAACTTATTTCTTGTATCAGCATTTTTTTTTAGTCACAGATAAACTGACTTTTGATTGGTGTTTGGCCGATCTTAAAAACGAATCCTAATAAAAAAATAAAAAATACATTCGTTAAATCAAATATTATGAACCAAAAAAAATATTAAAGGAAATCTGCTTTGCCTATTATATACAGTAGAAAATGTTAAAAAGAACAATAGTTTGTGCAAAAATTAAAATTCTATTTACACTGATTTTTTTTGATAAGAAAACATAAGCATTTAAAAAATTTAAGTTTAAATTTCCTGATTTCTACAACATTTGTAGCTTTTCATTCTAAAGTGAGTGCCTATCTAAGTGCAAATGGTCTATTCAAAAATATGAAACTTTTTTACAAAAAATCTGATCTACCTGCCCTAAAAACCGAAAAACAAAGGTTTGGTTTTTTTTAAAATACAAAAACGATTTGGTTTTGTATGAAATAGGTATGAAGATTATTCTTGAAAGTTGTAGATAATAATTTGGAGAAAAAAGTTTTTATTTATCATTTTACATGTTTTCGTACAAAAAAATGATTTTTCGTCAAAATACATCGAAATTATACGATTTTATTCGAAAAAATCAAAAATTTATGCTATCGGTTAATTTTTCAGATTTTCAACGAAATGTGTTTTGACAAAAAATTGATTTTTTGTATGAAAACATGTAAAACGATAAATAACAGATTGTTTACCGGACCACTATCTACAACTTTCACGAACAAACATCACACTTATTTCGTATAAAACATGTCATTTTTGCATTTTTAAGTTAACGAATTGAAATCCTTGTTTTTCGGCTTTTAGGGCAGATACAAAATTTTTTGCAGAACAAAAATTTCATATTTTTTGATGGACTAAAATAGACACTCACTTTAGAATGAAAAGCTACTTTTAAGAAATGCAATTTTTTATTTTTTTTCAATTTTAGTAACTTTTCCATGCGATACTGTAAATTTTACGAATATAAGTTGAACACATTTTAATTGTGTGTTTCAACGTTGTTAAATAAAAAATAAAACAATCAATAAAATTAATATTACATAAATTATAAAAAAAACTAATAAAACGAACTTTATCTCCTTAAAAATTAAATAAAAGTTAAAAATTAAATTCATCAAACTAAAACCAGAATTAAATATTGTGATAAATAAATATTAGTTTTCAGATCACTTTAAAACCTATTTATTATTGTAGATTCATTTAGAGTAGTTATGAAATTTTCTCGATAATTTTTACAAGATAAATCTATGAAAATTTTACCAATTAAAATAACGTAGAATTATGTTTCGATACTCAAAAACAAGAATTTTTATTTAATATTGACAACTTTATACATTTAGTTTGTCTTTTTAAAAACAAAAAGTAAAAAAAAATATCAAAAATATTTCATTAAAATAATTGGACTCGCTGGATTTTGCTATTTAAAAGTATAACTTATAATTTTTTTAAGTGTACTTTCATAGCTTCTAAAATAAACTGTAAATGATTTTTGCTATAAATGGTAATATTCTGATGTTAAATTATGAAAATATTACACAATGTTTCATAGGCCTTATTGTTTTTCTTATTAATATAAAAACAAATATATTAACAACGAACAAATATATAAAAATGGAGTAAATTTAACACATATATAAATAGCTTAAAATATATGAATATTGAAAGTTTTACTTAAAGACAATTTTACAAGAAAATGAAAACTAAAATAAATTTTAGTAAATCGAACAAAAATAAATATTAAAATTAAATTTTATTATTTATACGGTTAAAAAAATCATGTTTTCGTAATTTTTAGGTAACAGTGATCTGAAGCTACAACTTTGCTGAAGGTCACTCTTACCTAAAATTTACGAAAACAAGGATTTTTTACTCAAAAACGTAAAAATAAGCTCAAAATTGTGTATATTGCCATTTTCGGCTTTTTCATATATGAAATATTGACTTGGTCTGTTGAGCAAAGTTGCAGCTTAAAATATTCTTTACTACTTTGTTTCATGGTACTGTTACCTAAAACTTACAAAAGTATGATTTTTTTAATCAGAAACGTAAAAAAATGTTTTAAATTTATATTTTTCATTTTGAAAATTCCCGTTGCACAAAAGAATTCAGTCGTGAATTCTCGTCACCAGCGACGGAAAACTGCGACATGAATAGCGTTTACAGTGCAATTAAAATCAATCATAAATTTTATATTTGATTTTCTCGTTTGTTCGTCATCTGAAATTCTTTAGAAAATTAATTTTTTTTGAAGAAACTGCCCATTTCTATTAATTTTTATAAATAATTGCTTGTTGGTCCTTTATATTTTGTAAAATTGTCTTTGATTAAAAACATACAAAAATATCAACTGAAAGCATGTAATTCATAATCTGATATCGCATATATATAAATATTATAATAAATTTATAATAAAACATAAATTTACTTATTAAAATTGATAGAGATATTTATTAAAAGTAAAAAATTCATTTAATAAAAATACGATTAAAAAAAAATATATGAATAAAATGAAAAATATTACAAATTCACAAGATAACGTTGTTTTATTGTTTACTGATAATATTAAAAATACAATAAAAACGATAAACAAGTGGTTGTCCAAACTATTTAGTTTTTTTGTTTAATGTTTTGTTGTTAAACAAAAGCCTTTGCCATGCGCAAATCTCTCAAAAGTTATAGTCCAAAGGAATTTTTCTCAATTCTCTCATAAAAAAAATAACTTTCGAATATTTGTCGAATTATAATGTTATATTCTGTGTTGAATCCTTTTTTGTACACATGAATTACGATTTTGGTGTTAATATGATATATTCAGTGTAGGAAACTAACACTTATATTTTTTTTTGAGTATAAAAAGGAGCAGTAAATTTAAACTATTTTCATTCTTAATCAAATGTTTTAGTCGCAAGGATCTAGCAGATATTAAAACACGAGTTGTGTTTTATTAATATTAAAAAAATAACTGTGTGTATTAAAGAACTAAAACATTTTATTCAAGGTTAATTGTAATAATAGTATGAATCATAGATTAATTTTTCCTTTAAATAATGTGTATAAAATCTATATAAAACTGAAATCAAAATAATTGCGAAGGTATGTGTATTAATATAATAATGATAATAATTATGTTAAACATATATGATTGATCTAAATATTCAATGATGTTTTTTTTTTATATTTTTAGTGTCTACTTCATTTAAAATTGTTCATACAAACCATAACATACACACATAGCGTAATAATAAAAAAATGAATTAACACAAATTTTATTATAATAGTGCATTCTCATTGCAATGCAAGTTTAATAATAATCATTTTATTATAGTGCGATAATAACTATAATAATACGAATAATCAATAAATTATCAGTATGTGTTAGCAATGGAATGGATAAACATAGGAAAAATTCAGAAAAAAAATTATTGAAAGGTTGTACTACTCTTATGTATGCATGTCAAAATGGATTAACTGGCAAAGTAATCAATGAAATAAGAAATAAGGTATGTAAAATTTAATTTACTTTTGAAATACTATTTTAAAATTAAAGTAAAATGAGGAAAAGGGGTTTGATTAGAAATTTTTAGCATGGTTTTTTTGCATTTTGATTTTTGTTGATTATTTATTTTTTTTTGTATATTCTTTATTGTTTTGAAAGAGTGAGGAAGTGCATTTCTTTGTATCAATTTTTATTTTTACATTCTGATTAAAATTTGTTATTATCATTTGGGTTATCCTATTTTTTTGTACTTTGAGATACACTAGAAAAAAGCAATCTAACAGTAAATAATTATTAGATTTTATTATTTAAAGTTCTTCAGGTAAAGGTAATTTAACCTTCATCCTTTCCTCAGTTAAAAGCTTAGTTCGTTTTTAGGGGATTTTAAATCCGAAAAGAGCTGTTACCTTAAATGTCTGTATGAAACATATTCAGTTGACAGTGTCTTGTAGAATTGAAGCACGAGTCAAATAAAAAAATTAACGTCCCTGGATAGGATGAAGGTTATTTAACCCATTAACCGCCTCTCCTAGAATAACTAAGCTCAAGGCAAAACTTTCTTCTAGGATTTGTTCTTTGTGTAAAAGTGAATACTTTTCGTTTCGATGAAAATTTTGAGTTTCATACAAAAACTTTACGGAAGTGCCGGTTGAAAGTGTCGTATAATATCACAGAAATACCTACAGAAATCTTAAACGAAGACAAATTTTCATCTTATTTCTGTTAACAATTTTTTTATTTTAACCGAAAAATCAAATAACTGGTCTGACATCTCTTCATATTTAATTATTCATAGTGAAAATTTTCAAACAATTTGAGACCTTCTAGGAGAAAACCGGCTCAAAAGTTACTGGTCGAAAAATCGACCAGCGGCGGTTAATGGGTTAAAAAAGTTATAATTATGCTTAGAACATTAAAATTTTTATTTTGTAATAAATTTTTATTTAAAATACAAAAATGAAAGAATCAAATAAAAAAAACAAATTCAAGGTCATTAAATAAAATAAAAATAAAAAAACTATTATTAGATAGATTTTAAAAACATTTGCTAATCCAAAGTGCTATCAAATCAATAAAAAATGATTTATTAGAAGAAAGGAAAAAGAAAAGTTTAAACAGAAATTTTACTTATAGCCTCTAAATCAGCTTGTGGTACTATAATTATAAAGATAAATATCAGTCCTTTCCACTGTGTTTTGTATAAAAATATTCTAACAATAGCAAGGGCAAATAACGAACACCTCATTTACACTATTTTGAGGGACATTTATATTATCATTACGTGTTCATTATACAAAAAAAATCATACAGTGGATGCCGACTTTTGAACATTTGAAACGATTTTATGTTGTTCAAAAAAAAAATGAAAAAATAAATTTTAATATCGTGGTGGCTCATTAATGTTCTTTAGCAACTAAATTTTCGTAACTTATACATCTTGTAATGAAATAATTTTAAGATTCAATCTATATTTTGATAAAAATTTAACAAAAACTTCCTGGAAAAAAGTCCTGGATGAGAAATTCAATTTCATACCAAAATTTTATGACCATTAATTTTTTTACAATTATATTAATTATTGTAAGAATCAGCTGACATACTATTGTCCTTAGATTAGCATGGCCTCAGTAATACTTATCATTTCATGTTATAACATAAAATTATAAAACAGGCGCGAATATAAACTTAACATTTATAAATATAAAAAATGGGTGTATTGCATATTAATTCAAATGAAGAAAAATGTGTTAAGGTTATTCTTTTTTCTCGTACAAAACCATATAATATACAAACCATGGGCTAATAAACGTAAAACAAGCTTATTAAAGTTAGATAAGAAAATATTCAAGGATATTTGTTTAGAAATTTTACCTACAATTTTATAGTGCATTTGAAAAGAAAAAAAAAACACTCTGTAACTAAAGTTTTTATATCATACAAGTACAATACCATGAATATTTTTCTATTAACATTTTCTTTTTATTGAAATGAAATTACAAGCATGTTGTATATTGAACTTTACAATTATTTCCGTTTTTGCTTGTATTGTACTTGATAATTTAATTTCATTTCACTTACTTTTATGGAAATTAAGGACAGTTTATTCTATTAAAGAAATGAGTCCTTTACAAAAACTTAACTGAATCCTAATAATGTAAAATAAATTTATTAAGTAAGTTTTTTATATAAAGGCCTAGTTTTTTTTGCTGTACATGATTTTGGATGCGATCTTTTTTCGTCTGAAAATAACTGGATCTTATCTTATTATCTTATTTGGATCTCGTGGATCCTAAATTTAAAACAACAAAAAAAATTATATACAGTTTTTTTTTCGATTTTTGAATTTTTTAAACCATTTTTCAATGAAATAGATCGCTAAAATCAAGTTTTATGGTAGTCTGGTTCAAATAACTCATTCACTTTGTTCTTCAAAGTTGTTGCTTGTAACACAAGCAAAAATGTTTTCTTTGACCACTTTTAAGGTTTTCATATAAAAAAATTGAGAAATCATCCAAAAACTGTTCAGATTAAGGTGAGCATTTTAAGAATGGAAAATTCATGAAAACTCGTTACTTTGTATGAAAACTTCATTTTTTTGTATGAAAACATCCAAAACAGTATATGAAAAAGTTGCTTAATTTTTCAAAATATGAAACTTTTCATAAGAAACTATGTATCTATTCCTCTGAGAAAAAAAAATTCCATACAAATCAACAATTTTTCATGTATTTGCCAATTCGAGCTTTATTTTAACAGTTTTTGGATGATTTCTCAATATTTTTGTATGAAAACCCAAAAAGTGATCAGAGAAAACATTTTAGCTTATATTATGTGCCACAACTTTGCAGAACAAAGTACGTGATTTATTTAAACCGGATTACCATAAAAATTGATTTCATGAAATTAAAAATTTTAGACTGTGAGAAAAATTTTAAAAACGGTTTAAAAAAAAATACAAAGATTGAAATTTTAATTTTCAAATTAGAATCCAAATAAGATCCAGTTATTTTTAGACGAAAATAATCGTTATTTTTCGAGGGGGTGGAGCTGCCTTTATTTTTAAAAATTAGTATGGACCGGCTAATTTATAATAAGGAGGAATGTCCACCTTCCATATGTCATAATGTAATTTGAAAAATAATTTGCGTATAATTACATTTAGTTAAGGAGGTAATAAAAAACATCTTAAACATGATATGTCACGCGATAAAATTTGTCAACAACCACTTGAACTTATGATGAATTGTACACATAAATAAAATTAATTCAAGGATTTTTCAATGTAATCCTTTTATATGTACTAAAAAAATTAGATTAATATCCAAAACAATTACTATTGAACTTTGTTCATTGTCAAAGTCTTTATATTGACATTACTAGATGTAATTAACGTAGAAATTAAATTTTTGATAGTTAGTACGAAATCAATTCATAAACTAAAAATTTTAGCAGTTAAAGTATTTTATTGTAGTGCTATAGACCATTTCATTGATAAACATTTGACTCAATCAATGACTCTGCCTTAACTACAATATTAACCATCACTATGCGTTTGTGAAACTAACAATTTAATATTTTCTATAAACATAGCAACGATTTAACATAAAGGAGTTGCACTAGTAAGTAATCAGCAACAACATTTACAGACTACTAGAATTTATACTCTCCAAAATTTTATCTAACTGAAAAAAAGAAAAAATTAACTTGAAAATTCTAATTCAAATTATAATAAGAATTCAATTACTTATACAGTTTTATTAAAATTTTAGCCCCAATCTCTTTACACAAGAGATCGCCACAATAAATCTGCTTTGCATTATTGTTCCATTCGCCGTAATCCTCTGGTGAATGCCGCAAGTGTGATGCTAAACGCTCCTGATTTGCTTGAAGCGGAAGACGAGTAAGTATTTTTTTTTACATGTCTTTTGAGAAAATTTCATTTAACTTTCATAACTATAGAGATGGATTCACTCCACTTCATTTGGCCGTCATACAAGGAAATTTGCCGCTGGTTAATTTGTTGATTAGTCAAAATATTAACGTAAACGCCTTAGATAATGAAGGACATTCGATTGTACATTGGGCTGTTGGTAATGAAAACTATTTTAAATTTATTTATTTTTCATTCATTATTGATTATTTATTAGTACAGAATATTTAAACTTAATTTTATTTTGCACAACTATCGAAATTTCATTCAAAAAAATCTCTTCTTTTTATGGAATTTTCCATTTGAGTTATACTTATAGTTTTCTTAAATTTTTTTTAGTGTGTGGGGAGATTGATGCGTTAAAGGCATGCTTAAATGCTGGAGCTGACATTTCCTTGGCAGATGTAAATGGAGCATCTCCTTTACATTTTGCAGCTCAGTTATGTGGAGCAAATTACGAAGGAAAAAGTGATAAAGCTTCCGCAAAATTAGCACTTGAGGTAACTTTCAAATATTAATTTATTTCAATTCAATTAAGATTTATTCAAAATATTCGTAAAGATTTTACAAACGATATTAGAACATCCCCTTTGTAAAGTAGATGAAGAAGATAAAGATGGCAGAACTCCATTATTATGGGCTGCATCGGCCGGCTCTGAAACAGCAGTATTGCAATTGGTGAGAAAACATTTAAAAGTTGAAATCAGTATATAAAAAAATCAATTATCATTTTCAGGTCAAAGCAGGTGCCAAGGTTGAAAGTTCTGATAAGTATGAAGTAGAATCATTTTAATATATTTTAATTTTTAATCAATCATTCTAATTTCTTTTAAAAATACGTTAGAGATGGATTAACAGGTACTTTTATTTAAATGTAATTCAAAATAAATAATTTTATTAATTTATATATATTGAATAGCATTACATTGTGCAGCCAGCAAAGGTCATACTAATGTTATTGATTCTCTAGTCAAATTGTGCGGCGCAGATGTTGATCTCATCGATTCAAATGGCTGTTCTGCTTTACATTATGCGGTATTTTTTTTATAAATTGTGCCTTTTAATCATTCTCTTTGACAATAAAATTAAATCTTGTAGACAACTCTCGGCCATGCTGATGCAGTTTCATTGTTACTGGATCTCGGAGCTGATCCTAATCGCTCTGATAGAAAAGGTACAAAATTACATGATTATTAATCACATTGTTATTACATATTTGCGTATCCCAGGTCGAACACCCGCCCATTGCGGTTGCAATAAAGGTCAGCTAGAAACAATTAAAATATTGGGGGCTCGGAAAGGTAATCTTTGGTTGAGAAATGCTAAGGGCGATCTTCCAATACATGAGGTTTGTTTAATCCCTTTTCTTTTAATGCCATAATTTAATTTATCCTTTTGAAGGCTTGTCAATCCGGGAGACGAGAACTTGTACAGTGGCTTTTAGAACAAAAGCCAATTCATGTGAATACTGCAAATAATGATGGAAAGTCTTTGTTACATATTGCTGCTAGCAATGATAACGCTGATCTTTGTAAAATGTTAATGGAATTTGGTGCTGAAGTCAATTCAATTTATAGAACTGCATCTAACGTAATCCTTACTCCATTAGACGTGGCTGTACAGAAAGGACATAAGAATACTGCTAAATTTCTAGTATGTCAAATGTACTTTTATAATGATCAATATTTTAATATTAATTAAAAATTTAATTCTAGCAATCGAGTGGTGGGCTTCCAGCGCAAAAATTAAAAATAACAGGAAAACGGTCAAGTTCAATGTTGTCAGCAGGTTAATATGCTTTTGATTTTAATTTAATAGATTCGTGTTTTTTTATGATAATAATGTTTATGATAATTCAGGTTCAACAGACTCTGAGCCTGCTATCAAACCAGGAAAATTTGTGGAGAAAGAAGAAGTGTATGATATTAAAAAATCAAAGAAATATGTAGTTTATGTTAAAAGAAGCGATTCAATTAGCGATGATGAACATTTTAGAGGACGTATGAAATCTCGTTCTTGTCACCATCGTCGTCGGACTAAAAGTTGTAGTGGCATGCGTCGATTCAAATGTTGTAAATCTCGCCGAAGACATCATACATCTGAACGAAACTATGATAGTAGTGATGAAATGTCCAGTGATTTTGATGATGAATGTTGCTGCAGTGATTGCTGTTTATCTGATGAAAGTAATTTATCTCATACAAAATCTCACCAAATTGTATGTGAGTATAAGAAAAAACGTAAAAAACGGAAGGATAAATGTTCAAAGCATGTTGAACTCAAAGCATCAGGAGATTCTGATACTGATATTGATAAAGAATCAAAACGAAAAAATACGAACAAGAAAGAACCTATTCAGCCAATTAAAGGTTGTACGCATGATGAGGAAGGTAGTAAATCAAATTCAGTTAACACTAAAACCACAAAAAAGCGACCTCAATCAGCTAAAACTGCAACACTGCCGGTAAAAAAATCAAATAATAAAAGTCCAATAGAGAATAATGATGAGACAAGTTCAGAACAGCCAAAAATGAAAAATGAAAATAGTACAAAGGAAGTTACTTTTGCACCGATTCCAGAAAAACGTTCGTCAAATTTAGATGAGCACCAAAGCGACATAGATATAGTTTCAGATGGAACTTTTGTAGTTGATAATGCATCTGATAAAAATATTTCAGATAAAGGTAGAATAGAAGAAAAAGCTGGAGCTTTTCAAATTATAGACGATGACTTAAAAAGTGAAAAATCAACTGCAAATAAAGTGGATGAAGATGTTGCGAAAAATGATGAAACATCGGTTGAAACATCGAAAAATGAAGGTGTCGAAAGTTTACAAAAACCAAGTGAAACGGTTGTCAGCACAAAAGATACGATTCCTGATTCAAATCAGCCTGTTCAAAGTGTTCAAGATGAAAAATCACCAAAAAAGGTCGAATTTGAAGCAAAAACGAAATTTTCACCAAGTTCTCCTAATCTTGATAAAACTAAAGTGAGCAATAAAAATGTGCAACAACAAGAAAGCCCTAAACCAAGTCAACAAAGTTTCCAAGTGATTGATGACTCAAATGAATCATTTTCAGAGAAGATTGATTCTCAGTTTAGCAAAGAAGAGGATTCAGGATTTGAACCAAGTCCAAGAAGTGCTCGTTCAATGCGCGGTCGTAAAAAATACGGAAGTGGTGCAAATCAAAATACGAAAACGACTATGAAATTTAAAAAAAATTTCGTTGACTCTCCTTATAATTATCTATTTAATGACGAAAAACGAAAACCAGGTGACAAATATGCTGTGAATATGACCACCGTTACTAAATCTATACAGAAGAACACAAAAAGGTAAGGAAAAATTTTACAACTAATCAGATATATAACAATTATTTTAATTTCACAGGTATTATATGGAAAAAAAGATTTTCCAGTATTTGCTTGAACTAAAGGGACTTCAAATGCGCTCAAACAAGTCCAACGAACGCATGATTTTGAAAAGAATAATCGATGATTACCACAGAGCTGTTGGAAATGAAATGCCATCATTTCCTTACGATGATTATACATTTAAAAATTTTGAATTATTTTTGTATGAGACTCTGAGAGGTTTACAAAAACGTGGCTCCTATAATTTTCAAAATTTATCAGAAGTTTATAGAGAAGCCGAAAGAAGGACGAGTGTTTCAGACTTATTAAAAAGTGAAAGAGCCTTACAATGTACAACTAAGACTCATAGATGTTTGCACGCTTTACACTCGTATACTGGTGTACCTTGTGCTGCTTATAGTAAGATTTATTTTTTAAATGAAATTATTTCAATTCTTTAAATTCGTTATATTTTTCATTGTGATTTCAGTTCCTTTAATGAACCATCATACAATACCAAAATTAGGATTTGGACCTTTGAGATCAACTGCTGGGAAATTTTTCCTTCCTAAGATTCTCAGTGGAACCTCTGTTAGTAATGTCGAACAAATTGATAGTAAGAAGAGATAAATTTGAAATTAAAATATCATAATACATTGTATAACAGAAAACTCAATAGGAGATTTTTCCTTGATGTTTAAATTTAGTAACAATTAAATTAAATTATATTTTCATAACTTGATGGCCTTAAAAATATTAAAAAATAGACGATTTTTGTTTAATTTATAATATAAATATATCCACATAAATGTTTAGATAATTGATATGTAGAAAAATTTACTCTATTTGTTTTATGCCCAAATAGAAAATAAATATTAATAATACAAAAAGAAAAAAAAAGTTTTTGGATTGTTTTAATATTTTATTCTTATACATATAAGTTAATCGTTAATATTTAACAAATATTTTTTAAATTTAATTTGTTCTCGTCTTAGTATGTGTATTATTATTAAATATCTTAAACTATTTTTTTTGCATAATTTTCTCTTTACTTTTATTTTATATGAATTATATTTGTTTTTTTTTCAACTAACTTTAACATTATATGTACTATAATGTTCACCTGAAAATATAATGAATAGTATTTTCCAACAACTGTTCTCAAAAAAATATTAAAACAAAGTTTATACAAGGAGAAAATTAAATTAATTCAATTTTTTTTGAAAATGAAACGTATTGTTATGAACATTGATAGTTAATTCGTACAGGTTTATTTTTTTCTTGTTTTAATGTATGTTTATTTATATGATTTGGGTCTTCTTTGTTCAATAGTCTTATTCGAAAAAAATGTAAGTATACTCTAATATTCTTTTTACCTATACATCTGAAGCATTTTTATTATGTTATTACCTTATTTTTATTTCATTATTACAATAAATGTGGTTTACAAATGTTTAATCATGTTTCCTTCAACTATATCTTCAATTAGATACCAATAATATATGATTGTGGCAATAATTATGTTTTTTTATGGTATTCAACTTTCAATATTTGATATTATTATTGTTAACTGTACAATATTTAATATTTTTCAAATAATTATTGTTTTTTAATTTAATTTTTTTGTATTTTAATTTACTTTTTTTTTTAAAATCATTCGATAAATATATTTTAAAATGACAGTTAATGCCTTAAATAATTTCTTATTTTGTTTTTTTTTTTAATTTTTAATTAAAACTTATAAAAGTAATATTTGATATTCAGTCAGAAAAAAAATAAAAATGATTTTAAATTATTGTTTCATTTTTCAATTAAATTTTAAAAAGAATGGGGGATGATTTTAATTTTATTCGAAATTAAAGAAGATATTTTCAGTCGGATGAAGACGAATTCAATAAATATGATAAAATTAATTGCTGACATTGCAGTAAATTAAAAAATTTATCGTACCTTTTTGTCCATTTATTAAACAAACTGAATAAAATGATGCTTATTAGTTGTAGCCAAAATTTTTAAGAATTGAAAAACGGATAAAATATTTCTGTTAAAAATTATTATTAATTTTATTTATGAGCTGCTTCTATGTACACTGCCTATTATTAAATTTACACAGGTGTAAATAACAGAATCAATTTTTTTCTTTTCTTTTTTATTTCTGTATTGAGAAAATAATTGTGAAATTATTATTTAAAAATATTATTAATTTTAATTATTATGACTACAACTAATACAACACTTATCGTACAATATGTAGCATACGAATATTTTTTCTTACTTTTCGTGCAATCTACATCATTGGAGAGTTACATATTTATTTTAATTTTCTGATTCTTATTTTTTTTTGGATCTCTTATGCAATTAATGATGATGTTATAAGTTAATGCCTATGTTTTGATTTGATAAATTTTAGTTTTTGTTATGTTAATAATTTTTAGTTGTATATTTATTTTTTTATATTATTTTATAATGTGTATTTATACCGCACTTATGCTTCAGTATAATTAATAGTATTAAAAATATTATAAAACATATTTGGGCTACATGTGGAACTGGAGCATTTAGATGTTTCTTTAGGTTTTCTTGACTACATTAAAGGAAAATAGATATTCTAATTTTTTTTTATATTTACGATCTTTATATTTAATAATTAATTATGTCTATTATATATTATATATATATATAGTGTATTTATTTTCTGTATTACTATATATATATATATGAATATATATAGAATATGTATATAATTTTTTGTTTATCATAAATATGTATATATTTATACATATATTTTTTATATGTATAATTAGTTACTTTTAAGTTTCTTAAACTTTCTATTAATGGATTACAATTTTTTTTAATTTTATGTTTTTTTTATTTAACTTTTAAATTATAAACATTGTTTTTTTTTATATCATTCCACCTTTTTGCTTTAAACATTATTGAATTAATTTATAATCTGTGTGTTAATAAATTATAACAAACCGCTGATGGTAGTACTAGATCACTTGGACATGTAATTATTTGACGAATTGCCTAAAGGTGGTGTGGCAAATGAACTGGGCGCTATATTATTTTCTTGAGACAATGAGGATTGTTGAGGTATTTCACCACTGTTTTCAGTTTGATTGTTAGTTCTAGATATTTCTAGATCATGTAGTCTCTTCCACAGCTCTTCTCTCTCGCGTTCTCGTTTCTTTTCCCTTTAAAGTTAAACACATGTTTAGTTTAGATTTCTTTAAATTTAATTTAGTTACTTACTTTTGTCGCTCTGCTTTATAGCTGGCTGTTAGTTCATCAAATAATTTAGAATTCATTTCCATGAATGTCTTTAATACATTATAGACCAGTGCTACAATGGTTTGGTTCCAATGTTCCTTACTAATTCTGTATAAAGCTGGGAACATAATTGGCATTATGACACTATTGTTATCTTCTATTAGAGACATAGCATATTCATTGTTCCAAAAATATAATGCTCGTTCTGCAACCTATTAAAAAAATAAAATGGTTATATAATCCAAGCCTTACATGCATTTAATAAATAGTTACTTGAAAATGTGGACTGGATACACATTTTGCAATTTGTCTAAACAATGGCTCTTGAATTTTAACAAATTGGGGCGGTTCTATTACATCGAGTATTTCCTCTATTTCGCCTAAGAACATAACTTCTTTTTGCGAGCAGGTCTTTGGCCAGAATTTAAGTAGTCCTTTGACAACGGGTTCAGTAAGTGATGCATCTTTCTCCAGAAATTGCACCACACAATAGGCTAGCTGAGCATGATACAACGACAAGCATTTGACCTTATGCAACGGCAGGAGTACCTTGACTAAAAACTGTTTATGCTCAGATTTTAGTGGCAAAGCGAATCCGTTAATTATACTAAAAAGTAAAAAAAAAAATAAATTATTTACGCAAAAAAGGTAAAATGAATATTAAAGTATTTCACATACCTGCCCAAAATTTCGAGCAGCTCTCCAACTCCATTAAAATGTTCCGTCTCATAGATAAAACGAAGGAAAATATTGTTTATTTGTTTTCGAATAAACGCACGTAATCCTAAAAATTTTCCATAAATACGATGTAAAACGGTTTTTAGGAAGTCTCTTTCTCTAGGATCTTCTGAATCAAATAATTCTAAAAGCTAATTAGCAAATAAAGAAAAACTAAGTTAGTACTTTTGCACGATATAACACAGTGAAATGACATACCTGTAACACAAATTTTTGATCAATAACTTTTTTGCCGATTGCAGTTTGAAAGTCTTGTGATTCTAAAAATCTCAAAAACACTTCATAAACCAGTTGTAAATGAGGCCACGAAGCTTCTAAGGTCGGATCATCTTCTTCGGGGTCAAAATCAGGATTTTCACTTGGTGGTAATGTTCGAAATAGATTCACAGATATCTATAAAACGATATATATGTTTAAAAATAATAAATAAGCCGATTAGAATAAAAAATTACCATTCGAATTATTTCTGGATACACTGGTTCTGTTAGCACCCCTCTACCGTGAGTGATGTAAGCTGACAGATCATTTAAGGCGGCACGTTTGATCTCCTTGCCCTTCAAATCAGAAACAGGGTCCATGAAATCAAACGAGACACAACATTGTCTCAATTTTCGAATAAAAAGTTCCTCTTGTTCTAGACTCGAGCTCTCAACTACAATAAATAATATTATTAAACAACAACTAATCACAATAGTCAAAAAATTTGTATACAACCTTTAAGAAGTGGTAATTGTTGTAATTCTACATCTTGCGAGTTTCTATATCGTGATGATCCTTGCGATTTTTTACTTTTCTTTTTAAGTGACCGCTTAGCAAATGGGTCAATTCGGTCAACAAATGTTCCCGAAGACATTCCTTCGTCTTGAGTGTCAATTTTATCGGTTTATAAGATTAAATGTGTATAAAAAAAAATTAAAATTTTTATATTTTGCTTTTTACGGGTATTTTTAATCCCTAGTCCAGTATTAAATGAATCCACAATCCCTTTGATCTATTTGATGTTCTATCTGATAAAAAAATAAAAAAAAAATACAAATAAATTTTCGCTTACACTTAAAATTAAAAATTAAGTCAGACAGTTTTAACGAATTTTTGAATGGAAAATTGATCTAAGAAAACTTCAGCTATTCAAAATATTATAAATAACTTATTGATCGATAAATTAAAACGTAACTAACGCAAAAGTAATATATATATAATATATGCACTGATTAACTGTTTTCATTTTATTATCAACTTAAAAAGTGTTTTTCTTTGATAATTTAGAATAAAATCAAGTTCTAATGAAAGTTTCCATTTAAATTGAACAATTATAAGTGAAAATATATTAATAAATGTTATTACACCAAAAATGGCCCTCTCTTAAAATTCTTTGTCCTTGAAAATTACGTTACTTGAAAAAAATGATATAATAACTATTTTGCGTTATGAAATTTAAGTCTGACAACAAATTTGTTTTTAAAGTATTTTGATCACATTTAAAACACTGATAAAATTCTTAGTTTCTAGATCAAATTTTATTTAAAAAGCGTAGCAAAATAAAATTTACGTGAGTGAAAAAGTCCACCTTTTTCTTTTACTGATTGATATTTTCAATTTAAGAACATTTTTGGCCTCTGCTCGTTTGTTTCTTTGAGTTCTAAATCATTTTGTTAGTTTAAAATAATCAATTTTTAGCAATTGTACAAAATATGTTTATATTCTCATATTTTTTTTTCTATTGAATTATTATCCAGCATAGTTGAAATGAAGAGTTCCTCATTTTTTTTTCTTATTTGAAAGAATTATATTTAAGATTATTGTCAAGTTAATTTTCGGTTTTAATGCATCAATTTAGTATCAAAAGTGACTTTATCAATTTTACTTTCGATAAAATAGAGTTTTATGCACTTCTTTCACTTCTCAATTCTTTTTTTTTAGAATTTTGCTCGCATTTCACCTTTAGTTTAGTTAGCCACAAAAAATTTCGCCTAGCTTACTTCTAATCGTAATTCGGCTTATTTCGATTATCAAAAATAAAAAAAAAATTTATTTCGATCACAAAATGAAAAAAACTCGTTAAATTTATTCACAGCAGTGTGGACTTTAATTTTTAATTTCTTGTATTGTGTAAAATTATCTTATAACAGCACTTTAAAAAATTTCATAAAAAAAAGAAAAAGTTTAATTTAAAATAAGAAAATTCTTACAATTCACTTCATTTTAAAACCATACCAAAAAAAGATATTCTGACAGTAATTAACATTGATTGCCTATAAAATTGTCATTTGACTTTTCTAAATGAGACAAAATCCTTTCATTCCTTTGCTAAGGGGCTATTCAATGAAGTTGATGTTAAAAATATTATGAATAAAAAATATTATTGCGAATATTCTAATTATCAGTCTGCATCTAAAAAAATGACATCTCACTTGACAAACCTGATATGACAAATTCGAGGTGATTTAGAATTCGATAGGTGAATTTTCTAACATATTTATGATTGAAAAGAAAAAAAATATGTATGAAATTAGAATGAACTTAAATTATCTTCATATTCTAGGGCAATGAATTTCTGCTTAAAGAAGGTTTACTTTTCAATTAATGTCTAATCAGATATCTTAGAGTCAAATGTAAACTTATTTAAGTGCTGCATTATTTTATAATAAAAACCATCTTATTGAATTATGTACAAATTTTCAATATTTAAGTTTCTTTTTCATTCTAATAAAGTTAATCCTAGATCAATTTCATGTTTGTACAATTGAACTCTATTAAATAAATCTGTTTACTTACATTAATTTGTGGAATAATTATTTTGTATAAATTTTCGGGACTCTGGTCTGTATTATTGTAAAAATTGAACGATCGAGCTCAGTTTCTGCTTTTCAATTCTTGTCATGAAATATTGTAATTCACTACATATTTTTTTGTTTGCATGCACCAAAATTTAATAATTGCACTGATTTTTACTTTTAAAAGGACAATTTTTATTTATAAAAAACTAGAAACAAATTTTTTTTACCCTGAAAAAATTAACCTTTTATATTTTGTAAAAAAACTTATTCCTTTTAATTTTAAAGGTAATTGTCTCTGGGTCTGAACACACGCGAACAAAAATTGATAGACACTTTTTAAAGGTAAACATTAGAGTAATTTTTGCGAAACAGACTTGAAATGACCAAAAATCTTTTTTAATCGAATGAAATATGGATTTGCTTGTCTCATTTTATGAAGTTCGTTATTATTTGGTGTAAAGAACAAAAAAAATTTTTTGAGTCAATCCGATATTTTTGAAAATTAATACCAAAAAGATATAAATATTTGTACAAATAATAGTTTGAATACAATTGAAATGATAAAAAGTGAAATATGCTGCAAAAATTACATGATTTATCAAGAAGTATTTTTGTTAAATGAAAATAGGTTCGGAAAATATCGTTGGAATTCAAATGTCATAATTACAGTAGAACCTCTTTAATAGCTAAACAGCATTAGATTCTATAGTAAATGAACGATAAAACTTTATTTGAAATTAAACGTTATGGTAAAATGATACTGAATCAAAATTGTGAAGTAATACATGATGTTTTTGAAACCCAATTTTGCTCTTATTAAGAGTCTTAATCAAACTTTAATGAACTTTGTTGCACCTGATTTTTACTTTTTTATACTCTTTATTACATTTTCTTACATCTTAGCTCTCTTGTATACACTTTTCTACTCTTTTATTCACTTTGACGCACTTTCAAACTCTTTTATGCTCTTAAAACTTTTTTGGGCTTTGAAGCAATGAATATTTTATCAAAAAGTAAAATGAACTATGAGAAAATAGGATGAGAACAGAAAAAAATATTTGGATCCAATGCTATTTCATTTCAGAATTTTATTCAAAATAATAAAAAAACAATTTATTTTCCATTCCAGAAATTATCATTCCATGAAGGGAAAAAGGCCTTAAAGCCTGGATTCTCAGCAGATTGATGAATTCTTATAATTGGTGCTGTATCTTCATTTCTTTCAGTTGGATCAGTCATCAAATAAGCCTTAATTGTTATAGATTATTAGATAAAAATAAAGTTAATGTAGGAATGTCTCATACCTTTGCCATATACATCGACTTTTGTTTTTCTTCATCTGTAGTTCCAGAACCAAGCCAAGCGTAAACTTCATCTCCACCATCAAGTAGCTTCATACAGGAAAAAAAATTTAAAAAATTTTTAGTCAAATAAAAACATTAAAATTACCATAACATCATCTTCATCCAAATCAGCTTGTTCAAATGATGAAATTTCCTCAAAGCGAATTCTCTTTGATCTAGGCAATATTTTACAGTGGAACATTCTTACATCAAGAAGAGGAGCACCTGGTGGGTCAATTTCTGTATTGTAGCTTGTTTTTCCACCTAATGCTTCCCAGAATTCTTTTGGCTCTTTTCCTTCCTCAACTATAACGACATTTTTGTCCGAATTAATGTTTTTGACAACATCGTTAGCCATTTGCTTTTCAATCTTGGAGCCACCTTTTCCATACCAAATATAAGTTTGCTTTGGAGTTTTCAAGACAAATACATCATCTGATGCTAAGTTGCTTGCGACCTAAAATTTATATCAATTAATAGTACAAAGGCACTTTTCTTAGTATTGTCGTCACTCTCTAAGAATCAAAATCATGTATTTAGTTCATATTAACATACCTCCTTTAATTGATCAGCTCGAACATCATCACTGGATGTACCACGAATACGGAATAGTTTGTTGCCTGTTGTATGGTCAGAAACATGTTTAAATCCTGCAACATGACCTCCACTGAAAATGATCATTTTTCCTCTAAATACTTTCAAAAAGTGACGAGTTTCATAGCCATGAGCGATTCTAACAACAATAGCTTTCCCTCCAACTTCTTGATTTAATTTATCTGCAAAATTAGCAGCAGCCAATTTTTCATCATTACTTGACTCTTGTCCTAACCAATAATAAACCAAAAACTGTTGTTGTCCTTGTTTGTTTTTATATGCATATTTAATCACATAAGAGTCTCCACCAAAGAAAATTCCAAAAGCTTCACGAGGTACTAGACTTAATTTGGCGTCTTGTACCAACCAAATGGTTGGCTCACCATTTCCTTGATCAGGCATGAAACCAAGAGCGTGACCTCCTGATTTTTTCAATGATTGCAAAGTTTGATCGTCAATTTCATTCTTCACACCAGACTCGATATCTGAGTTAATAGCTGCTCTGATAAGTCTACTGTGACTAGCACCATGATCTCTCCATGTTGCGAAATATTGTTTAAATGGTGCAGTTTCGGCTCCTGTTGTGATTGTGTGTAAGAATGATTATTTTTCTTGAATATTAAATAAATTAAAAATAAATAAAAACCTTCAACAGTGCGATGAACTTGTGTCCATGATGGATATTTTTTAGTAGTTAAGAAAGTCTGTGCATGTGCCATACTTTTTTCTTTTTCCTGTTTTGTTGCTTTTTTTCCTACCCATACATAGATACCAGTACCAGTGTCTAAAATGAAACAATCATCTGTTTTCAACATCTCCTGTTTTAATGGTTTTTCCGAGATTGTATCAATTTTAAGTGAACCCGCAGCATCAGAAACTTAAAGTATGTAAATTAAATTAATTATTTTTTAACAAATTTAATGATAGATGATATAAAATACTTTTGTAAAGGGTAACACGTCGTGCATCACTCTGCTCAAATTCAGCATCGTCCTCAGCTGTTGAAGCATCAGGAACTGCGTTAAAAGATCCAGAACCCAAAGCTTCAAAGAAGTGTTGCTGATCAATTTCAGGTGAAAATTCATCTTTAAACATAAAATAAATTTTAACAATTTATAAGTGCCCTTGAAAGTTAAACATTTAATCTTACCAACAATAATGACATTTGCTCTTCCAGCATGATCTTGATCACGAATTTGGTTTGCTGCACTAATAGCTTTCAATTTTTCTAACCGTTTGGAATCTTTACCAACCCAAACATAAATATCTCTACCTATTTTAAATAAATTTCATTTTTCATATGTCAAACTGTTTGAAAGGAATCGTTAAAATACCGGCATCTAATATGAAGCAATCGCCTTTATTCATTGAAGAAACAGATAAATTAACTTGGCGAACTCGGATGTTCTTCTTTCCTTTGACTTGGAACAAACGTTTCTCACCACCAGCATTAGTCTCAACCTGTTTGAAACCACTGGCAACACCACCATTTTCATAACGAACACCATTTTTAAAGTAGCTTAAAAATAACTGAGATTCATGTTCTTGCGTTTCTCGATGTTGAACAGGTTCTCCACCTGATTTTTCCAAAATTTTATCATAAGTGCATAATAACATGACTTATTTAAATTTAATATTACCTAGTTGATCATCAAGTTGAACTGTATAAATGGCGGCTGATCCAGCTTCATCTTGACTTGTTTGTGTTCCTAGCCAAAAATGAATATCCCAAGATAATTTTCCCTTGTTGTCAACTTTAGTCTACATAAAAATTTTTAAAGAATTAATTATTTTTAACTTTTCAGTAGATCTTATTATTTAACGGAAAAATGCATGTTGAGCATATATGATATCATAATGTTCTATAAATAATATATTGATATATTGAATGAAAATACTTACGTTCATTACAATAAAAGAATCACCATCATAAAACTTGCCATAGTCATTTTTAGGATAAGCCACTGGTGCAAAATTCTAAATAACATACATTAATTATAATATGATATAATTTAATATAAAGTTCAAAAGTTTCGTAGTATTTTAGAAATAATAGAGTTAGTTTTAAAGTATTTTATTAAATCAGAAAATCAAGGAATGATTCAGAAAAAATTTCAGATCCAACCAAAAATAAGCTGTAAATTATTTTAAGAAATTGATATACATTTAGATCGATAAATGATTTTTCACCATTTGTTTCACACATTTTATGAACTATTATTATATAAATAATGACGTTTGACTAGTCAAATCAGAGTTATTATTTCAGACATAAACATTTTATTTGAAAAAAAAAACAATTAAAAAAAATAATTTGTTTTGGTCGAGAATCTAAACAATTTAAACACAAGGTATACATAAAAATGTTGATTTTAAGAAATTTTATTAGTTTTAAGATACTTTGGTTACACTTTTGTCTTAAATTTAGTCAGAATTGACTCAAAACAATAAGAATCATGTAAAATTTGTCTTTGGAGGTAGAAATGACAAACGGCGACACATTAAATCGTGTATTTTTAGAATATTTACTACCGGCAATTTCGAAGAAATTTTTCATGTATGTTTTTTTTTTTATTAATAATAATCATAAATGTAAGTCATTAAAAATTTATGTATACCTCAATTCTCCATATTTCTAATCCTGCTTTTTTTCCTGCGTTTGCAAAAGCTTGATGCATGATTGGTCTTTGGGGTGGTTTACTTTGGCTTGTAGCTGCTAAAACAGTTGAGAAACTAGAAAAAAATATTTTTCACTATACTCTGTTTAAAAATATTAGAGATACAAAATGATAGATATTTAAATTTTAAAAGGTTACTTTGTTTGATTTTTTAATTTTATTTTTTCCAATTTTACTTCCTTACCTCAAGACGATTAATGCTGAATTAAACAGCAAAAATTTTCGTAAGTCATTCATTTTCTTCTCTCTCTATGAGTAACAGCAAATAAAACAACTGAGACATATTAATAAACATGAAAAAGAAAATGTTTAAAGTATTAAAAGAAATTCTTAAAATATATTGACCGGCACATGATGATGATGATGAAATGTTAAGTAAATAATATTATTACAAATAGTATAACTTCATGAAATTTGTACACTCATGTTATGTTTTTTCATGTTCGTTTATTTTCTCAACATTTTTGATTTAGATAAATTTCACTCAATAGGAAAACGTTTTATTTTTAAGTAAGTTCATTAAATGTATAAAGTTAACAGATTTTTCACAATTTTTGAAATTTCAATTAATGGATTTAGTTGGTTTTTATTTGTATGAGAGGTCTCATGTTGTGAGACAATGGTTCTTCTGTCTTTGAGTCTTAAATTGTATAATTTTGAATTTAATTTTGTATTAAAGGTGATCAATTTAACGAACACTTGTAATAAAAGGTTCTACGAGAAAGTTGTGTGTATCATGTGGAGGCGCCTGGTGCATTCATTATAATAATTATGTTTCATGACAAATGCGAGTATTATTTTTGTCATGTATTCAGGGTTAAATTTATACAATGCAAAACAAATTTTAATGGATTTTAAATTATTAACATAAATAAATAAGATGTATATGATATAATGTTTTGCAAAAAGTAAACATCAATTTAATGATTTAAATAAAAAAAGTTCGTACTTTGATTGATATATGTGGAAATTAATATGACGAAATGAAATTAAATTTAATTCTACGAAAGAGATATTTCTTATTTTTTTTAAATCTTATTGTGTCAAGAGGTTATAATATTAATTGATAAGGGATAATAATTGAATTTTCTTAGAATACTAGTCTGAGTTCTTCTTCTTTCTTAGAACAAACTATAATGATAAGTTGTTTTTACGATGTTTTCAATTTTGTTTAAGTGATTTTTTAAATAAACAAAAAATCAATATTGATTGTATTTTTTTTAACTTTAATTTTTGGTGTCACGGACGATGTTCAAAAAATATTTATTAAAAAACTCACTTTATTATACCTTATTAAGCACGATCACTCGCTTAGCTGTTCAAAAAGTGACTAAATTATTTTATTAACCAATTACATTAATATATAAACATCTCAAGTATAACGTTACTGTCCTGATAACTGGAATAAACTGTATTTTATTTACTGATAATGAATGAACATCAAAAATTTAAGTGTCAATTTGTAATGAAATCTTTAATTGGATTCTTGATTTTGTTTATTTACACTGGGAAGTTACACAAAAACTACCATAATTTCCATGATTGAAGTCTAACATGCTTTCGTTAAACCGTTAAATTAACCCTCTCTTTCTCAGGAATAGATCCAGCTGGAATTTTTTAATGAAATTTGAAATTTTCTAGTAGATTTTGACCCAAAAGTGAAAGATCGATCAAAAAACTTTGGTTGTTAGAGTAAAAAATGTTCAGGGGGAGCTAGTAAAAATACGTATAACTCCTATAGAAAAACGTACAGAAATTTCTCTTTAAAAATTGTTATAAAAAAATTGTGGTTCTTCTAATATTTTTTCAAATACTATGAAAATAAAACCAGTACAAGAGTATCAACGATACTCATCAAAGAATCTCAAAGAAAGAATTTTAGTACCACTGTAGACCCTAAACGATTTTCATGAAAATGAGAATTTCAGATGATTTTTCATAAAATTTCCAAATTTTGGTTTTAGTTAGTTGAATTTGATAAAAATACAACCATAGGGATTTTTTTTTCTAAAAATACTCCTCAATTTTGCAATTGGTCGAAAAACAGGCTAACCATGTAAGCACGTGAAAGGTTGATAATCTCGGACTATGTACAGAAATTTTGAACTTTCTGTAAGTGTATCTATACAAAATGAACTGTCATATTTACCTGTCAATATGTATAAAGCACCAAAAAAAAGTCATTTCAATCAAAACTAAGCTTCTACATTGCTTCTGTACCTTTACTAGTATTTTATACATGGTATAACTCCTTATAATTTACGTACAGAACGCGTTATAATTTTTGCGCTATCTATAATAATTATAAGGACTTATACCTTATATGTTCCACCCGTGAGACATTGGAAAAAAAAGGGTTAAGTAAAATTAAATACTTGTTTGAGTGGAGGGTTATATTTTTGTTACGTTTTTATTTATTTAATCTGGGTTTAATGTATATCTTTAGGAACTTGGTAATTCATAAGAGCTTTAACATGTGAACTCCTGTCGGATTGTTATGTTCCATCGAGTGTGGTATCCTGACATCCATATTTCATGCATTCAAGTAATAATCAAAAATTATAGATGTAATAAGCATTGCAATTGATTAAACTTTTTATTGAAATTCTTTTATAATTTTTATTCGACTAAGATTTTAAATATCTCGCACGTGTTTATTGTGACCGTTGGCTTTATCAAGTAGTCAATTTGGATGTATCATAGTAAGCCGAAGCTAATCATCAAAACGGAGAATTTCAGGTATCCATCGTTATGAAATATTTCGACAGCTCCGCCTCCGTGTTTACATTTTAGCTGTCACAACAATAGAATACGCCTTCGGACAGAACTAATTGACATCAGATTAGTAAATATTATCGCAAGAATACGACGGACCAGCTGAAAGCGACACAATAATAATTATTTTTCTATTCTCTAAGGATTAAGTAACATCCAGACCGAATTTAATATCAACAACTGCAAAAATAGTGAGTGAACTTAAATTGAAAAAACTGTAGAATACTAGAAAATACAATTTATTAATTAATTAAGTAGTAAAACAAATTTTATGAAGCTGTGTCATCACTTTTTTCCAAAATCTTCGATTTTTCTTTTAATTAGTGTTCTACTAGGGTCTTACTCTTATAATTATTCATCAATGTCCTCAAATATTTGCCATTGAACCAGCTCACACTAGTACACTGATACACTAGAAAAAAAGCTTGGAATTGCAATAGTTAAATTTGTAATAACTCAATAATGGGAGGTATGTAAAACTCATCAAAATGTTAAATTAAAATCATCAAGTTGTATTTTCATGTTATTTTATAGATGGAAATGCTGGAAGGGGTCCATTGCCCGATCGATGGCTTTATTGTCCAAGGAAGTCTGACTCTTTAATTGCTGACAAATTTTTAGCTTTTAAAACTCCATTATGTGATAAATTCACATCAAAAATGCCTGAAGAATGCATCTTTACACCAAAAATGTTGCTTCAGATTATGAAATCATACAAAGTTAAACTAGGTTTGTGGATTGATTTGACAAATACAAATCGATTTTATGACAGAAATGAAGTAGAATCAAACGAGTGTAAATATATAAAATTGAATTGTCGTGGTCATGGTGAAACTCCATCCATTGAACAAACTAGATCATTTATTGAGATTGTTGATGAATATATTAGAGATCATCCATTAGATACAGTCGGTGTTCATTGTACACACGGATTTAATCGAACTGGTAAGAATCTTCTCGGATACATACATAGAGAATTTCTCAACTTTTGATATTTTCAGGATTTTTAATTGTAGCATATATGGTTGAAAGAATGGATTGTTCAGTTGTTGCTGCTTTGTATGCCTTTCAACAAGCACGACCGCCAGGTATTTACAAGGCAGATTATATTAGGGAACTTTTAAAGCGTTATGGTGATGACGATGAGACGTTTTCTGCGCCAGAAAAACCTGATTGGTCTTATGGTATAAAATTAAACTCTTTTTTTGTTAACTGTAAGTGTAAATTTCATTTTCCTTAAAGACGAAAATTCCCATGAAGATGGTCAAGAGGAATACGATGAGCACGAGGAAAACTCATTAATCGTGAATCCCAAAAGAAAGAGATCTGACAATGAAGATGATACTCCGTCCAGTAATGGCACAAATGACTCTCCAAAACGAAAAAGAAGGAAAGAATTTTTGAACTTAAATGCAACATTTATGGCGGGAGTGCCCGGAGTTGAACTTTTCATTACACAAGTAAATTCATATTTCAATTTAATTGATACTCTTGAAATAATTCATATTTTTCCAGCCACGTCTGTCAGAGATTCAAGGTAAAGTTCAAGATATGTGTGAATGGAAAAAAACTGGCTTTCCTGGTTCACAACCCGTTTCAATGGATAGAAACAATATAAAATTAATTCAAATAAAACCATATATGGTGTCCTGGAAAGCAGATGGAACGAGGTACGATGAATTTGGTTTTTACTAACAAGTTTGAATGCACTATAATTGAAATTTTCCTTTAGATATATGATGTATATTGAACAAGAAAATGAAATTTATTTCTTTGATCGAGATTTTTCATGCTTCAAAGTGTCAAATTTAAGGTTTCCATCAAGAGCTGATCCTCAAAAACATGTTATGAATACTCTATTGGATGGTGTAAGTTACTGTTGTTATTCTTATTATATGTAGCTCAATACAAAAGTACTCTTAACTTTCCTTTCAGGAAATGGTAATTGACAAAGTAAATGGTTTAAGTATTCCACGTTATTTGGTTTACGATATCATCAAATTTGAAAATGAAGATATTGGATCCAAGTCCTTTTACGATAGATTAAAATGTATTGATAAGGAAATAATTGGTCCGAGACATGAAGCAATGAAACGTGGGACAATCAACAAACAAAGAGAACCATTTAGTGTGAGAAAAAAAGATTTTTGGGATGTTACAATGGCGTCATCATTATTAGGTGAAAAATTTGCGAAACAATTAAGTCATGAACCTGATGGATTGATTTTCCAACCCAAAATGGATGTAAGATGATTAAGATAAACTTATATTTTGGTTTTAAATTTTTTATTCATATTTATCACAGCCTTATTTACCTGGTCAATGTCCTGAAGTGTTAAAATGGAAACCCCCAGAGTTAAACTCAGTAGATTTTAAATTATTAATAAAAGAAGAAAGTGGAATGGGGTGAGTTTTATCATTATTTTAACTTGCTAAGATAAATTCGTTATGTAATTTCAATGTTCTCAGATTGTTAACTCGAAAGGTTGGTTTTCTGTATGTTGGTGGTTTGGATCAACCATTTTCTCAAATTAAAATTACAAAAGATATAAAAGAACTTCATAATAAAATTATAGAATGTAAATTAGAAAATAACGCTTGGAAATTCATGCGTGAGCGAACTGACAAATCGTATCCAAATAGTTTTAACACTGCAAAAGGTAACCATATTCTTAAATCTCTGTAAATGAGTGCTCTAAATATTTTTTTTTAACTCTAGCCGTTTGTGAAAGTATTTTACATCCAGTAACAAAACAAATATTACTGGATTTCATCGCAAATAAACGGTTTATGGATGACAACGAGTCCATGCCACCACCTCGAAGATGAACAACTTAAATATAATTGTAAAGTGATTTAGACTTGATTTTAAATATTTTCGTTATTAAAAATTTGATTATGAATGAAAATAAAATTTTACGATTACATACTATTGTAAATAGCAAAACCATAGAAGCTCTTGGTATAAAGACAACTTGAAACATATGTGATTACTGTGCTGAAGCTTTCCATGAGCATGAAATTTTCAAAGAATTTCCATGATTTAAAATTGCTAAAATTTTACATTTCACGAGTTTAAATCTTGAAAATGATTGCCTCCACGAGTTTTAACAAGCGTTTGAAAACTTCAGTTAAGTGTTTTTCTAAATTTATTTTTTTGCTTTAAATCCGGAAGGGCTTAAATGATGCGATTAATCCTGTGAGTCGTTGCAATAGCATTTTAAAATTTAAAGTTCGAAAATCGATGGGTTTGTATCTTTGCTAGCCTAATAGCAAGAACTCAAACCACATAAATCGAAAATTCGGTATAAATTTCCCTTTATATTTTTTTTTAATCAAAGACACGAACTATTTTTTTTTTTAAATTATTAAAGACATGAACTTTTTTATTTAAATCGAAACATTACATCAAAATCATTGAAGGTCTAAAATTTTTGAATCCTTGAAACTGAAAGAGTCATTCTCTTCAATAGTTCAGCAGCACTGTTGAACGAAGAAATTAAAAGAACTGGAAATAATTTTAAAAGCAACAAAACCCCTCATTCTTTTTATGATTCAAAAGTTACTCTACTTTTAAACTGAATATTTCCATTTGTTTCTTATAAGAGCTCAAAGACAAAAACCAAAAGTATTTAAACTCGAACTTATTTAAGGAAAAACTGGTCGGAAGTTACGAAATTTTCTTATGGAAATAAAATTTAGTCGAAAATCACATATCCCCTTCTCTTTCTTTTTTTCAGCTTATCTCTTTACGAACAATTTTTCATAAAACTATTTCTAGTTGAATTCGATAAAAATACACTAATATGCTCAGTTTTTTGTTAACCCTCGGTTCAGCGACTGGGTCTGGCCAGGCCAATGTATTTTTGATTAATTATTAAATTATGTTCTAATTGTGCTAGCGATTTCAAATTCACGGTATGTTCCTAAAATTTTTTAAAAAAGAAACCTTTCGAAATAGGTATTTTGGAGGCTTAAAAACACCTTAGTTTAAGCGACGGGATCTTCTAAGGCCCTTAAGCATATTGTGCAGAAAATTTATATTTTTATAAGTGATAAGTAAAAATGACCTAAAGATAAATTGAAGAAAATATATCAAGCTACAACTTTGCTGAAGGAACCAAGTCCATATTACAGATAATAAAAGGTCAAAAATGGTAAAATCACTGAAAAACCGTTGAATAACAATTAAAATTGTTATTGTTTTCCATTTTTTGCCTCTAAATATTTGCAATATTGACTTAGTCAGTTCAGCAAAGTTGATAAACGGTTTTAGAGTTAAGTTTATTAAGTTTGAATAAAATCTGAAAAAAAAATGTTATATGACAAGGAAAGAAAAACAAAATAAATTATTTTAATTATTACAGTATTATTACAAAAAATTAAGTACTTAGTTTACAAATCAGAATAAACAATTAATATATTTATTAAAATAATCTTATACTCTAATTTTCATAACGGGGTGAATAGTGTGGTGGATTGTTGTTCAACTTTTTTCTTTTTTTAATTCAAATGAGATTGACCTTGATAGTACCCGCAGTGTTTACAATATTTAAATTTTATACACATTTTATTTTTTTTTTACATTTACAGTAAGCACTTTTGCGCTAAATCCTACATTAAATAGAACTATAGAGCAATGTTTATTTTTTTCTAGCATTTTATTTTATTTTATTTCATAAATATATAGATTTGAATTCTTCTTAACTAAAGTAATTACGTTTATAATTTTTATTTTACACTAAAAATATTTTAACAATTATCAGTTTTGTTTTTTTCAAATCACTTGTTTTTTTTTTCTATAAATCATTTTATTTTCAATACAAAAATTTATTTTTATTTTCAAACAAGTCTTAATTTTTTTTTCATGGAGATGTGTGTATTTAAGGATGATTTTTTAAACGGTCTATGAAATTTTCAAAAATAATTTCTCTTTGAATGGTATTTTTTTTTTATATTTATTTATACTAAATGACTTAATTAAAAGTCACTGCAATAGAAATAAAATTTGTAAGAAGCCAGAAAAATATTGAATAAATTTTTGGGATGGTAGCAGCACTGTAAAATGTTACGGAAAGACCTCTCATTTCAGAACCTGCAAAAAAAGAACGAAAAAAAATGATTTTAAAATTAAAAAAACCTAGGAATCAAGTTTACAATAAACTTATTAAACTTAGACCTACCTAAAACTTCGTCTAACTTACCATTTGATGATGTACTGAATGTAAAACTCTCTGAAGTATTGCTCCAACCATGTTTATTTCTTCAAATAATTTTTTTATTTAAACATTATTATTTTTAATTATTAAATTTAGGAATTTACCTGGCTTGAACTCTTGCTTCATATTGTTGATCAGGATCAAGGCCTCGAATAACATAACTCATACTTTGTGTATAAAGATGTGATAATGGTACAGCTGGAAGGACGACATCTCGCCAGTCATTTCGAGGCCAATGTGCATTGTAACTACGATGAATTGATGTGTGATAGATATTACTGCCATACTGGTGATAATTTTTTTGATGTTCAAAAGGTTGTAATTGTTCTATTCTATTATCTAACTCTGTGGGGGACTCTGGTAATCGTCTAAAATACAATTTGTATTCTTCGACTGGTGCATAAGAGTCAACTGTCCACGAAATATTGTATCTGTAAATAATGTTATTAAATTTTATTCTAAAAAATTTAAAAATTCAATTTTACCTATCTTTAAACTGACTAACTGATGGAGATCTGAATGTAACGGCTCCAGGTCGACCTGTAAGTTGTAAGGTTTGTCTGGATTTTCCCAATTGGTTTTCAGCTGAAATAAGTATATTATTTAAAAAGAGTCAAATTAGTATTAAAAAAAAAATATCATACTAACCGACACACGAATAGTTTCCAAAGTCTTGAGGATGTACTTTTCTTATAATGAGTGTATGACGTGTGCCACGATTTTCCATAATGTGTCTTTCTGTTGTATCAATTTGCATGGTATCTTTGAACCAAATCACCTATGCATTGTTACAATGTTGAGAGAAATTCTTCAAATAATAATAAAGCTTTCAATATACCTGCAAATTATCGCCATGGACCAAACAAACCAACATTGCTTCTTCTCCTTCTCCTATGAAATCATAAATATGTTTATTAAAGAGTCAAATAATTTGGAGATGAATTTTTTACCTGAATAAACAACTGGCGATTCTAACACAATTTCTGGTGGATCTGTTTATTTAATTTTAATGATGATTAAAATGACAATTCTTTTTTAAATGAAATACTTACATAAAACATGTAAAATCACTTGGGAGGAAGCAGGTTGTCCCACTCCATTTTCTGCCTTACAAATATAAATTCCTCCCTTATGACGATCCATATCAGCTATTGACAATATTGTTGAACGCAGAACTTCGTCGCCTGTTATTTATTAAAAGTAGTAAATGAATAGAAAATTAAATTACAACTTATTAAAATTCGTTTAATTCGTACCAGAAGGAAGAACATTGTTTTTTCTGGACCAAGTTATATTTGGTGTGGGATTGCCAGATGCTGCACATTCTATTTTTACAGCTCCACCTTTTTTGACTTGCAAATGCGAACCCGAACTTATATGATGTATTCTAGGCGGGACTTTTAATTGAATAAAATAAATGTTTATTAAGTTTTCATCAATATAGCGGAAAAAATTTACCTAATATTTCTACAGTGTGTGTTATTTCTATTGGTTCTAATGTTGCTATTTGGCATATATAATCTCCTGCATCTTGAGGACCAGCGTTTTCTATTTGCAACGAAAAGCCCCCATTCTTTGTTATCAGTTTAACTCGTGGATCTGGTGTTACTTTAACTGAACCAGCTGATAAAATTGCTATTCCACGTTTCCACGCGACTATAAAATTATCTACATTCGACACCTGACAAGGCAATGAAATGGTTTCGCCATCTACAAATTTGAGCGTTTCAGATCTTGATATAAAGCTGGGTTCAGCTCTTAATCCGATCTGGCTTAGAGCGCATGCTGAAATAAAAGTGAAATATTTAAGCTTTAAAGTAAGTGAATACACTTTTGTTAAGATATTTTGAAATTTACATTTTTGAAAGGGGAAAATTTTGAGGAGAAAATGCTCTAAGTAGGGGAAAAATTTTTATTCAGTTTTTTTCGTTTTCGAAAATTGTCCTTTTGAATTACATTTGATACTGTTTTTACACATCAGAAATGTACAAATTCTTAATAGAACTAATGGTTTAAAACAATCAACAACATTGATGTGATTTTTGTTAAAATCAATTTACTTAACCACTTTTCTTAAAAGAATATGATTTTTAATCTTTATTTTATACAGGTTTAAAATATATTTTTTATTTTATTCAAACATCAAAGTTTTCCAAATTTTTGAGAAGGAATGTTTCAGACAATAATCAGGTAAATTTCAATTTTTAAATGGTTCAGGACTTAGAAATTTTTTGAAATTGACGACTGCAAAAATTTAATTGTAATTTTCTTCTTATTTTTACTCAATATCAAATTTAAGATAGTAATGAAATTTTAATAAATAAAAAAAATATTTTATTATTATAATAGTTATTTACACACTTATCGTCAATTTTTAGTTTAAATGTATGAAATATTTGTATGAAATTTTTTGAGAAGTGAATATTTTTCTCATTGACGAAAATTTTGAATTTTATACAAAATTTTTTAAAAACTACAGAAAATATGAATAAAGATGAAAAAAGATCACGAATTTTCATATTCTGTTACTAAAAACATTCAAATAATTGATACTTAGTCTTGTAAATATACATAAAATCAAGATTGTTAAGAGATTTTTCAAAAACACAAGATTATAACTTTTGAAAAAATCGTAGAATGTGTTCGAATTTCAACATAATGAGTTCAGATTAATTTTCATCTAATTTTAGTTTAACATTATACAAGATTTCTATTTAATTTTATGCATGTAGAGAAAAAAATAAGATCCTTTAAGATCTAAACATATTTAAAAGTAATTCCAAATTAATTTTATTTCTAGGACTTTGAACCTAAATACTCGAAATTTTCTAATCATCGTTGGTTCAGATTTTTATATGATTTTGTAAACACAACAGAGGCTGAGAATGATATAATGAAAAATTTTTTATTTTAATATACAATTATTTGTATATGGCTAGGGGTAAGACTCGTAAATGAATATAAGTTAATTTTCGGTCAACGCAAATTCAATGATTTTTTTTCTGTTTTATTTTTGATAATTTTAACGTATTTTAACTTTGTTTTTTCATTATCGCACGAATAAAATAATGCCGATTATTATGTTTACTTTAGTTTTAAAAATAAGTCATAATTTTAGTGTTTAAAAGTGTTTAGTGTTTGTTAAAATCTATAAGGTATTAAACTATTACAAATTATTACAGCGTATTAACCACAATTGGCAGAATTTAACTTGCAAAAAATATATAGTCCGATTAGGTTCAAATAATTTTTGAGTTGTCATATTATAAGCTAGGGTCGGTCGTACCGACTATCGTTACTTTTACAATGCCATGGTTCATAAATGATCAACGAATCTTGTTTATTTAAGTCAAAATTACTTTAAATAAACGGATAAAGGATACGAATTGTAGACCGTTCCACGACCCTAGACTTTTTTTAACTTTACTCAGTAAAGCTAAAAAAGTTATCTGTTTATCATATTTTCTATTAATCGGTTTCATTTGTCATTATGATTGAAAATATTTAGCCTACTTAAGCTTTGACCTTCCGCCAATTTGAAAAATTTAAGAAATTCGGTCTGTTTGGAAAGTTTCATTCTTCTTAATTTATTTCCAAAGTTTTTTTGACCATTTTCAGGCTCAGGAGGCTGTAAAGCTCAATCTAATGAGTTTAAATCATCCTTATGAGCTCTTTCCAAAAAAAACCCGAACTTGCTCCGATGGATCATTTCGGAGTTATGGATTACAAATGCATTTAAAATGTGAAATTTCATTTTTTAAATTTTATAATATTTTTAGTTTCGATTTTTTCCTACTAATCAGTTTTAATTTATTTATTTATTTTTATTTTATTTATTTATTAGTGCCAAGTACTAGCAGAAAATTATTACAAAAAAAATTTTACAAAAAATTTTAACTTAGAAATTTATTTAATTTAATTTTAATTTTTGGATGAAAACAGCTCTGCTAGGATTATCCTCAGTCAACGCCGATACCTCATTAAAAGATCTTGCAATCCTACTAAAAGGTTCATTAAAAGTGTAGTTCCGTTGATGAAATGGAACTTGTAGGAGTCTTCGACTTCTCAGTTACTTAATTTGAGTTACAAAAAGACGAAATCAGTATCAAATGAATAGCTTTAGTTCAATAACCAGTTTTAGCATCTATTCTTGTCTAATCCTCGATCAAACGTTTCTGATTCATTTTCAGAGTTTGTACAGAAATAGAAAATGAGTTAATCTCATTATGAATTTAGAACATTTCATGTACCAGGAATTGGAGAATATAAATAAAAATTAAAAACAGCAATATTTTTCGGTATCATAATATTTAATAATTTTCAATATTCACAATTTCTAGGTATTACCATTACAATTTTCCTTTTTGTTTCTCGTCGCAGTCCGCTTAAAATAATAAGAAGGAGGAGGGATGAATAATGGTAATAAAATAATGATGAAAAAAAAAATTTATAAACAAATGTCATGAAAAAAATTTTTTCATGTGAAAAATATTTTAAATATTGATTGAAAAAAATAATCAAGCAAATTAAGTAAGTTTTGGATTTTCTGCATGTTGAAATTAACAAAATATTCAGTAAAACTGTTTTTAAAATTTGAAAAATTTAAGATCGTTAAATATTTTCAAGGTTTTCAATGGTTTTCATTATTTTATTACTATTATTCCCTCCCATTATTCCCTCTTCACTTTTGTGAAATAAAGAAGTAGGAGGCGACGGGAAACAAAAAGGAAAATTGTAATGGCCTAACTGGTTAATGCTAATTTTAAATGAATTCAAAATAAAAACATGGAAATACCTAATATGAGAGATAAAAAAATAAAATAAAATAATAATATAAAATAAAATAAAATTTTTTAGGTGTGAGGACTAGAAAAATAATAATGTCTAATAAGTGTGATAAGTGTTATGAAAAAGTCATGTCAAATTCTTCGTTTTTGTTTCAGGAGTGGTTTTACCAACGGTAACTGGGGTATCTTGGCTACTCATGAACTTGGGAATATTATATGGACATTATTTTTAAATAATAATAAATTAATAATAAATATAATAATAAAAAAAATTAAAACCGAATACGTTTCACTTCTAGAAATGCCAAACTCCGCCATGGGGGCAATAAAGTGGTTCTTGGGCCCCGGAGTCTGAAGCCAAGATAAAAGGACGATGGGAGCGCGTAGGACTCACAACCCTACTACGTAAAAACAGCAAGTGTAGAACGAAAAAAGATAAGAAAAAGCAAGACAGTGATTAAAATTCAAATTTTATTATGAATTCAAAAATTATTTTGAAAAATTATAATTAATCAACCGAAAGATCGGTTCTTCTCAACCACAATATCAAAAGAACGTCTGTATGAAAAAAAATTTACAAATTTTAATGCTTAGCATGGCATAAGGAAACAGTATACAAAGTTATAGCAAATAATAATGTTATCGAAAATTTTATTTGTACTGCTCAGAAAAATTTTAAAATACTTTGTTTGACTTATGTAGGTGAGTTTTACCAAGTAATATATGAATTTAAAGGAAAACAATTATCGTGGCCCCAGAGGCTTCTTTACAGCTTTTACAGCATATTTATAAAATTATTTTGATCCTCAATAAGTCAAATATACTTACTAGTCTGTATTCTCAGAAGTATTATCCAAATATTAAAGTAAAAAAGTTTTTCTAATATGTTTTGGAATCTTAGACTCCACCATGCCATAAATGATTTATTTCTACTTTTGTCACACTTTTGATAAAAAATTATAAGCTTCATTAAAGCATTTCTGGTCATTTTTAATTTCAATAAACATAGAATGACCTTTAACACTGTATGCTCGCATACATTTTCTTTTAGTTTTTTTTGCCTTAACTTGATTTTTACTTAGTTTGAATAAATACTTTATTTAATAAATAAATAACTTCAATTCAATTCATTGTACGACTATCTACCAATCATATCTGAAATAATTCTACAACTTAATAATTTGTTGATCACATTATATATTTTTTTGGGTTAATTTCTATTGATTTACTTAAAACAATTTATCAATTTGAATCATTCACTTCTTTTATTTCAAATGAGTAGTTGTAGTAGCTTTTATTCTTTTTTATATTTTCTCATCAATTTTTTTTATTTTTTTTTAAATTTTATAATAATATCACAATAACTTTGCTAACAATGGAAAATGTATTCTGCTTAATGATTATCAGCACTTTGTACAAATATTTTTTTAATCAAAGTAATTTGTAAAACCCAAATATTCAATGCCTTTAGATCTTCAAATTATTCTTGAATTTTCATGTGCATTAAAATTTACAATATTATATGAACATTTTACTATTTGGTACTTTGCATAGGTACTGACTTTTGATTAAAAATTTTCAGATGATTAAAAATATGTGTGTTCAGAATAAAAATTGTACAAGTTTCAGTTTTTAAATTTTTTTGATTATTTTGTGTGTTTCGAGTTCACTTACTTGAAATTTTGGAATAAAATTAAAATATTTTAATCTTCATCCTGTCCTCAGTTGAAAGCTTAGCTTGATCAAAGGGAAATAAAATTCGAAAAGGTCGGTTACTTTAAATTTTCTGAATGAAACATAACTCAGACGATAAAGTCTTGTAGAATCGAAGCGCAAGTCAAATTAAAAAAAGTAACGGCTAAAATTCTATTTTTGAAAGTTATAGGGATCTAAAAGTCCCTGGACAGGGTGAAGATTAAAAATTTATATATATTTTGTGGTTCAATGAGTCAAAGATTATACGAGCTTTCTGTTTTTGAGATGAATCCGAATACTAAGAGTCAGTTATTAACCCCTTTGATTAGAATAAAGATTTTTTTTTCATAATTTATTTATTCATAATATGATTGAAATTTTTATATTAAAAAACGAAAAAAAATAATATTTATATTTTTATTAAGAGGGATGAGAATATTTGACCTTGTTAAATTGGCAATTAGGTATATTATGAAAACTTTGCTTTGTTTCATCACTGATAAATTTTATTTAATATCTAAATTGAACATTAAACCTGATAAGAATTCACATTTTTCAAATCATTTAAAAATTTTCGTTTTCTCTTACATCTTAATTTGTATTAATTATATTAAATATTTCATAATGATCTTGAACATTATGTTATATTTTCATTTTATTAAGATTTACGAATATTCTGTTGAATTTTTTTTATGTATACAATTTTGTTGTATTTTGATTTGAACTTTTTATTTTAAAATCTTTATAAATATCGGCTTTGATACGATTCCACTTTATTTATTTATTTTTTTTTTTTGATTTCTTGGTTTATTTTATTTGCTTGGAAAATTAAAATCATTTTAATAACACGACTGATCACATGAAAGGACTCGCACGAACTGAGTGGTAAAATTTATTTCTTAGTGTTTAAAGTAAAAGTGAAGCAGGCTTCAAATAGCTTTGAAACAGACATAATCGATTGTTTTCGGCTACAAGATTTTCTTTTTTTTTCTCCTCCCTTTCGGAACAAAATATTTTCCCTAATTTTCCTTCACTTTTTCCACTTGTTGAAACATTGTTTGATAATTTACTTTATTTTTCAAATATGCTTAAAAACAACAAAACACTTGTAAAGAATTACAATGAAGTTTTAGGTTCACTAAAATTCATTATTCAACATAAAAAAAATATCTTAAATAAAAAGGATAAGTCAGTTTTTTATGTATAAAATTAAAAGTCAGATACAAATATTGGTTGATACAAATGTACGACTAGTTCCGCTACTTGCCGCTCTAAGAATTTTAGCACTGTTGTTAATTCAACATGATCCAAAATATCTATTCAAAAAATGTTTCTTTGATTCTTAATGTGCTTAGATGATCAAAAAGCTTTTACTATTCAGTTTTGGATAAAAGATAAAATTTTTTTCAAATAAAATTTTTAGTGCATTTCGTAAGAAAAAATCCAATAGTCCGAAAGGGTCCATCAGTGCGAGGTCGGGTTTTATTGTTGGCTAAAGGACCTGAAAAGGATTGGATTCCAGAGCCTCTAAAGCCTAAAAACGGTGAAAAATTAGATAAGATTGTTTATTTTTTTTGTTTCATAGAGGAGCTTATAAAATGAACTTTGGTTCATTAGTTTTGAGATTGGGCCTCAGAGTTTAAAAATGGTCAACAGCCCAAATTTTCCCAAAATGGCCGATCTTTGCAAAACGACAGATTTTTTTCTAATTTTTTTTCAAAATGGCGAGCAATAGCTTTTCACCCTTACTTTCAGCGACGACTTTTTTGAGTAAAAAAATCATGTTTTCGTGAGTCTCAAAATTGTAGAAAATATTTCAAGCTACAATTTTGCTTAACTTACCAAGTCGATATTTCATTCCCAAAATTAAAATATTTTTTGATTTAAATTAATAAAATAAATTAAACATCTCTTACTTTTTCTTACTTGATGGTATCAAAATTCCCAGCAACCGAATGTCATTCGGACACATGTCAAATTTGGCGTATTTGAATTGTGTTTTACTCGGGTTGCTACATGTTTTTTTTATCAGACAGACGATTCTATATTGGACAATATAAGAATTCGGCTGCATGGTGAAATAAGTAAGTAAAAAAAACATTCTAACATTAAAAATTGTGTAAAACTTTGATAAGGTGTTTTAAAATAGTAAAGTTAATCAAAACATTCAAAATCTAACATAATTATACAAAATACCTAACGTAGTATCTCAAATCACGAGAGTTCAAAAAAAAATGATAAAAAAAAATTTGCAAGTATTACAATTGATATTAGGAAGATTTTTGTTCTTTTCATTAGTAATTCTAACATTAAAAAGGCTAAAATTAAGTTAAGAATTTTTTTGGGTGTGTTAATTAACATCCAGACATCTTTTTCTATGTGGAGGATGTCAAGGACATTCATTTTCAATAATTTTCCAACAAGGACATTATCTGCAATGCGGATTTTTATATCAAGCTATTTCAAAAGAATATATATTTAATTAACTAATATTTAATTCTTAAATGATAATTATTCAATATTAAATGTTTATTTCCATAATTTGTATTTTTTTAATAGTTTTTCAATGATTGAGGTTAGATTTATTACGTCAGGTATTTTAGATCGATATTTTCCATGTTTGCTATTTGTATGGAATGAAAAATTGATGTAATTTTTTTCTAACATTTTTATTTCAGTTTGACCTCTTAGTGTTTCATCAAGGCCTAAGATATTTTAACACAAGAATATATCCATTTTAAAAAGATTAATTAAAAAAAAAAAATTAAAACTAGAAAGAAACGCCAAGTATTATAAACTAAGCCTTTTGCTTTGATCATCGAATAAGAGCGGATTTTTATCTATTCATATTTTTACGTACATATTATTATATACAGATATTCAAGCTTTTAATATACATAGTCATGTAAAATAATATTTATTATTATATATACTTGCAATATATTGTGACCCGGAAAATTATTAAAACATTATATTTAATAATTATAACAGAAAAACAAAAAATATTAAGGATTTTTCCAAGTATTAGAGGCGAGTGTTGATCATTTGCATTGAAAATTTTATCCAAACAACATTTTTTTATTAATAATAAGAAGAAGGAAAATATTTTTGTCTGTTTTTGTGTTTGTATTATGGCATCTGTTGATGTAATTGACTCCTCGATGAATTCTGAAGAACCAGAATCTTGTGACAATAAATCAATAGATAGTAATTCAAATTCTTCATCACCATCGCCTGAAAAAGCTTTGGATTTATTGACAACCGTTGAAACGAATGAAGAATTCGAGAATGAAAATGAAAAAGATATTAAAGTAATGGAAGATATCATTTCGGAAGAACCGTCGAATATTGAGATTCAGTTGAATGATTCTGATGATGTTTCACAAGCCGATGTAATTGAAAAAACCAATTTACCATTGGAAAATGAAGTTAATGAAAATGATAATCATTGCAAAATTTGCAAGTAAGTTTTATCGTCTTCGAATTTAAATTGTATTGAGTAATTATTTTGTTTTTGTTAAATTTCAGGAAAACTTATGAAATGCCTCGTGTTCTCTCATGTTTACATATATTTTGTGAAAAATGCCTTTGTTCTTTGTCACCATTTGATGGAAGTGATGTTTTTGATGATAAAACTTATTGTATTGATTGTCCAACATGTAAACAAACTACCAAAGTTGGACCACTTGGAGTTGGTTCCCTGCCTCCTTATTTTATTTACACCAATATCCTGGATATTTCAACTTTAGATCCTTCATTGTTGGCATGTACATCTTGCAAAAGTAAGGAAACTGCCATTTCACGTTGTAATGACTGTGCTAATTTTTTGTGTGCAAGTTGTGATAATGCACATCAATACATGCGCTGTTTTGAAGACCACACAGTTGTAAAATTAGAAGATATGCGAAAATCTCCTGAAAAAGTTTCAATTCATAAGACCTTGTATTGTGCCGTACATGCAACTGAAACATTGAAATATTTCTGCCATAACTGTCAGATGACTATTTGCAATGAATGTCTTTTGTTGGAACACAAAGGCACCGAGCATGTTTACGAAAAAATAAGCCAAGCTGAAAAACGTATGAAAAATGAAGTCCAGAGCTTAATGATGGAGGCACGAACAAAGTTTGAATATTGCGAACAAGCAACTAATGATTTAGATTCGTATTTGCAGAAATTGCAAGGACAACACGATTCAGCAAGAAATTTGATCAAAGATACATATGAAAATTTTAAAGCGATTTTGGAAAAATGTTACGAAGAAAATATGAAAGAGTTGGATAATTTACATTCTGAACGTGAATTGAAAATTATGGAATTATTTCATAATGTTGAAAAATCTGCAGAGCAAATTGATAATGCTTGTAATTTTACTAAAGAGGTGCTTAATAACACTAACGGACCAGAATTCTTAAGTTTAAAGAAAATCATCACGTGTCAGTTCTTGAATTTGATCAATACAATTCCAAAAGCCGATGTTCATTATTCACTTGAATTTGAAGGAAAACCTGACAAATTTGAACAACTGGCCAGAGAAACATTCGGTCGTTTGCGTACTGAATCATCTCCTCCAAGTCCAAAAGAAAGCACTCCGCCACCAACTTTACCAGGAATGCCACCAATGTCAAATAAAGGAACTCAGAATAGTGCTTGTAACAATTCACAAGGAGCATTAACTAGTTCAGTAACTGCGAGCAGTCCAATATCTTTGCCAACATCAATGCAATCATCATTTGATGGTGACATATCAGCAATTGGTTCAGGATATATGTTACCTTCAAGTGTAATGACACCAGACTCATTAAATAGTCACTCCGTTGGTGGAGCAACCCCTGTATCTGTATTTCCCCCAGTTCCTAGCATTGGAAATCCAAGCCCTGCATTACCAGGCTTAACAAGTATCGCTGAATACAATTTGCATCGACTGGCAAATATTGCAGAAACCGCTGTTGATTTACCGGAGACATTAGTTCCTACTACACCTGGATCATCCTCGCAATTTACTTTAGCTGATTTAATTTCTGGTGACCAAAATGCTTTTAATAGTCTTCAAGCTTTAGCAGAAATTGGATTGGGCAACAATGGTAAGTTATACTTGTGAAAATTGTTTTACATAAAATTATTAATATTAATATCATAGATTTCGGACAACACCCAAGTCGCCCTCATCAAAACAATTCTTCATCAAATTTGCTCACTGAATACCCAAATTCATTAGGCTCAGCAACATCACCTCTCACAGCACACGAAGACGTTTTAAGTTCATTTCAACAAACATTGAATGCTGCAGGTCGTATCAAAGCCACACCAATGCATATTCGTTGTAAATTCGGTTCACTTGGTCCATCTAAAGGTCAATTCAATGCACCACACGGATTTTGTCTTGGTTTGGATGAGGAAATTATTGTAGCAGATACAAATAATCATCGAATTGAAATTTTCGAAAAGAATGGAACATTTAAATTTCAATTTGGCGTACCGGGCAAGGACGAGGGTCAATTATGGTATCCACGTAAAGTTGCTGTTATGCGTAATAATAGTCGATTCGTTGTATGTGACCGAGGAAATGAGAGATCACGAATGCAAATTTTCACAAAAGGTGGTCATTTCATGAAGAAAATTGCTATCAGGTATTAAATAAATTTGAATGTTATTAAATGTCATGTTAAACCAAAACAATTAATTGCAGATACATTGATATTGTTGCCGGTTTGGCCGTCACAAATAGTGGTCACATTGTTGCTGTAGACTCTGTCTCTCCAACTGTTTTCATTATAAGTGAAGATGGAGATTTATTACATTGGTTTGACTGTAGTGACTTTATGCGTGAGCCTTCCGATATCGCTGTACATGGTAAGATTCTTCATAATTGATTAAATAGTTGAAATGACGTTATTAATCGTATTTTTTTTTTTAAATTTCCAGGTAATGACTTTTACATTTGTGATTTCAAAGGACATTGTGTTGCTGTATTTTCTAAAGATGGAAAATTCAAATATCGCATTGGAAATGAGAAAGTTACTTGCTTTCCAAATGGTATTGACATTTCTGATGCAGGTGATATTTTGATCGGTGATTCACATGGCAATCGGTTTCACGTGGCTTGTTACTCTAATGATGGAATTTTACAGTCCGAGTTTGAATGTCCTCATGTCAAGGTTTGTTTCGATTAGAGAAATTTTTTTTTTATTATAAACAATCTTAATGAATTTCAGGTATCCCGTTGCTGTGGCTTGAAAATTACATCAGAGGGTTTTGTTGTAACTTTAGCAAAAAACAATCATCATGTACTTGTATTGAATACACTCTATATACAGTGATTGCCCTTTTTGCATAAAATGGAAACAAACGTAAATTTTTTAAGTCAAATTGACTAAATAACTACTAATCAGTAATTTAAAATAAAATAGTTTCCACTATTTTTGTTCTCTTCCTTCCTTTTACATATTTGATCATTAATAAATAATATTTTAGCAATACCTTATATACATGTAACCGTACATTTAATACAAGTAAAACTTTTTAGAAATGAAAAAAAAAACAATCTACTAAGAATATTTAAACAGTTCAATTTTTTAATATAATAATTATTAAATACATAATAACATGATCTCGTTTTAAGTTCACCTTGTTTACAAATAATATATATGTTTTTTTTTAAATATAAGTTTTTTTTTATGTTTTCAACCAATTTGATTATAACTATTTTTATTATTATCATTAAACATGCCAAATAATTTTAAAAAAATATTCAAAAATATTTATACATCTATAAATCATCCATTAATATGAATAATTATTATCATATACACACTGTAACTAAACAATTATTTGAATAATGATATTAAAAACATAATGTACAAAAGCATCAAACGAAAAAAAAAACAGTTTTAAATTGTATTATTATTATGAAATTAAATTATGTTCATCCCCAAAAAGTCGAAATAATGAATCTTATATTCATATTGTTAAATGTTGGACATTTATATATTTATAGATATTATACAAGAAGAAAAAAACTCAATAATACAACAGTTATAACAACAAAAAAAATACTTATGGAATAAAATTAAAAATAGATGTAACTTTTTCATAAATATACATTTTAGAACTTGCTAAAAAATGTTTATGTCTTATATATATACCAAATGGGTTTGAGTTCCAAAAACAAATAAACAAACACAAAAAAACGCTTGTATATTTATACATTTACTTATAAATAATTAAAAATAATAATATTTTAAAAAAATATACAAACAAAATGAAAAAAATGGTGTAGAACCAAACTTTGTCAAAATATAATATTGCCTATATTTAAAGTAACGCGCTATCAATATAACATAATATAATGTTTAAAAAAAAAATATAATATTTTGTATTACTGTACTGGTCAAAAAAAAAATGTTATTTAGTTTAATATTTGTAGTGATATCATTTAAGTTTATATTAATACCACACATAATATGAACTTTAGACAATGTTTTTATTATTACTGTGTTATATTTAAATCCGTTCGATAATCGAACATTTTTTTCCTTCTGAAAATGAATACGTTTATTTATTTTTATCATTAATTATAAACATAATAATTGTAGTTTTTAAACATAAGAAAAGAAAAAAAATACAAACGCATCAAGACAACTTCCTTTTTCTACAAAAACTTTAGTAGAAAATATTTTTTTGTTTTTTTTTTTTAATTTAAATGTTATAAATTTATAATTATTATTACTAAATTTAACTTTTTGATTATACACATTTAACTTTTTTATGATAGAATTTAATGAAAAATATATATTAAGTTAAGGCAAATAACAAATAACGTGGTCTTAGGTGGTATACATATTAAAAAAAAAGAAAATTTTAAATTAAAATCCACCGTACGTACCTTAAATTAGTAGTAAACCTCCTGCTCAATTATTTATCAAAAACAATTTGTGATTGAACAATATTTTTTTGTTTTTTTTATTATCATATATAAATATATATATTTTAATGAATATTTATTTGGAATATAATTATCATTAACATGTTAATCTACAACTAATATATATTTTGTAGAGCAAAGGGTATTTTTTATTATCATTTACAAAAGAAAAAAATAATAAATTATAAGTAATTTTTACAATTTTTGTCATATTTTTTAGCTTTAAAGCACGTTTATGCGAATTATTTACTTTTTTGTTTTGTTTTTTATAGACTAAGTTTTTTTTCTGTTTATTCTGTTAAATTTAAAACTGAAAAACAAACAAAACTGTTTCATTTAATTTGTTGTATATTTTCAAAATTTAAAATTAAACAAAAATTTTCCTAAAAATGTTAACTGTACCAAATTATTAATTGACAAAAAGCATAAAATGCTGAACAATAGTTTGATGACACCTATAAAAAAAAGGTGAAAAGAGCTTAAAATAAAAGAAAAACATGACAAAACATGCGATATTTATTAAATCAAATCAAATAACATAATATTAAAAAAAAAATAATAATATTACTTTTTGGAAACAATTTTATTTAACTTTTAAATCAAATAGGATTTAAAGGAAATCGGTTTTTTCGTGGCCCAATTAATTTTATACATTTCAAATTTAAAACAATTATGTGGCTTTTCATTCTAAAGTGAGTGCGAATCACAAGTGTTTGTATTACCAATCTGAGTGCACAGGCCTATGGTTCATCAATAAATATGAAATTTTTGTTCTACTAAAAATTTTGTAGTTGCCCTAAAAACCAAAAAACAACATTTTCAATATCTTTTTTTATTCTTTACCTTAAAAATGTAAAAATGACATGGTTTTGTTTGAAATAAGTATGATGTTTGTTTTTTGAAAGTTGTAGAAAATAGTCTGGCCAAAAAAGTTTTTATCTACCATTTTTCATGTTTTCATACAAAAAATTTGATTTTTCGTCAAAAAACATTTCTTGAAAAATTCGAAAAAAAACTGATAAAAAATTTTAGATTTTTATCAAATAAAATTGTATATATTCGATAGATTTTGAAGAAAAATCGATTTTTTTTGTATGAAAACATGTAAAATGGTAAATAAAAACTTTTTTCACCGAATTATTATCTACAACTTTCACGAACAATCATCATACTTATTTCATACAAAACGATGTCATTTTAACAGTTTTAAATTGAAAAAATTAAAAAAATCCTTGTTTTTCGGTTTTTAGGGCAAATACAAAAATTTTTGTGGAAGAAAAGTTTCATATTTTTTGATGGACCATAATCTTCTGCACTCAGATTTGCAAAATACATACTTGTGATTCGCACTCACTTTAGAATGAAAAGCCACTCATATTAAAGTTGGTCAATCGCGTAAATCATCAGCCAAAACACAAAAAAATATTTGTGAATTGTGAAAATTTTAATCAAATTTATACTTTTAATCTAAATCATAGAAATATTGAAAACTTTTCATTTTAAATACACATTTTGATACAAGAATAAATAAAAACATGTAGGTTTACTTATACACTTTAGAAAAAAAAAAAGTTCAATAAATTTCAAAATGTTGTTAAATGTTCTTTCATTAAATATTGAACTATAATTAAGAGTTATCAAATACATTATATAGATACAAAACTTCAAAATATCTATTTTTTTGAATAAATATTAACAAAAAAAATATAATATGATGAATTGAAATATAGAAGTATAGACTCTCGTAATTTAATAAACACATGTATTTATTTAAAAAAAATCAAATTTGAACTAAAACATGATAAAAAATTAATACATGTAGTAAAAAAATTTGTATGACCATTTCAAAGCAATAATTTAACTAATAAAACAATGATTTTATCCTGAACATTAAAATCATTGTAAAAAAAAAATATATATACAAAGAACATAACAATAAAAAATTGACTTTTGCGATAACGTTTAAAGGTTTAAATGTATAAGCATTTTATCAAAATATATCACAAATCATAATATATTGTGTATAGTAAGTAAAGTATTTAAATTAAAAGAAAAAAAAATTAAAAAATTATTAATAGTAAAATAATTTGAATATCTTACATTTGAGTGTGTACAAAGGACGACCTGAAATATTTATAATGAAAAAAATGGGACGACAGAAAGGCTTAAAGTGTGAATATGAACATTTTTTTAAAAATTAATAAAAAAAAGAAACTGCTCTCCAATTTAAATTAAAATAAAATATTTTTTATTTAAAACTTTTTAAAAGTCTATTAAACTATATTATAAAAAAAAAAATTTGATAAATTAGTTTTACTTTAAAACAATATGAAATATTTAAACGAGAGAACAATCCAAAGCATATATATATATATATTAATATATATATTTATTATACATATACAAAAAAAAATAAAGATAAAATTAATAACAATAAAAATATATACCTTCAACATATTTGATGATATTTTTGCCTTACAATTATACATTTTTTAAACCTTTTCAAAAATTTGTGTATGGCTCTATTCAAAATGATAATAACAGACGATCACAAAAAAAAATATTAAAAAAAAATTTCATGTAATTTTTCATTAACAAATAAAGAAAAAATCTAGCGAATAGAAAATACTTTTAAACCCTATTTAAATGCATTTTTACAAATAAATTAATATTACAAATAAGAAAATCCAAATAGCTTTACATTTAAATTACATGTACTTGATTTTATTTTTTTTAAATTTCGAGAATTATTAAATTTGTTTTTTTTTTCAAATAATTTTTATAAAAAGCACAATGAATTTTACCTTTTCGAATTTCAAAACGCTTCCTACTCAAAAAAAATTATTTTATTTAATTTAATTATCAAAGTAATACCAATGATCAATTTAAAAAAGAAAAAACTATTGAAATATATTGAAAAAAAAATTATTAAAACTTTTTATTATTATTAAATATCAAATTTGTATAGTTAAAGTTAAAATATAATGAAAAAAGTGTAGGGTTTTAGACATAGTTTACATATCAAAAAAAAAATAAAAAAATTATTAAGACACGTCAATTTCAACTTAAAATTATTTTAATGAAATAATGAATGAAAAAAAAATCAGATTGAATCCAATATTATATTCTCCAAATATATTATAATAAAAATGATATATTTACATTTATATAATTAACATTTAAAATATTTGTGGCAATTTGTTAGCCATTAACAGTTTGATAATTAGAAGTTATATAATAAAAAAGTGCCATGTTTTATTAGTATTATTGTAATATGAAAATTGATAATGAAAAGAAAATATAAACTTCATTAAATGTATGTATACCAACATAAATTATAACACTGATTAACAAAATTAATTTTTTGCAGTCGAAATGAAAATCCTTTACATGGGGTCATTCTATATGTAAAAATATTAGTTCGCCGTTTACCGTTTGTCCCGATGTAGCCGTATAAATTTTCATGTTTTTTCGCTTGAACACCCCTAGTAAGGTTAGAAAAGTGTGTTAAAAAAAATTGTCATTATGATATTCTTGCAGGGAATTTTTAAGTTTTCCAAAAATATTAAGTATTTGCCATTTCGAATGCTTGATTTGTCTAAATTAGCCGTAAAATGTACGATTTTACAAAAGAAAAGTTTCTTTTTTTATTTAAAACACCCCTAGTAGGGTTAGAAATGGCTCTATGCAAATGTCAATTCAACATTCTTAAATAAAATTGTCTTAGCTTTCCAAAAATACAATATAATTTGTGTTTCGAACTCATTGTAAGGCTGCAGAATCATGAAAACGAAGACCCTTTATAGAAAATTGCTCTGATACGTCAAATCAATTTAAAAAGTTTATTCATCTACATCAAGACAAACGGTAAACGGCAAACTCTCATATAACAGGACGACATATAAAGAAATTTCATTTCGCGTCCAAAAAAATAATTTTGTTAATCAGTTATGTATAAAATCAAAGACTTTATAAATTATATTGGTTTATTAAACGAACTTTTTTCATTAAAATTATGAATTTATAGGACAAAAAAATATTTGAAATGTATTTTGACAAACAAAAAAATTAAAATCATTGTTAAATTATATTAAAAGCATTCAAATATCAAAAAAAGTCGATTAACGTGATGAAACTTACATATTATATAATAACATTAGAAAGTGTACAAATATTTCTTTTACTTTTAATTTTTAATAAAGTTACATAAGTGATTTTTTCTTTTTAAAATGTATTTAATTTTTCTTATTTATTTTGTATCCATTATTATTTTGAAAAATTGTTATTTTTTAGAACAAACTATTTTGAGAATATACATTTTTTTTATTATCATAAACTATTATTAAGAATATGATTTAAACTTTGAATAAAATTGTTTTTTTTCTTAATTTATCTTTTTTTTTATTACTTTTCCTTTTAAGTTAGCAACAATATGCATATTGAACTCTGAATGTTATTTCCCAAATTCAATTATAAATAACATTGAAAAAAAAAATTATTGGAAATTTTACCCGTACTTCATTCCGCACAAATATTTCAAATTGTAAAAAAGAAGGTTTTCGCTAAACATATAAAAGCAATATAAATAAATGCTGCAATTAATCGAATTTAAATTTTAGAACTAAAAATTATATCCCTGGTTATTAATATTTTATTAAGGATATATTGAAAACCTTTAATTTATTGATTATACAAAAATTTACAAGGAAAACTAATTTTTATTATATACTATTATGAATAGTCAGGCAAAACATGATACATACATTTAAATTTCAAATCTATTTTTTTTTTGGTTTTAAATTTTTACTCAATAAACTAATATCAAAAAGCTTAATGACATTGAATAAAAATAAAAAAAAAACACTTAATTTGAATAAGTCCAAAAATAAAAAAAAAAGTTTTTACTAAAGTTATATGAAATTTATATAATTATAAAACCTATTTACACATATTATATACAACAATTAACACATATTTTCTATATTAAATATTAAACATACAAAAAATGCTAAAAACATATGTCAAGGTAGGACAATATTTTGCTGAAGTTTATAATAAATATACAAAATTATTTAAATGTATATTATAATAAACAGGTAATGATAAAAATATATATACTTATATCGCTTTACATTTACAATAACAAAAAAAACATAAAATCACCAATTAGAATCTGTATCATTAACAATTAATATTATATAGTTGAGAGAATAGTGCTGATATACTATGTAAATCTGATTTACTTGATATATCTTATTAAATTGAACATTTAAATAAAAAATATATTGTGAAAAATTTTAAATTTAAAAATAAAATTTGAATTATGACCCTTAAAAGTTACTTTTATTTTTTATAAACAATTATCTTTCAATCCTAATTTCTAATGTTTGAAGCACTTTTTTTGTCCTTAATGGAGTGCACTGAAGCTCACTTGATCTATAAGGTCTTTTGTGCTACTCCTTACAAAGGGATCTTAGTTTTCCTTCAATACATCGAATTCGTCATAGAATCTTTAGATGACTTTATGATTTGTGTTAACTACAGTAGAAGGAGATGGAAAGCCCTCCCTGAAGTAGCGAATCTTCACTCTAGTCAATGCTTCACACTCACAGAGGATTTGCTTTGATGTTTCATCCTCTTCTAGGCAGAGCTTGCAGGTGCTTAAATCGCTCCTTCATATCCTTTTAAGACGACTGTGCAAAAGGCAGAGTCCTGTTAGGAGACTCGTCAGTTTTCTGATGTCTTTTTTGTTCGGTTGTAGGATCATGTCTGATCTTTTCTTTGAACAGTTCAAAAACTCTTTGCAATGTGAAGATGCTGGTATATTATGATGGTATAATTTCATCTGTTTTCCCACCCAATCCGAGATGAGATTTTTGAAATAGCTCAGACTCACTCCGCAAAAGGGCTCTGCGCCAATACATTTCCGTTCAGCTCCCTTTCTTACTTCATTTTCTTCGATCCATTCATGTCTTGGTACCCATATCATATTATTAAAGTTTTCAAATACCACAAATGTTTAACTGTCATATTTCAAATGAGTAAAATGTGAATTGAAAATGATTTGAAAATAGAACATTTGACAGATAAGTGCACATATATTCGTGTGAAGAAATTGTAATTTCTGAAAGATTTTCTGAAATTTAACTTTGATCTTCAGATTTTCTTCGATATATAATTCAAATTCTTCATATAAGAAAACAAACATCATCATGAGTGCATGGAGAGCTGCTGGTTTAAAGTAATTTTTTATATTTTTTATTTAAATTTATGTTTTATTTTTCTCATGTAAAAAAAATTACGTAATTTTAACCTGCAAAATTTTATTTATTATTTTTTTTTATTAACAGTTACATCAACTATTCAAATATTGCTGCCCGTTTATTACGGAAAGCATTGAAACCAGAATTCCGAGCTGAAGCTGCTCGTCGTGATGAAACACATATTAAATTCACTCCATGGGAAGGTGGCAAACCAGCGAGTAAGTTTATTGGTTTAATTTTTTTTTGACTTTAATCGATTTACATTCTCACTTTCTTAAAAATTTATTTTTTTTCTTTTATTTTATTTATAATTCAGATCAAAAAGATTAGATTAAAGCTCTTGTAAGTCTCGTGTTTGTGTTGACCCGAGAGTTTTGTTATTAAATAATTTAGCATAGTATCGAAGCTTACTAATTTTTTGTTATAATTAGTTTTCCCAATCGAAAAATAACAATTCTGTTTGATATTGACCTCAAAAATTATTTGAAGTGCTTCTGATTTTAATTGTATAACAAAAGACCCTTCTTTAAAATCTATTTTTTAACGATAAATCTAATATTTTTTTTAATATTTTACAGAAAAGGATTCAATTGAATAAATGATTCAAACAGCTGATAACAACATCTAGTTCTATTGGAAATTAATTTTCGAAATCTGGAAAATGTTCTTGTTCAATGAGTAAATGAAGTGAAACAAAAAATTTTTCAATAACATAAAAAAGAACTTTATTCTTTCGCCCATTAAAATAAAACAGAGAATTTAATCCAATAATTATAAAAGTGTTTTAATTTTTATAAAATCCTTATTGTTCATGATCTAAAATTTGGGGCCCTGCACCTACACATGTATGAATAATAAATTTAAAACAATTAGCTTCATGAACTGTGAAGAGACGTTTTTCTTCTTCCTGGAAATAAAAATTGAATTTTAGAAAAATTTAGTTTTTCATTCATGTAATCAAATAATTTACTTTAAGTTTGTATTGTGAATTCATTGTCATGCCTCGTTTATATTCGACACTATCTATATTATCATTTGGAAAAACATGGTCTATAAATGCAAGTAATGCAGCGACATTCTTTTCTTCAACATACAAACATGCGTTTGGTCCTGCATCAAAAGTGTATGCTGCAGTTGTTTCTTTTTTGTATTCATTGTATTGATGGATAAATCTTATAATTTTATGAGATATATCATTCAAATAAACGCATGGTGGATAGGTATCTAGACATACGGCATGAAATTGGTTGCTATCTTGCATGGTAATTCGAGCAAAGTTAGGAAAATCTTTTGATTTAATAGCAAGATTCATTGATTCAATTCGTTCAGGCACACAAACATTTATCCTTTGTTTTAATAACTCAGATGTTTGAACTGTTCGATTCATACCACTAGTCGAACTCGTATCTTTTCTATGATCATTTACAACCAATATGAGGATTCGTAATTCTGGCCAATGATTTTCATTTGCAACTTGGACCGCAAAAGAGTCCCCTCCAGACAATTCTTTTCCCATCTTCCATTGTACAAATCCACCATAAATACTCCTACAGGCTGAACCAGATCCCATTCGAGCGATACACGAGACTTCTTGATCTTGAATTTTGTACAGGTGAGCCATTGCTTGAACCAAACATGCGTAGCCGGCCGCACTCGATGCAAGACCTTTAATAATTTTAAAAAATGAGCCAAAAATAGTAATAAATTCCAAATTTTACCTGCAGCAGTTGGAAAATTGTTTTCAGATTCTATCTCCAAATTCCAGTTCAACATTTCAGGCTTCATAGTGCCTGCATGTTTAGCTCGTTCTTTTATTTCAGTAAGACATGCTTGCAATCGAGGGTTATCAAATGTTTCCTCTTCACCATTCAATACTAACCTATTAACCTTAATAGTAGGGTCTAATGTTATTTTCGTCTTAGCACATAACTAAAGAGAAGAAAAGAATTCAAAGTAATTAACATATGAAAAGAATTTAAATTATTTGTAATACCTGATCAGTTGATAACGTTGTGCTGATTGAGTCGTTCAATGGAAGAATAAGTTTTTCATCACGTTTACCCCCTTGAAATGGAATAACATAATAAGAAACAATTCATTAGATTTTGATTAAAGAATAAAATCTTCAAAATTGGGTTTCAAAATTCTTGTGTCAACAATCAAATAGAAAGTTGTACAAATAAATTAGAAGAGTACTCACAATATTTTATAACGGCAATGTTGACTGGTGCAATACACGTAACCGAAGGCATTATTAATATCTATTTTATGTATAGCTTAAACTTTTTTGATTAATATTTTTTAATTCAATAATTAATAAATAATAAAATAAAATTTGTCTGAAGTTTGATAGAAAGTTTCAACGTATATGATAAAAAGCCGTTCCAATTTTAAGTGACGTTTATCGTCTTTTTTTCACAGTTTTAAAGTCTTTACGATGTATTGCAAAGAACAATATTTTTATAAGAATTTCAACTTAATTAAATTTCAAGTAATTTTTTTGAACATTTGGTAATCATTATAACTGATTCGTCAAGAAAAATTCGGGTACACAAGGGGCAGAACAGAAACATTGCAACACCCTAATTATAGTAATGAGGTGATACTCATGAATTAAAGTATTCTGCCTTTAACTTTGACAGCTATTTTGTTTTGGAGAAGGAAAAATAAGAAAAAAAATTGTAAAAATGCCCGAGCTAGGACGTGATCCAATTGAACTTCTCTTGCCTGACCCTGAAATTAAGGAGAGATGGCTGAGCGACAAAATAATGGCAATGTCTATTGGCGGTCTCGGATTTTTGGGTGCTTGTTACATGAATTGGGCTGTACGAAAACCAATGCTCAGCGGTAAGTTGATGTGACGTAACTTTTATAAATGCAAATCTGAAAATAAATTATTTTTTTAGGGGTTCAAAAACATATTGCTTTAACTGTTGGTGGAGCTATTGTGGGTCAATTTTTGGAAACAAAGCGAGCGGCTTATTATGCTGAAAAAGATGCTGTATTAAGACATTATATTGAGTTACATCCTGAACATTTTCCACGAACAGGTAAATATTTGACGTATTTTAAATATTAGGATAAAGATTATAAAATTTATTTGATTTGTTTACAGAACGAAAAAAAATCAAAGAATTACTTGAACCATGGATTCCAATCCGTTAAAAAATTTCAACTGATACTGTCTGGAAGAAGAAAGAGAGAAAGAAGATATATCATTTGATATTCATATTGAAAAACAAAAAATTAACCAGACAATGATTCACTAGTTTGAAAAATTCTGTACATTGATAAATCATTAATTAATAAAAATTGAAAAAAAAAATTAAAGCTGCCTTTAATGATAATGATCCAGTGCAAGTTCTATTAAAACATTTTAAATCAAATGGCTTTCAAAATCTGAACCGAAGCAAAATAAGAGCCCACATGCAAATTTTACTCTAAGGGGTATATGAGCTTTTGAAATTTCCTCTAAGAACCTTCTAAAATATTGATAGAAATAAAATAAAAAAAACACATAAATTTTAATGAAAGCAATATGTTTATTTTTATTGTGTATAATATAAAATTTGTATATATTTTAAAATTAAAATAGTACATTTCTTTAACTGAATTTTTTTTTCGCACGCGTTTAATAAAATAAATATATTATTTCATGGTAAAATGGCTTAATTTTTTATGTTCTCAAAAAATCCTTTTATGAATATATTATTAATAAACTATTTTGTTTCTTTTTTTATTTATATTATTTAAATAACCATTACTTTCATTGAGAAAATGAAAAGCTGAGATCAGTTGGTCTGTTATAAATAATTGAAATAGATTATTAACAAATTGTCATAATAAAATTCTATATCTTTTTTTTTGATAAATATAAATTCGTTTTTTAAAAAATAAAAAATACACATTTAATAATTAAAGGTAAGCAAATTTTCTTTTTTCTTTGAATAAATTGTTTAATTTGTATAAGATGCAAAGAAATAATTAGAAAGACGTTTTATATTGCTGTAAATATAAGTGATGTTTTTTTGTTCTTAAATAATAATATTTTATAATTAAATAATTGTAAATAAAATTGATATTGAAACTCTTTTGATTAATTTTAATATATAATTTATCTTAATAATTGTCTAATTGAGAATCTTATGTAATTATTACTATTAACGGTATTGTTATTATTAGAGATCAATTAAAATAATAAAAAAAAAATATACTAGAATATAATAAATATTTATGATGGGTTTTGTTCCTCAATACTTGAAACACATTTTCATCTCTTCAATATTCTCGTTACATGTTAATAAAAAAAAATTTAAAAAGAGCATCATGGCAACTTGAAATTTGATTGGCACTTAATGTTATATTTCAATATAAAAATAAGTAAACATTTTCAAAAAAAAAGACAAAAGCATCAAAAACGCAATTAATGACTTAACTTAAATTAAACTACAATGACTATTTTCTCCTCAACCTACTTATAATCCATTTCGTTTAGTTAAAGAATTTTCTTGGTTGTGCAAAGAACATAATCAAAATTTTGAGATGACGCTAATTTGATCCTAGCAAAGTACGTATAACTATAATATCTATTATATTGAATAAAGTTATATTTTAAATGAAAATTCTTAAATAAACCATGTACGGTCACAAAACTAACAATAAATATAAAAGCCTTGAAAACAGATAGATGATATATGTTTAAAATATTTTGAAATTATTATTAAATTATTTTTACAATGATAATAGAAGTTCAATATCACAAAGATTTTGTTTTTAAGGGGTTTTCAATATGTTATACTTTGTTAACATTCTTTTTGGAGAAAAGTTGAGATGTATTCTTGGTGATCTTATCATCAGTTTCTTTATTTTTCTTTTTCTGCATTGAGTAATAATCTGAAAGGTACAAAAAAAAGGTGAAATACATGAAATAAAATTTGAGATATAAATTATAATACCAGTCATGCAGGTTTGTTTGTAATCGGATGCTGTCTTTTTGTTATCATTTGAAGTCTTGTTATTATTGCACAATCGGTTAGACCCAGCATATTTGTTTGAGTCCCCTGAAGACTTGGAACTTTTTGAACTGACACCATGTGACCCAACAAATTTCTCTGTTTTCACATCAAACCCATACTTGTTTATCATTCGTTGTCTTTCAGTTTCAAGATTTCTATTCCAAATTTTTTGAAGTTCATCTTGATCTGGCGCGCCAAACAAACATCTACGAGTCACCCGTGGAACAACTTGTTGTACATCTTTAACATAGCATCTTTGCATTGGCTTGGATGCCATTATATCTATTTTAGTTGCAGTCATTTTTTTTTGCTTTTTTATTTGAATTTTTCTTTTAAATTTAACTTTCTTTCGTGCTTTTTCACGCAAACAAAAAATCAATTTTTATTTGCACCAAACAGTTTATGTGCGACTTTGTTCTTGACAAATATTTTTGCGGGAAATTTTTATATCATTCTGTGATTATTTTTTTGTTTTTTTCTCTTTGTTGACGTAATTTACTGTACAATCGTATAAAACGTATATAAAGATATATATTTGAACAAAAAGTATTAAAAAAAGTCCTGTTTTAATATCACAATTTAATTTTATCTATTCTTTTGAATTAAAATTTGCATGAAAACAGTATTCTTCAATATTTTTAACAAAATTAAACTTAAATTCACAGTTCAAACAAAACAAAAATAATGTAAAAATGGAGATGGCGTTCAATTTTTTTTTAATCCTATGAATTTAATCGTATTATTAAAATATTTGCTGAGTATTTAATGAAAAACTTGTGTATTAAATTCACTTGTTCTTTAATCGAATAAATTATTTTGAATTATAAGTAACCGATATTATTTATATTATTATTTAATTTGATGACGCGGACAAAACATCAAACAAACAAAACTGAGTACTGAGATGTTCATTTAAAATGATACACAAAGAATATTTGTCTTTCAAAATTTTGAGTTTATGTTGAACTTGAATGAAAACTTGATGCCAATAATATTTGATAATAAAATCACTTTTTTTTTGTAGTTTGTAGTATAATCAAAGAAGATGATAAAAGAATAAATTACGATAAAAAAATATCGCACAATAAAATAACGGCTTTTTGATATTCGTTATGATTCTATGTTCAAATAGGTTAGTGACCTTCTCTTATTAGAGATGGTAAATATGCATTTATGATTTGAATTATTGTTCAATATAAATTCGGTTAATTGAAATTCGGAATATTTTAAAATTTTCGTGGACATCACTTAATAAATCAAAATTTTGTTGTTTACGGATAATATGGATTCTCGGTTAATTAGCTAGTAAAGTACTTTAATGAGCGTTTCGACTTTGGAAATGGCTTGTTGATGGTGCTTTTTGAAAGTCAAGCCTCACCATTGGCCAGTTATTTTAGTTGACTTTTTCATGGAACTTGAATATCTATAATTCGCATTGATTTGTGTCGCGCATGAAATCTGTCTAGACGTCGGCGAGTGAAGTAGCAAGTTTCAAAAAGTTCACATTGAACTTCCATTTGTTGAAGTATTTGAACAATTTTCAAAGCCCGTTAGCAAACCTGTGTGCAGTCAAAACCATTTCCAGCTTGAAGTTGAACGTCAGTAACTTAATTTTGAATACAACGTAAGGGGTTTAAAGAAACATCATTGAGATGAAAATTTGTTTAAATTTGTTTTATTATCATAAGTGTTGAATCTAAATTAAACTACATGTTCAATAACTTAAAAAGGTAATCTCCACTAATTTAACATTGATCCATGTAAAAGAATCAAATTATTTCCTTTTTCAATAGAAAATTTTGACTAAATATTAATTATAATATTAATATTACACATTATAATTAATACACACAATTTTAATCTAATTTTAATATTACTGTTGGCAAAATTAATGTTCTTAAAAATATTTTAATTTTTTTTTGATAATAGTATAAAATTAATTATTCAGTAAGAGAAGGAGATCAAACGTCTAATTTTAATAAAAATTGTATATTACTATGCTGGAGCAACTGTATCGTTATGTAATTTAAATTTTTGAAAGATAAGTAACAAACAAACACCACATAATAAACACATGGTTGAAATTGAAATAATAACCATGCACAAGGAAGTAATATTCAATGTTTGAGTGTGTTCGGTCAATACATTCACAAGTCTCGGTTTTTTCTGTGATAATGCATTTTTAATTCCAATTTCTGATAAGCCTCTGGTAATTTTTGGAGAATTTGGTAGATTGCTGTTATTTTTATTATTGTTTTTAATAACTGGATCATTTTCCTCTGACAAATCAATATCTGAAAGGACATTCAGCTTTTCTGTTTCATTTAATATGTTTTGCGATTCTTCGGTTGTAGTCCTTTCGAAATTGAAATCTTCTGGCAGTTCCTTATCAGTAGATTGGTTATTATCGTATTGAAATTCATTTGATTGATCAGTTGTAGTTTCCTCAAAATTCAAAACAGTAACATTTTGTTCTTCTTGAAGGTCGTCACTAAAAATAGATTCTGTCGTTGTAAAGTCCTGCTTGTTTAAGAAAAATTACATTAAATTAAAGAAAATTATATTTTAAAAATTATTCACCTGATTACTCCATGCTTGATTTTGAGGTTCAAATGACGTTTCCATTGCTATCATTATTTCATCATTTGAATCTGTTTCTTCGTCAGTATTTGTATCATTATTACTGTCCTGGTCTGCAAATGACTCACCAAATATGATACTTGAAATTCTTGCTTCTAAAATTTGTGCAACACTTCGTAATTTGAAATCTGTATGATTATTAAATACAGTCTCGTTGTATTCATTTGGTGAGTTTGTTGTGGGTTCGGGCATTGTTTGATTATCATCAAAGTTAGGTTCAGTTTCTGATACCAATTTTTCGTCATACATTGCATTATATGTTATAAATGGTTCAGTTTCTACAGAATCCTCAATAACATATCCGGAAAAATCATCTAATGGTGAAACTGAAATATTTTTTTCGTTTTCCTCCACTGATATATCTTCAGCAAAAGTTTGTTGTACATCTTCAACTTCTTTAATAAACTCTTTACGTACTTCCGCATCACCAATTTTTTGAACAGATTCAATTAAAAGTGCATCTGTTTTTGATTCATATTCATTTTCTTCTATGATAACAGTTGTATTAGCTTCATGTTTGTTTGACGTGTTCAATATATTTTCTTCTTCATTTGATATTTTGCTTGTTACTTCATTAAATGGTAGTAGTGTAGAGTTTACAAACTCAGATGATTCAGAAATATTAAAAACTTTGTCATATAACTCAAAAAGTTGAGATATTTCGTCATCTGTGGTACTGTTTATTGCTGATATGCTTGAATTTTCAATTTTACTAAAATTTAATGAATTTTCGTCAAACAATATTTCCAGTTCATCATCTATCATGATAAACGTGTGATCTAGAATCATAAAAAAAGGAAAATAATAATATAACGTTATTTGAGTCCTCGAGTACATTAAATCTTGTTTTTATAAGACACTGGAAACAAAAATTGCATAGTGTAAAGTAAAATTATATATTTTTTTTTCCGTGAATTCCTTTAAATGTTAAAAATCGAATTTATGAGAAATTACAAACAGCCTAGTAAAAACTGAGCCTTGTAACGTTTGAATGAGATAAATTACTCACATTGTTGAACCAAAATGATAATGATAACGCAATTTAAAAGCACTCCTTGCATCATGATTTTCATTTTAATTATATTTTTACTGTCTATTTAATTTTTTTATAAATTTTTCACCAAAAATGCACCAAAACTTCACATAACAAATATTTTTGAAAACACAAAAATTGTAACTATTAATACTAATATTAAAGTCCGTTACCCATGGTGATTATGTTAGAACTAATTTTTATTTTAATACTGTACTAAACTGTTTATAATATAGAATTAACTGCTTGTTTTTCTTAGATTTGTCTGATTCTTTTGAAAATATAGATTGAGAAACGCATAAAATGTCACTGTATTAGTAGAAAAAAAAGCATGAGTAATATTAATAGTTTGTATTTTAGGACGTACATGATGAAAACATAAGACAGACGATAAACGATTAAATGTCACTGTATTTTTTTAAAGATTTGTATGCTTATGTTCTTCTTGTATCTTGCAGTTGTTAATTATCACAAAATATTATTAATAGCAACACTTGAGGAAATATATAACAAACATATGCATGGATTTATGTCTCTGATCGTGGTGACAACGTTTTTTAGAACTCTTGATGAATTATTTCTCAGTGTTTAAATGTATCAGATAAAATTTATAAAAGGAACAGTGCCATAAAGTTTCAAATCTTGACATACATATTGTAAGCATATGACAACAAAAAATTATGAATCAAATATCAGATGTTTGAGTTATTATCTAATAATCTCAGTTTTTTTCTATATAGGACTCAAATTTTAAGTTTTTTATATATTTTTTTTTTATTTTTTATCAATGAATAGTAATGTTATTTTAATAATAAAATTTTTAAAAACGGTTTAATGAATTGAAAATTTAAAGTAAAAAAAACCATAACGACGGTGTTTTGTTATTTTTTTCATATCGTTGATTTGGAAACCTTACCTGTATTATTAATGCATTTCGTAAGAAAAAATGCACTATTACAGACGGTTTGTCCGCCGTCACTCCGTCACTTCGTTAGTCCATCCATAACTCCGGAACGGTGCATCGGAGCGAGGTCGGGTTTTTCCATAAGATAGAGGAGGGCATAAGAATGATTTTAAACTCATTAGCTTTGAGATTGGGCTCCAGAGTCTTTAAAGCCTGAAAAACCGTTAAAAACGGTTAAACATTTTAAAAAATTTTAATTTGTTTTGTTGGATGGAGAAGTTTACTAAAATGAACTTTAACTCATTAGCTCTGAAGTTAGGCTTAAGAATTGGGCTTAGGGATTGGACTAAAGGATTAGGCTCCAGAGCCTGAAAACAGTCAAAAGCCCAAAAAATTCGATTTTTTCAAATCTTTCATTGCAAAAATTGTCAAAATGGCGGAAATTTTCAAAATGGCGGTTTTTCGCATCATTTAAAAAAAACTGCCATTTATTGATTTATAATTATTAAAAACAAATTATATTTAATGAAACAAGTCCCATCGAAATGCACTTTTCTAAACCGCTCAGTGGTTACAATTTCCCATTTTCTTTTCAATCTTTGTAAAATTATGAAAGTCTTATTGAGATTTAATCTCAAAAGAAAAAGGATGTATTACATAAAATCAATAAATAAATATTTTTTGTATCCAGTTACGAATAAGAAATTTATATGTCAACAAAAACCTGAACCAAAAGACTAATTTTAGGATTCATATAATGTGATCGTAAATGAAGCAATTCATGGTCATAAAAGGATAAACCCACATGCAAAGCGCTTTCCCGTTTATAAAAGATTTGAATTCTATGCGATAGACTTTTAATGTACGAAGCCAGAACAATTCAAATACAATATGAGAAGAAATTGCTAAAAATTACTGTTTTTCCGAGAGAAAAAAGTCCTTCTCTGACTTTCAATGGCTCTCTGTATACTTTTTCCCATATCTCTTAAATAATTTCTATTACTTTTGCGCAAGTACATAGCAAAAACAGGATAAAATTCTCTTATAAATGTTACTGTTTTTTCGTATGAGAGTCCATTTCATAACTTGATGAAGCAATGGTAGAAACATGAATGAAATTATTGAATTTTACATGAATTTTTTTTCTCTTTTGAATGTAATCTCTCTTTTACTCTCTCATAAAAAGTATTACTGTAAAGTGTTACATACTTTTACATGAAATTTTCTCAACAATTTTTTTCTTTTTAAGCATGTCCTACAGTTGCTTCGTCAGTTTCAATTGATTTATACATATTTTAAGATCCTGTTGGGATCATTTTTCTTGTAAAAAAGTTCATTTACAAGAAAATATTTTTCCTTTTGAATAAATATTTGTTTAAATTAATAAATTATATGTTAAAAGAAAAAAAAAATATGTGTTAAAGTGGAGCTAAACCAAGATTTAAATGAAAGAACCTAATTTTTATCGATATGACGTTTATTCTGAAAGAAAGAAAGAAAAAAATTGATTGCCATATTTCAATGTTTGGTGTATTATCAAATTAAAAAAAAAATATTTAATATAAAAAAATAAAATAAAACGGTAAACATAATACATATTTATATATTATTTGGCAGTTCATCTAATATTGATTTTTAATGAAAGAGTGTTTTGTGTACAGTACGTAATAATGCAATTTTAATGTAATTTAAGTTATGGTGAATCAAAGGAAAAAAACTTTCACATTATTAAATCAGATTTTATTTAAGGTATCAGATTGATTCGCTGTTTCATTTTAATATAAAAGTTTATAATCAAAAATAAAAGAAAAAGTAAATAGAAATGATTGGTTATTTTTAGAGACTGATTGTGTTCAAGTAATGGCTTTTGATTATAGATAAAAATATGCGTATTAGAGCTAATAAATGAAAAAAAGGCTGGAAATACAGTTATCAAAAAAAAATATTTTTTTTTTCCTGTTTTAAAAGAAATGTGATTTTTGTAGTGGAAAAAATGAGGTTACTCAATGAAAATAAAATGTATATCAATGTATAAGACTAGAAAAATATAATTGTAAAATACTGTTTTTGTGTGTGTTTGGTAGACTTACTATAAATTAATTTATTTGGTTTTTGGTGGTGCGTTTTTAGTCATCTTTATACTCAAATATGATAAGAAAAAGTTAATATAATTGAAAAAAATGAAATAAAAAAAGAAAGATAAAATAAAATGAAAATTATGAGTGAAATTCGTAAGAAAAATGCACTATTAGAGACGGTTTGTCTGCCGTCATTCCATATGTCTGAAATTTTGATCCATTTAATACTCCGGAATGGTCCATTTTTCGGTCGGTTTTTCGGTTTTTTTGTTTGATCGAGAAACTCATGAGGATTCATTATAACTCATTAATTTTAAGACTGGGCTCAGGGTTTGGGCTCCAGGGCCTGAAAATGGTCAAAAAACTGTTAAAAAACTGTTAAAAACCATAACTTCCGTAATGGTAGCAAGGTCGGATTTTTTGGAAGATAGAGGAGTTCATCGGTTTTTTTTTAATTTTCAAAATTTTGATCGTTTACCAGATTTTGCGATTAAAATATAATTATACACAATTATTTTAGACAAAACTTTATTCAATTCAATGAATTGAGTTCCATCAAAATGCACTTTTCGAAGCGATTCGGTGATTAGAATTTCCCATGTTTTTACATCTACTCAGATTCAAGGGTGGATTAATCTATGAAAAAATGATATTGTTCATTTTTACAATAACGCCTTTTAATCAAACTTGTCTGATCATAACCAAAAATTTTACTGTTTTATTTGCGGAAATAATGAAGGAATTAAAATTTACGAGCGTCACATATTCCAAACCTCACTTTGTTTCAGACTGTTTGGAATTCAAACTTGGTTTTGATATATTTTTATGTGTGGGCTTGAATGTTACGAGGACCCGTGTAATTGTATGAATAGGGAATGGTTAAGGGGACAATTTCAACTTAAAGTGCATGAATATTACTTGAACTAAGAATTTCTTATCAGACTCTAGCAAAAAAAAAAATTATATACTTGGCAATTTCATACAAAAATGTTCTAGAGTGTTATCCAAGGCCTTGATCACAATTGCTTTTGCTAAGAGATCATCTAATTTAGTCATTTTGAATATGTGACTAAAATTATATACTTTTTTCGTTTTTCTGTAAATAAATAAAATCACAACATAACAATAAAGCACTCAAAATAATACGATTTTGTTTTTTTTTGTCTGTTATAGCGCACAAAAATGTCAAAAATTAAAAACGTGAATGTTAGTGTTACATCAACAAATTAAATGGATAAGAAACTTCTGATAATTGACACACCAACAACATTTACATCAAAAATTAAGAGTTGACCTGCGCACAATTTTTTTTTATTCCTTCTAATATGATCAAAGAAATGTCTTTGTTAAAAGTAACTTTAAGTACCGAATTAAACATTATTGATATTTCATCTGTTACAACACAAGCAAGCAACTTTCTTTTGAGTTCCAATAATAGCATTGCCAGTTCCATTTCAACAAACGCAAGTAATTTTACAGAATCAGAACCCAAAATAAGTGGAAATGATGATCCCGAGAGAAGTGCTCTCGATCTTACAATATTATGTATTAAAGGCTTAATATTTGGGTCTATCATCTTAGGTGCAATTCTTGGAAATTCACTTGTAATAATTTCAGTTCATAAAAATAGAAAACTCAGGTAATGAATTAAAAGTAAAATATGATAATCCGATATCTAATGAATTAAATAAAAAAATTGTAGGATTTTAACCAACTACTTTGTATGTTCATTAGCAGCTGCAGATTGTCTTGTTGGTAATTAATGCATTTAATTAAAATTTAATAAAAAAAAATAGAATTATCTTATCAATCAACGTAAACAAAATTCATTCATTTTTTTTACAGCAATATTTGCAATGTCATTCAACTCATCAGTAGAATTATCAGGTAGATGGTTGTTTGGCAGATTCATGTGTGACATGTGGAATAGCTTAGATGTGTATTTTAGTACGGCATCAATTTTGCATTTATGTGCAATCAGTGTTGACCGGTAAGTGTCATTTTAAATTTATTATTATTAATTTTTTCATAAGATTTCGATTTTGATTAAAATAAACTATTTATCGATTGATACTTTTGAATTGAATGAAATATCCAAAAGACTTCAGCTCAAAAGAAAAACTGTTACTGAGCAAAATACAGGACTTACCAAGAATTTTTTGAAAAAAATAAAATTACTTGAAAGGTGTTTTAATTTTCCCGAAACCTACTCCGTGAAATTGCCTTAGGGTCGTGGAACAGTCAATCGTTCGTAACCCTCTACCGTGTATTTTACGTAATGTTGATTAAAAGCTGCTGTCTTACAGAATTGGTCTTTATCTTTAATGTAAATAAGTTTTTGATTCACATAGACAATGAGTTTTTTCTCATAATAATATTAACGATAGGTGTTCTTAAGGTAACGAAAGCTGGTAACACGACCCTATCTCCATTCATTCCAAAAAATTCCATCAATAAAACTTCTGATAAGCCCCAACGAGGTGTAAAAAGTGATTCGAATAATAATAAAAAGCTTCTCTCTTGATCGATGACTTTTAAGTTTTTTACATTAAGTTAATGGATTTTAAAATTTTCTTTTAGGTATTTTGCGATTGTGCGACCATTAGGTAAATTTTGAACAATAATTTCAAGAGACTTTGATATAAAAATTATTCTACTTAAAATTTAGAATATCCATTGTATATGACAAAGCGTACAGTATTTTTTATGTTGGCTATGATATGGTTGTTACCTGCTTTGATATCTTTTGCGCCTATATTTCTTGGTTGGTACACAACAGCAGATCATTTGATGTGGCTAAAAGTCAGTAATTTCTGTCTTTTATAATTGAAAACCTTTGAATTTAATTTTTTTAAATATTTTAGGAACATCCTGATGAATGCATATTCCAGGTCAACAAATTATATGCTATTATTTCTTCTTCAGTTTCATTTTGGATACCAGGAATTGTAATGATAACAATGTACTATAGGATATACAAGTAAGTACTTTTAAAATGATTGTAGTTAAATAAAAACACAGACAAGAGTATAATTGACTTAAAAAATTTATTTTATTTTATTTTTTAGAACTGCAGTAGCTCAAAGAAAAATGGTTAGTCGAACTAGTTCGAACATTCTTTTAAATAGTGTTCACATTCAAAATATGAATCAACTTTCAACTTTACAAAACAATAATTTACAATCTAGTGACTGTGATCTAGGCGGAATTATAATAAAGGAAACGCAGTATCATGATACACATAGTGAGCTAAGTGACCTTGAAGTATGTTATAAATTCATATATATTTATATTATTTAATTTCTTGAATCAATTTAATTTTCATAGATATCCTTTTTAGTCAATTTTACAGTAAAATTTTAAAAAAGATTTGCATTAGATTTATTTCCTTTGTTATCGTAGAAATCGACATTAACACGCAGCATTGTGTAAACTTTTATAGTTTAACTTTGTGGCTCTATATTAAATTTAGGAATAAAGTTCCCTAACGTAATTAAATATTAATAACTGACATAATAAAAGCATAAGTTAAAAGCACAATAAAGATTATTTTGTGTGTTTCACAGTGAGAAAAGGAACAAATAACAAGAGAATAATAAAAAAAGGGAAAACACATCTTTTGTATGTTAAAGTTTTCTTTATATTATTTCGTTGTAATTTAAAATCATTAATAATAAGAATAAAAAGGTTACATTTAAATAAGAGTTACGCCATTATTTACCATTTGGAACTTAAAATGAAATAGATTTTTTTAAATAAAAAGGGGAAATTCAATGATAATAGTTAAAATTTGTGACAGCCTTAAATGTTTTGAATGTTTAATCAAATCTTTATTTTATGTATTGTTATATTTGTCAAAGAAAAATAATCACACCTTGTATTGTTTGTTTACTGTGCTTAATGCTACTTTACATTATCATTTGTTCTTTTCTTTTAAAATTTTAATTTCAGATGCCACAGCAAATAAAAGATGATATTGATGATGAAGTACGTTTAGATGTTTTATCACCACCTCCTAGAAGATTGAGTAGATCTAGTATTGACTTACGTGATTTAGAAAAAGATCATGAAAAAATTTCACAAGCAGATAGTATTACATCAATGTATCCGCTTGAAAAATATTTACGATATTCTGGTAGTGAGCCGTTACATAATAAGTATCAACAGAAACCACAAAGTACACGTGAATTGAATACAAAATGTAGTAAACAAAAGTTATTTTTCCAACCGATCTTAGCAAAAGCCAACCTCATACGTACAACATATGGAAGTGAAAAAAAATCAAAAGACAATGTTACTACAAAAGACAATCATTCCAAGTTTAGCTATAATAATTTAAATAATCAAAGTGTTAATGTTTGTAGCAATAATTGTGCTGAAAGTAATTATACAAAGTGCGATAATTTTATAAAAAATAACTTAAAACATATTAAACGACAGTTTTCGGCTGCAAGTGAATCAAATCTTATTATTCGCAATAATAACAGTGGCAGCAATAAAAACTATTCATTACAATCAAATATAAATAAAAATTGCTTAAAACAAACTAAACATAATTTAAGTGACTCAAATATTTTCTCAAATGAATATAGTGGTAAAATTATAAATGTAAATAATAAAAATTCAATTAAGGTGAAAAGCGAAGCAATAAGCAATAAAGGTGATATTTTAAAATTTTTTGTGAGAAAAAGCGCTTCTTCATTAAGTACGATGACTGGTGCCGATGGCTCAAAATCGGAAAAAGTAAAATTAGAAAAACCAGACTTACTTTTTGGCTTAATTGATTTATCAGACGATAAAAAATATAATTATATTGATGATGAGCATGTGCTTGATGACGATATTAAGGTTGAAAATATTGTTTGCAAAAATATGTCTAACATTGATTCCATAATTGATGCAGCTTTGAATATGAGTTGCAATGATTTTGCTGAAGTAATTTCGCCTCAGTTACCATTTGACGAAGAAAAATTATTAAATACTTCTAAAAGCAGTGATGCCGTTCTTCTAAAAGGTATGTGTAAATTGGTTATATTCATCTCTTGTTGTTTTTTAGTGCATTTTGTAAGAAAAAATGCATTTTTACAGACGTCTTGTCTAACGTCACTCTGTTCGTCCGTATGTCTGATCCATTCAATAATCTGGAATGATCCCTTGGAGCGAGATCGAGGGTTTTTTTAGAAAGAGGAGGTCATTCGGATTGGCAAAACTCATTAGTTTTGAGATTGGGCTCATAAATTGGGCTTCTGTACCTGAAATGGTCAAAAGCTTAAAGACCGAAAAGGCCAAATTTTCTCAAATTGGCCGATTTTTGCAAAGTCACGGTTTTTTTAATTTTTTTCAAAATGGTGAATATTTTTTTAAAAATTCAAAATGGCAGGGTTTTAAAAAATCATAAATCAAAAGGGCTCTTTTTCTAAATGGCGGAGTCTTTTAGTCACTATCATTCTGATTAATCATTTACCGAGTCCTATCGAAATGCACTTTTCTTAACCGTCCAGTGGATCCAGTGAGGATTTCTCAATTTTTTTTTCTAAATTACTTCATATAATAGTAATAAAACTTAATTGAACTTAGGTATTTGTGATGAAAATAATGAAATGTTCCTGATTTCACCTCCATCTACTCCATGCACTCCAAAAGTGCAGAATCAGGAACAAAATGTATCAACACCAAGAATAAGTAACTTACAGGCAGTTGATCTTAACACGTTGCAACCGTTAACCAACACAAATTTTCTCAGTGATGCGTCAACCATTTCGTTAGATTTAGTAACCTCACCAAACAACTTACTTCAACCTAAACCAAATATAAAACTGCCCATAATCTCTCAGTTAAGTGAATCTGAGAGTCCAAAGGATAATAAATCAGATAAGAATAGTAGCACAAAAAATGGGAAAAATCAAAATCCAGACATCATAGAAGCAATCCAGTTAAAAAATAATAATAGTTATGTTGAATCTTTTTCTGTTAACAATGACAATTCAATAAATTTACCAAGCAATACAACATCTCGTAAGCGACAATCATCATCTGTAACATATAATGTAAATGTTATTAATTTTGGTGACGATGATGGAAATGAAGGCACCGCAATGCCATTGAGAGGAAGTGGAGCAAGGTCTAATAGTTCGACAAGTATGTAATAAATGTTTTTTTTTGTAAAGTTAAAATATCATTTTCAATTTTTGTCATGTTTTTTCCATAATTGAATGATATATGAGTCAAGAGCCATAGTAAATAATCTTTATTTTTTTTTGTATTATCAAATAATATTATTTAATGTTATTTTGAATCTGGGATTTTATTAAATTAAAATGGGTCTAATTTCATTTTGTCTAGAATTTACAAATTAATCTAGGTATTTTATGTTGAAAAAAAAAATGTTGTTTTTCAAATTTATATTAAATTATGCTATCAGATATAATATCAAAAGATTACGGGGTTTATATGTATACTATATGTATGTATAATGTAGGCTCTGGTCAAAAGCGAGAGCGACGTGGTGCAATTTGCATAGTAATAAATAATGCTGATGTAGTTGATGCTACAACTAGTGATGATGATGCAAATGAACAATGCAGAGATGAAGAAAATACCAAAAACGGAAACTTTTTTAAGGATATTTGGAATCGATTAGGAATGAAACATGGGTATCGTAAAGCACAAAATTTACAAACTGTCGACACACCAATTCGACAAGGTCAGTTCTAGAAAAAGACAGAAGGTGCTCATCTACAATTGCATAGCTTTTGTTTTGTTAATTTTTTTTTTTTGAATAGACAATGCTTTATATAATTTTCAATTATTTAGAAATTTTTCACTACTGTTGTTAATTCTTTTTATTTTAACCCTCATAAAAAAAAGCTTTTTGCTCTGTTTAAATTTCATCTGTGTCAAATCTGTTTCTAAAAAACAGGCAAAATCAAAAAAAAAAACCTTCAAATTAACACATTTTGAAGTTAAACTGTTCAATGTTGTGATGTGCATGCTTGATGCACACAGCAAAAGTTATATTTTAAGCAACTCCAAAAAAAAATAGCATTTAGAATGAAATAGAGTTTATGTTTTTGAGTGTTTTTCTGCAATTATCATCATCATCATTAGTTGCAATAAGTTATTTAACGTTCGCTTAGTGATAAATGAAAAGAAACATCAAACACGCTAAAGTAAGTCTTTAAAACCTTGACTTGACACAAGAAAATCCTTTTGGATTGAAAAATCTGATATAAAAAGTAACCAAATTATTAAATAAATGATAAGTTATAAGAAAATAAGAAAATCTAAAGAAAATATACCAACAAAGTAAAGGGATTATGTCAGATTACAAAGAATTGTTTGATTTTCTGAAAACTTTTTGTCTGTTTTGTTATCCAAAAATTTATCATTCTTTATAAAGATTCATTGAATGAATACAAAAAAATAAAGGTATACGCTCATGTCAATAAGAGTAAAAAAAAAGGTTTTTCACCTAACTGAAGTTTATCTTTGATAATGAAAAAAATATTTAATAAGCTGTTAGTAGCAACATAATGGCTATTTAAGTTACAAGTCTTTGCTTTAATTGGCTTTTTGGTTCTAAATTATTCTTTAAAGTGAATCAATCGACGAATATATTTTTTTAACTATATGATTATATTATCCCTTATTTAATAGGTGGATGTTCGACAAGACAAACAAAAGGATGGAAAGCAGAACATAAGGCTGCACGAACATTAGGAATTATAATGGGAGTGTTTCTTTTATGTTGGTAAGAATTTTCATTAATAATTTATCGAATTTATTTTATTTTAAATTTTATTTTTTTTAAATTTATTTAAGGTTACCATTTTTTTTGTGGTATGTTATTACATCGTTGTGTGGAGAAGCATGTCCCTGTCCAGATATTGTCGTTGCTGTGCTCTTTTGGATTGGATATTTCAATTCTACTTTAAACCCACTCATTTACGCTTACTTTAACAGAGATTTTAGAGAAGCATTCAAAAATACTCTGCAATCTCTTTTGCCATGTGCAACAAAGAAAAATCCCTATGGTAGTCATAGTGTTTACTATGTATAGCCTACAATGCACAAAGTTACAAAAATTCTACTTGATTTTTAATGATAAGGAACGGTTAAAGCATAAAATACAATTTAGTTGTCTATAACTGTTGTTAATTGTATATCATAGAATAAACAATCTGGATTTATGTCTGATTGTAAAGGAAAAAAAAATATGTTGAATGAAAAAAATATTAAAATTAATAGACATCTTTATTTGTTATTTTCTTGTTAAAGTGATCTATTTTCTTTGTATAATTTCTACAACATAATTCTAGAAAAACTAAAAATCATGTTAAAATTTGATTTACTATTATTTATTGAGATCAAATTGAGCTCAGCATTGTTAAAATTTATTTGTGTTACAGGAAAAATCAAAGAAAATATCAATGAAAGCAACAATTAAAAAAAAAACAGTGCTTTTTCACATCATATTATGTTTCTGTTAGTGTTGAATATTCTTAACATATTAATAAATAAAAAAAACATCAAAAAATGAATTGAAAACGCACTGAAATAAAATAAAAATAAATTAATATGTTCATAAAAACCTATGTTGTATGTAGTGAAAATTATATGTTGCACACAAAAGAATGAATGAATGTAATTTAAATTAAAAATCTAGTCAATTTGTTTTCTATTTCAGTTAAGTAGATTTTCATTCCGAAGTGAATGCGAACCATAAGTGTCAATCTTGACAATCTGAGTGCATAGTCCTATGGTCCATCAAAAAAATATGAAACTTTTATAATACAAAAAAATTTGTATCTGCCCTAAAAACCGAAAAACAAGGTTTTCAAATTTTTTTTACCCTTAAATTTAAAACTGCAAAAATGACATGGTTTTTTATGAAATAAGTATGATGTTTGTTCTTGAAAGTTGTAGATAATAGTTTGGTGAAAGAAGTTTTTATCTAACATTTTACATGTTTTCATACAAAAAAATCGATTTTTCGTCAAAAAACAATTTGTTGAAAAACTGAAAAACTAAGCTTATAACAAAAAATCGTAGGTTTTCGATGTATTTTGAATGAAAAATCGATTTTTTTGTATGAAAACATGTAAAATGGTAAATAAAAGGTATTAGATACAACTTTCAAGAACAAACATCATACTTATTTCATACAAAACCATGTGATTTTTTGCCTTTTTAAATTAAAGAATAAAAAAAATGGAAACCCTTGTTTTTCAGTTTTTAGGACGGATACAAATTTATTTGTATAACAAAAGTTTCATATTTTTGATGGACCATATGCCTGTGCACTGACATTGGCTAAACAGATAGAAAATTAAAAAAAAAAATTGTGATCGGCACTCACTTTAGAATGAAAAGCCACATAAGTAGATTAAATTAGTATGAATTGAATTTTACGTCAACTTTATGATTGATAAATTATAATCTGCTCTTAAAATATATTTATTTTTAATTGATGAAGAATATTTAATTTACCTTTTTGATGTTTTCTTCTTAAGTTAATCTTTTATAAACATGTTGGACGTAGAGCCTACTTAATATTTATAATATTAAAAAAAAAAAACATATTTATTAAGTAAGGGGTGTAAAATTTACTCAAAATTTTTTATTGATGCACACCCCAGTGTGATAAGTATATAACATATTATAAAGAAAATATTGAAATATGTAAAATGTAAGCACTATTTATATACAAACATAATCTAAATAAATAAAAAAATATCTGTTAAAAAAATAAATTATTACATGAAATATAAATTGTTGTTTAGAAGAAAAAAAACCCTTTTTACTTTGACTCTTTTGTGTAACACACAAACAACAATTGATGGTATGATACAAAAGTTTCTTTATACTAATTAATTTTACTTACCTTATTTTAACCGAGAAATTCTTTTGATCTTTTGCAGACAAAATTAAAACATTTTATTTTTCTAAACGTCAAATAATAATTACATTTTATTAGAATCCGATATATTTATATTTTATTTTATTTTTTAACATGGTACTTTAATATTAATTTATCTCTTTTTTTGGCATACCTTCCTTTAAGGATTTTGAAAGATTAAGATTTTCTTTTGAAGTTGATTCATCAACATTTCATATTTTAAACAAAAACTGATTTAAATAAGTAAAATTTAAACATTCTTGGAATAAAGTTACTTGCATTGGTGTCTTAATGAATATTTTTACGTTAAGATTTTCTTTTTTCATTGCATGATTTTTTTTTCTATCATTGTTAATTTTTATTCTTGAATACACATTGCTGGCTGCCTAATATGATTATAATTTGTTATAATTATAGTATTTTTTTACGTTTTTCTTTGTTTATTTATTTATTAGTAATTTTAATTTGTTGTTATAATTTGTTTTGATTGTAACTCGCTTATTAGAATATATTAAATTAACTGATTTTTTTTTATTATCAATTTTTTTAATGTTATTAATTTAAAATGTCATACTTTTTTTTCTCTAAACTTATTATAGTTGTAAAACATTTTCTAAATTCTATACAAATATAACTTTGTATCAAAATATATTATAATTGAATTAAAGCCATTTTAGTCATTGTTGCACAAAGTACTAAATAATTCAATACATTTTTTTTTTACTTTAATGTATTTAATGTTGGACAACCTAAGAATTTAATGCACAATTATCTATGTATCTATCGTTAAACATTTATACCTTTTTTCTATATAATATTATATAATTCATTTATTTGTTTACTATAACTAGTGATTATTTGATTTGGGTATTTTTTTTAAATCAAAATATGAATTAAATTTTTTTAGTTCTCAAAACAAATATTTTATAGATTGTTAACTCTTTGTCATATATACTGTAAGGCTACAGATTATGGAGAAAATAAAAATAAGTTGAAAGGTCAGACTATGACGGTGATGGTTTTTTAAATAACACTGATTAACAAAATAATTTTTTTGCACGTGCAATGAAATTTCTAAATACGATCAAAATTACACAGAAAGCCCCCTTAGCGCACTCAGGAGGGTCCAATCGAAAAACCCAGATAGAAGTTCAGGTATATTTTTATCCTCTATGGATCTGTATACACAGTAAGTATACTTTCAGGAAAGCCTAAATACAACCAAAATTTGGCGCTGAGAGTTAGTTTTGTGATTTACACGGAGAAAAAAATTAATTAATAGCAAAAAAAATCCAGGGTAAAAGTCGTTGAAGACTCCTGAAGCGTGTTGGGGAGTTTTATTTGTCTAAATAAGCCGTAGAATTCATTTTGAACAAAAGCAGAAAATACAATATACTTGATGTTTTAAACACAAAATTAGGCTACAGACCCATTAAAACGAAGACCCGGTTTTAAAACTCTATGGAAAATTGCTCTGATTCTTTAAATCTATTTAAAAATTTTTTACATTCACATCAGGACAAACTGTAAACGGTGAACTCATTCTTTTACATATAAAATGACCCTATTTAAAGAAATTTCTTTCGCGTGCAAAATTTTTTTTTTGTTAATCAGTGTAATCTATTACTATTAAAATTTAATTTCAATTAATGATAGTTTTTAGGCAAAAAAAAAACAGAGTTTTGCTTTAATAGCAAATAATTAATTTAAACCTCAGAGCTGTAAATATGAAAAAAGATCTTTATTGCTATTATATTTATTTGACATAAGCCTGCAACAAATGAATTTCAAAAATTTTGTCCTATACCCCTTTTGAAAAAAGACGAGGGTCAAAGAAAAAAATGTTTACAACAGAACTTTATTGAAAAGTCAACATGACAATTTAGAATTTTTAACTGTTTTTAAGTGATAATTACGACCTTGTTTCAAATTGGCCTATAAAAAACTAAAAACAAACAAAAATAGTGCAATCAAATTCTTTATGCAAAAATTTAAATCGAAAATTTTTAACGGTTAATTTTATTTAAGTATTTAAGTTGATTTCAAAAAATTCTATTATAACATATTTTTTCTTAAACCTTCGCACCTTTCCAAGGACATTTGACATATTGTTGGAATTGGGACAAGACTGTCGATTTTCATTTGTGGCGGCCTATTTTCTTGTTCATGTGTATAATGAAGCGAAACGAAATCTGAATTTTTTTTTTCCAATTATTCTCACATTGATCATTAAATTTCTTAACAGTTAGTCAGTTACTATAGATAACATTTATCATATATTTAAAAAAAAATTATTTATGACAATTTTTAGTATGATTTTTTTTATGTGAAACCAATTTTTTTATATTATTATGAAATAGGGTTTTGGTCCATATTATTAGTTTTTTTTTTCCAGAAAATTTATACAAAAAGTAATTTTAATGGTGAATTGCATTTAATATAGTTAATCTCTTAGCTACTTTCATATTTTGACATTTATATATTTATATTTAACTAACATAAGTACAATTTAAGTTTTTTTTTCATACAAGTTTAGCTTTCTAATTAATTTTTTCAAATTTCTAATAACTTTTATTGTTAATTACTTCGGTATGAATATATTGCTTGTTAATTTTACTTTGTAAACTTAATTATCATTTGACTGTATATACTTCATTCAAAATATAGTTTATTTTCGTATAAAAATAAAATCGTTTTAGTGTAAATTATAAGAAAACTTATTTTTCCGTTAATTTTTCTAATGTTTTTAACGATTTTAAAATTAATAAAAAAAAGTTCCTAGAACTATATTTGGTCAGACATTTTTTTCAAATTTATATAATCACTTAGAAAATATATTACATTATTATAAGTTTTGGTTTATTTTTTGTTTTGGAAGATTATTTTTTCTCTTTATTATTGATTTTAAATTAAATTTAGCAAATACCCGTCGATAAAAAATGGTAGTTTTTTTTTGATTTGATTATTATTAGGATTTTTTTCTTAATTTAATCACGTTCGTATATGCTTCTCACTCAATTTTTGTTGTTAAGGATTTATTAAATTAGAAATTTTTTGACATTTAATCAAAAGTATTTTTTTTTCAGTTGTATTTACGTTAATGAAAGATGATGTCCAGATAAAGGAATGTTAAAAGCGGTAACTTTTTGTTATGCATAAAAATCAATATTAAATTTAAGATATACAGTTACATGTTAGAGTTAAAGCGATATAATCCTATTTTTTTCAACTTCAGACTATGATTAGGCTCTACAATATTTGACTAAAAGTCTCTATGTCATGTTGTTTTATTTTCTTCGATAATTTATTAAGACAATTTTACGTGTATTAATACTACTTACAGTAAATATAAGGATGGAATAGTAGTTTCAAATTTACAGTAAGTTAAGATTAAATCATGCTAAGGTTTTTTTTCTCTTTTTTTATTTGCTACATACAATAAAAGACGAAAGGAAAAATATGTGAAAAACAGAAAATATCGAAACGAACCTCTTGAAATTTAAAAATCTTCTTGTATATCTCTTAGTTAAAGGTTTTCAGGCAATTCAAAATTGTGACGATCTTGATGATGAGGTCTTAGATAACTTTCAGAGTATATGCTTTTAGCTCTACTGTTATATCGCAAACTAGTTCGTCTTATTTCAAAGTCTAATGGTGAGTTTCTTCGACATAGAGAGCAAAAAATACAAATGAGAGTATTTTTGAAAGCTTCTCGAAAATCTCTATTGAAATATGCATAAATGATGGGATTTAAAGTTGAGTTAAAGTAGCCAATCCAGAATAATATTGCTACAACGACATCAGGTGTAGGGCATTTCTCTGGCCCACATAGTGAAGTTATCAAATACCACAAGAAAAATGGTAACCAACAAAGAATAAAAGTTCCCATTATAATACCCAATGTTCTAGCAGCCTGTACATGGAAAAAACATAAGAATAATATAGGAAAAGACATTTCACTTATTAAAAATGTTACCTTATGTTCTCTTCGTATTTTCATCAAATTTTTGTCTTTGGTTGGTGTGTGATCTGTATCTGGTTCCTGTAAAGTCAGAGTTTTAGATGATGAACTTAGTGCTTCTCCGTTTGTATTTCCACCAGACGATCTATGATGAATTAACATTGCTGTTCCATGGCGTGCGGCGAGCTGAAACAATTATATTAGTTAAAATGATAAAACAAAATTAAATATTTGTTAGGTTTACCTGTTTTTCTTGTCTATTTGCTTCACGAAATATTTGGAAATAAGTGAACAACATAATCGTACATGGTATGAAAAATGATATTGAGCTTGAAACAACGGCATAATATTTGTTTACGACAAAATTACAACTATCGGGATTTTGTTTAATGGATTCTAGATGCTCATCAGTAGTGTACAGTCCTATTTAAATGTTTATGTAAAGTTAAATTTTGTTTGTTCTGGACTTTTTATTGTCTTTTTTTTTGGATATACCTGCATATATGGGCACAAATGATAACAATGCTGGTGATATCCATGTACAGAGTATCATTACTGCAACAACTCGCTTTGTCATATTAATGGGATATTTTAATGGCTTTACTATGGCATAGAATCTATCTACCGATATGCAAGATAGATGTAATATACTAACAGTTGAAAAATACACATCCAACGAGTTCCATGTATCGCACATAAATGGCCCAAATAACCATCTGCGGATTAAAGTGAACATAATATGAATTGAATGATAAATTTAATGATAAAACAAGCTTAAAGTTTTTGGATGCATTTTTTATACATATATTTGTAATATTAGATTTTCGTACCTGTCAGTTATCTGCACACTAAAATTGAATGTCATAGCCATCATAGCTGAAAGTATTGAAAAATAATCAATTTCGGAAAGTTTATCTATAAAGTTTAATATTTAATACATGACATGAGTTGTTTGGACAAAATTGGAATTGAACAAGATTTTGAACAAATTGAATCCTTTCGTGTATAAATTCAATTAGAAGAAAAAAAATTTAAATGCTTTTTTTGTTAGATAGAGGAAGTTTTTTTTAGTTTGGAGATTGAACTCCAGAGCCTGAAAACTGTTAAAAAACGGTTAAAATTTTATAAATTTACTTAATTTTTGTGATAGATAGAAAAGTTTACTGAAATGAACTGTAACTCATTATACTGTAAGTTGAAAACGCCCCGCAAACCACTCCGCATTATATGCATAGACTAAAAGAGTGTCCATAATATTCGAAATTTTTATCCAAATTAATAAAAAATGCGTGAAAAATTGGATTCATCAAATATTTTGTAAGCATCAATCAAAGAGCTCTGTCTACGGATCAAAGCGATTTGTACTGCGGGACGTGTTCAACATTCAGTGTAGCTTTAAGATTGGCCTCAGAGCCTGAAAACGGTCAGAAACCCTAAATTTCAAAATGGCAGTTTTTTTTTGAAATTAGTTCAAAATGGTGGAATTTTCTTATATAAATTTTAAGCAAATATTTGGAATGTCAAAGGATTTTTGAAAGTGTTTTACATTAAATATTTAAATTTTAATTACCAACTAGCGTATCAGCTACAGCAAGAGATACAATGAAATAGTTCGTAATAATCCTGAAAGTATTATTAATAATAACAAATTAATTTCACTTAATTATATGATTAAAGGTAATTAATATGAACATAATATGTAACTCACATAAGCACATAGAGCTATGTGAAAAGTGTTTGTTTCAAAATTATGTGAAAATTAGAGACAATTCTTGACTTATAAGAAGATATTTAATTGAACTTACCTTAATTTCCTTATTCTAATGACAGATACTATTACTAAGAGATTACCAAAAATAGCTGCTACTATTATAAATACCATTATTGATGCCTTTAATATAAGTAATACGATACCTAATGCAACATTATCGTCTTGTTTTTCGGTAGCAGCTGATGTGAGAAATAAAGTTGGTGGTCCCCTTCCACCGTAAATTGATGAATTTGCTAGAGATGCTGGTATTGTTGATACAACATAATTAGGTACATCATCATTTTTTGAGCTCATTTTAGATACAAATTAATTTTTATACTATTAATTATGATTTTTAATATTATTCATTTGGTTTTCACTGATTATTTGTTACGTATTATGAATTATTTTAAAAAAAAAACGAATTTATCTCACTCCAGTCATTATTTTTTCTTTGTAAGAGATTTTTTTTCAGAGATCACAAAAATTTAAAACGAACTTCTGCATCATTTGTGGCTTTTTTTATCGAACAAAACAAAACTTTTTTAAAAAATTTCCTTTTTCAAAGTAATTACATTTATTCATTTGCGTTGTGTTGTCTTAAAATGTTGTTGTATTTTTTTTAATTGAATAATAAATTTCTTTATTGTATCTGAAAAATAATTAAAAAGGTAAACAAATTATTAGATCAAACGTTTTAACATGTTATAATAAATTTAAAAGGCAACTAGGATAATTAACTAATAATTTAAAGGTACATGGTCTGATGAAATTTGATGCTTTTTTTACATCATTTATTTGGAAAATGGAATGATTAAAATGGATGATTTGCTAAATTAATTTCTGCCCTTTTTTTGATATATCTATGATACTTTATATTTTTATCAAAAGGTTAACGATTAACTTACGACTTGTTAAAAATTATGAAAAATAACCTTTTTGGGTGTAAAGCTAAGTAACCGAAAAATTTATTTTATTTTGCTCACAAATATATATTGTATATTTTTCCACTCCACTTATGTATGTCAATTTTTTTTTTTAATAAAAATCAAGAGAATCACCAAAATTTTCTCGTCCTTGAACTTACTATTGCATTGAGGAAAAAAAATAAATAAAAGAAACATTTAAATAAAGAGATAAGAATCTCGTCGATATCATAAATAAATTTTTCTTGGTATTCTTTGAAAATACTCTAAAATTATTATAGACTGAAATATAAAAGTAATATTACGTATTCAAGTCTGTCAGTTGATTATTTGTTCAAAATATCTTTAGGAATGTTTTTCCTTTGATCTTTTCATGTTTTTAATAAATTCTAAACTAATATAAAATAAGATGTTGGACCATGCTTATTGAAAAATCAAGTTTAATATTTGGTTATAATAAAATGTCAGTTATAATTAATTGAGATGAATTCTTATTTTTATTTAATATTTATTGTTTTTTTTTTGTATATGAATTATTGATAATATTTTTTTTATGATAAAATTGAGATTCATCACTCTCTACCCAAAACCAGTGGGAGACCCATGATCAGCTTAAACTGTACAACCGATAAAAAAATATCATCTCTCTTTTCTTTTTTAATAGTTTATTGGTAATAAGCCAGTAAATATCATTTTTTTTTTCCTGAAAATGTAAGTTCGTAGTTAACTAAGAGAATGATAAGAGATAGATAATAGCAAATGTAAACAAAGCAAAATCAAAGGGGAAAATGTTGGAGGGCACAAAAGAAAATCGAGTCAGTTTTGATACCTTTGTTGAAAGCATGTTAAATACTACTGATGAACTGCAAGAAAAGGAATAATATTTATCCTTTAAAATAATTCATAAATCAGCACATGCGCACATAATCCTTTAATAAAATTCCTTCAGAATGATGAGGTTTCTTTTTTAAAAATTACAAAAACTCTTTATTTACAATTTATTACATTTAGGAAAATTACATGAATATTGTGTGTGGGAAATTTTGGGCGATGTAATATAAATGAAATAATAATCTATACTATCATAGAAATTATCATCACACTTTGAATATTTTCTTTATTATATTTTAAAATATCAAAGGTAAAACATTAATTTTATCTCAAATGTAAAATAAAAATCGAAGGTTAGAAGAGTCTTGGGACCATGTGATGTTTATTTATTGATATAATGTTTTGGGTTTTATATCATTTTTTTTTCTTTATTGTCAACATATGATTGTCAGTCCATGCCAAATATTGAAAGATAAAAATTGATTTTCTACATGTTTTCTGTTTTATTATTCCTGTGTGGTTTTCATTTGAGATTTTTCAAACTTATCTTACCATACCATATAAATGTGTGTAAAATCGGTGTCAATCATCATATTGGCAGTTTTCCTCAACATAAAGAAGTATAATGGAAAAAACATTTCTTATCAAGCAAAAAAACCAAGATATCACGCATAAAAAAAAGATGAAAAGAATAAAATGTGTTTTAAAGATCATTCAATGAGATAGAAATCAAAGTTTTCCAGTTTTATATAAAAGAGCTTACATAAACAAGAAAAAATGTTTTTCCATCATTTAATAAATTTTTTAATTATAATTTAAATTTAAATGGTTTATTAACTACTCTTGTTTTTTTTTAATTTGAATAGAAATGAATAACGTTTCTCTCTTAAAGGATATTAATTATAGTGCCCATTGATGATGAATGAACAGGGCTTCGATAGGGTGACGTACTGTCAACTTCGTTATTTAACGTGGCTTTAGAAGGTGTAATAAGACGTAGTGGCATCTAAACATTTCGAACACGGGCAACAGACCTTGACTCAGATCTTAGCATTTGCTTAAACCGCCAGTAAGAGTAACCGCCATATACCCTAGTCTTAAAAGAGATTCAGATTCAGATTAGAAATCATTGAAGCAAAACCAAGTTCATGAAGACCAATCCAATAACGGTTCCGCATCAAGAGGCAAACATCATCAACATCAATGGTCAAAGATTCGAGATCGTCGATGAGTTTGTATACCTGAGAGTACTTGTGCGTGTGGCTGGCGATACTTCGTTGGAAATCAAGCGACGAACAAGAGCTTTTATGATCTCACACGACATCTCCGCTCAAACCTTTTGATATTTGACAAGTGTGACTAAATGTGTTATATACCAAACGTTAATAAAACTAGTCGCGTTATACGAGTACGAAACTTTGCAACTCATTAAGAGCGATGAACAGCGGCTACTGTCATTTGAACTAAAGACCCACTAAAAAGAGACCTATTGTTTTCAAAGCTTAAATTTCTTTTCAAAACATGAATTATTTTATTTACATTGATTGAGTACTTTGTAATGAAATAGTTTTTAAAATTAAAATTGAAATAAAACATAATGAAATTTAAAAAAAAAAATTGAAGAGTTTGGTTTTGGGTGCATTTTAGGGTTAGTACTGATAGGCTTCCAAAAAACCTCTAAATCAAATATTTTCGTTTAAAACAGGTTGAATGCTAAAAAACGTATTAAGGCTCAATTAAATGATATTCAGGCGGTCCGTCGAAGGATATATGGTCCTTTGTATACCAAACAATGTATTCTTATGTGTTTGGTACACACAGGATCGCGGACTACCAATATTGGTTGATAAAATTTAATTGCTATAATTTTTTTGACAAATATTCTATATTGCAATTTTAAAATTAGATATTACAAGGAATAATCAGAAGAAAAACACCTATTATTGAACTTAACGGTCAAGTTTCTTGGGAACATTACAATTAATTGTACAAAATTTATTACCATGTTGATAAAACAGAGAAAAAGTAGAGAAAGATTCTATTTTTTGTATAAAGTAAATTAATAAACCATATTTTTCTTATATTTAAGGTACTGTCGTTGATGGTTTGCAGTTCTTGTAAAATATAGTCAAAATTTTGATTTAATGAGATTTCCATGAATTGACTTTTGTCAACATATTTAAGAATTTAAAAAAAAATCCATGAAATTAAAACTTACATCAAGTAATTTTATGAGTCCCAGGGACCTAACATGCCCTAAAAAAAGGTCTGATTGTATGATAAACATGAGGATTTTAACGTGATGAACTTCCTTTGATAACTCTTAATAAAAATAGTAAAAGATATGTTTGGTTTGACAAAAGTATAATGATAAAAAACAGATAGGAACTTTAAGATGGGGCCCATAAAATAAACAGAAGGTTAATAATAAAAATATTAAATTTAAAATTCAAAATAAGCTTAAAATATTGAAAATACTAATAAATAATATTTTTCAATTTTAGTATTAAATAAAAACAAAAAAAAAATACATTTTAAAAATAAAAATTTAACTGGGCAAACAACTGTTGGGACAGTCATGACGCAAACATAGACAGATGATTTTTGTTTGAAAATAACAAAAAAATAAGTTAAACTTGCATTAATTATATTTTTTTTCAATGTTATATTAATGAATGAAAAGATATCGAAATTGGTTGATGCAAATTTACGGAAGTTGTAGTTTTTTTTCAGAATCGAGTGATTTTAAAACCATGCAATCATTGTAATGAAAAAACCAATAAAAGTCAGTAAACTAAAAGAAACTTTTGAATAAATTTAAAACTTTAAGCTTAATACTATGGTTTCAATTTAATCCTTATATTGGGTATGGGGTTGTTTTTCTAAGAGAAATTAAAGATGTTTTATGGATCATCAAATACCTGAGGTATTAGATTCACAAATTAATACAACCTACATCCTTGTATTTTGCTCTATTTTTATTTCACCCACAATGTTTTTCCTTTGATATCAACAAATGTATGTTTCAAACATGTCCAGGCCGCAAAATATTTTTAATATTAAAAAGAAAGTAGAGGTTTAAGCAAAAATTGTTTTCTTTCATAACAATCTACAATTTTCTTATAATGTCAAATGTATAAAGAAATACCAAAAAATCGTGACAAAACATTACTTTAGACTATTATTTTAATCTGCCTTCAGCACCTGTTGCAATATATTTCATAAAATAAAATAAAAAAGAAAACAACAAACAAAAAGACTTAGATTGATTTTGAGTACCATCACATTATCATATAAATTAGAAAGAAAAATATTGATATTAGAATAGTGTTATGAACTTTTTATCATAATAAAGAAAACAATTGTTGTCATTTTGTTACTACGGTACTTGAACATGTTCGCAAAAAAATATAAAATAAAATAAAAATGTAATAATTTTCTTTTGATTTTTGATGAATAGCCTCCGGGACTTGTTAAAACAAAAAATGACAAGAAAATGTTTCACTTTTTATAAAGTGATAAGAATAAAATATATGAAATAACTCGATTGCTACATTCAAAAAAAAAAGAACACATTTTAAACAGAAAGTAGGTATTTTGATATTTATGAATTTACTTTAAAAAGTATTTTCTTTTCTTTCTTTTTAATTACAAAGGTTATAAATTTTGTATAAAAAGAGAACCCTAATCATAGTTAAGTGTCCATTTCTTTCTTTCATTTTAATTTTTCTCACCTTTCGTCTCAATTTAAAATTTAAAGCATTTCATGTATGCTAACAATCATATATTGGACCAGATACAGTACAGAAAGAAGTAACAACCAGGGTTACATTGTAAGCTGAAAACGCCCCGCAGTACAAATTTATATGATTCGAAAAAGGAGATCTTAGATTAACGCTTACAGGGTGTTTATTAAGGACACTCATTTAATCGTTGTCTAAAGTATGGGGTGGTTTGCGAGGCAAATTTAACTTACAGTGAACAAATCTCAAACAATGTTCGAATTTTTTTATCTTTTATTTGAAACAACAATATATTAGTGATTTTTTTTTTATTTTAAGAACTAAGTTTTTCTTTCAGCTAATTTTAAAGACAAAAAAATGAATTTTACGAAAGATTCTTCCAATTTAAAATAAACGAATTAATTTTATCTTCATACAAAATATAAAATAATACATACTGATTACTTTCTTGTCTTTTAATGTAAATTGGCATAATGCCATACTTAGTATTTCGAACGTGTTATTTTTTTTTTGTCATATCAAAACAAGTGCAAGAAAAATTGTATGTTATATTACAGTAGTTAGCCTACAAAATTTATATGAAAACATTTTATCTTTCTTGCCAAAATAATGACGAACAAATGTTTTTTTCCTGATTTGTAATCGATAATGATCTTTAAATAAAGTTTGATTTTATATTCCAGTGTGTCGCGCGATAATAGTAACGAAAAAAGCATGACAAACTTTTCCTACAAAATGTTAGCTGCAAACTGGATGCATTTCACTATTCTACAAATTGGCGAATCGAACCGCAGCGCTCCCACTCAACAATTTTCAAAAACTGAACTAAACGTGATCGAATGCGTAGTTATTGAGATCAACGGCACCTCGGGGACGGTAGTCATCAAGCATTAGGTTTGGAAGAAATTGAGTGCATATGAGTGATATTATAAGGGCGCATTCGATCAATTTTTGTCCCCAGTTTTTTAAAATCATATTTTTTTTCTTAAATGGAGTGCACTGAAGCGCAGTGCTCGCACTTCTAGCTATAAGATCTTTCGTGCTTCTCCTTACGAAGGGATCTGAGTTCTCCTTCAATGAATTCAATTCGTTAAAGAATACTATAATTACTTTAGGATCTGTGTTAACAACAGTTAAAGCGAATTCTCACTCTAGCCAATGCTTCACACTCATAGAGCATGTGCTTTGATGTTTCACCCTCTTCTAGGCAGAGCCTGCAGGTGCTGAAAATCATAGTGGTTGCGACAGGATTTTCGCCAATTTGTAGAATAGAGTTTCTATAGCCCAACAGGGTAGACATTGTATTTAATATGTTTGAGTTTTCAATTCACCAGTCGGTCCTCTTTACATTTAAATTGAAAACAGAAATTTTTCCAACATTTTCAATAATTTTTATTGTGTTTTTACTTTTTTTCATATTTTTTCAAAAAACAAACATTCTCTATAAGTCCCACATAAATAAACAACAATATAATAAATTAATACACAATAAGTGATATTTACATTAACTTGTTTTATTTATTCATATTTTATTGTCACTCACAATACTTAAATTTCATACATTTCGTTACATTTTTTAAAGAACAAATAACGTAGGAAGAAAATGTGTAATTTTTATAAAATTATTTTTTATATCTTTGTTTAAAAATAAAAATAGTAACTTTCTTCATACAACTCAAAGTATCATAAAGAACAATGAATTGATTGGTTATCATAAAAAAACAATCTGTACATTACGCTTACAAGAGAACAACAACAAGAAAAAAAGAGCATCACATATTATAAGCTATTATAATAAAAAAAAAGTTCTTGTCATTTATATATCCATTACACAAACAAGTCAGTAAAATCAAATTATAATCATATCGGTTTTTTTTTCTGCTATTATTTTTATTATTATTATTTTATTATGACTGTGTGATAACAATTCACTCTGAAAATATGTGTACTTAGTTATGCACTTTTAAAAAAAAATAATTATAAAATAAAAATAGATGGACATGATGAATGTATTTATACTGCAGAAAATCGTGTCTATTAATGTCACATGCATTCTCACATAAACAATTTCAATACGGATATAAAAAAAATAAATATGCAGAGTATCTACAGTATCGCGTGCATTTCATATGAACAAACACATTTTTATGAAGATGAACGTTGTTGAGTGTGTTGTTGCAGCAAATAATTTCATGATATCATCATCATCATTGTGTCGCTATCAACTATGCAATTTGTGATGTAAAAAAATATAAATATTGTAATTTTTTTTTTTTATTTGTGTTAATGATTAAAATTTAAATAATTAAATATGTTTCATCAAATGTAAGAAGAAAAAAAAATCATATAAGTTTAAATTTTTACAAAACCCAAATAGAATGTTTTTTTGATAACGAATTCAAAATGAATCTTCTAATTTAATGTAACATGAAAATGCAATATAACCGTTAATCATAATTTAAAATTTGTTATTTAACTTTTCAATATACTCAGTGTAGAAATGCAATTTTATTATTATTTTATATTTGTAACATAGTTTATAAAACTTGGAAATGAACATCAACATTAATTTATAACATTTACTACATTGTATTCAAATGTGGTGCCAAATAAGAGTCTTTGCTTGCTTCATGTAAATTAAAAAACACAGAAAAATAATTAAATTTGTTTTACTAAATTATACTACTACAATATTTTCCGTAATCAAATAAGTTTTCCAGGTGTGCTGTGGCAGACTTTAACTGGAAAGTTTTTTTTTTTTGCATAAAATAAATGAAGAACTTTAACAAAGTATAATTTTTTTGTGGTTTCGTTTTGTCAAAGATCTAAAAGTTTCAAGTGAATGCTTATTGAAATTTTTCTATTTCCCGTTTATTATTATGTCTGTAGGTAAAATTCTTGTTCAAAAAGTGTTTTTCAGTTCAGTTATTTGAATTTTTTTCATTAGAAATAAATATTGTTTTTTTTTTTTATTTAAGAACTTAAGAATGGAAACCTAGAACAGCGACTGTTATTCGAACAAAAGGAGCTACGTCTAGTCTTTGGTGCCATACGTGAAGTTGACAGATGGAGAAGAATGTATAACTTCGAGCTAGAGCGGTTGTATGTGGAACTTAACATAGTTGAAACTGTGGTAATCAACAGACTTCCATAGGCAGGTCATTTGGCACGAATAGACCCCGACCGAGCCCCATCTGCGCTATACCAAAACGATTCTGAGAGCCAATGAGGTATTGGCCGCGCAAAAGGGAGGTGGATCGATGGCATCCAATATTACCTGCGAACATTACAGGTGCAAAACTGCAAAAAGTAAATGCAAGGTAGAGAACTTTGGATAGGTATTCTTCAAAAGGCCCAGTCTTAAAAAATGAATTAGCGCCAAAGAAGTAGGTAAAAAGTGAGTACACTGTAAGTTGAAAACGCCTCGCAAACCCCATACATTATATGCATAGACTAAAAGAGTGCCCAGAATGTACGAAATGTTTATCCAAATTCACAGGAAATGCACTAAAAGTTACATTCATCAAACACCCTGTAAGCATCAATCAAAGATCTTTGTCTGCGGGCCAAATCAATTTGTGTAGTGGGGCGTTTTTAGCTAACAGTGAAATTATAAATACTTAGAATTAATATTTTTGACTAAGCATCAGAATTTTTTACAATAAATATGTATTCAAAAATTAAAATTATCTTAAATACAACTTTATACTAGAATGAACTCTGCGTGTATGGATTGCACACACATTTTAATACATAATAATTTAAATCGTTTATCAAAATTATTTAAACAACTGTAAAAAAAATTGTAGTGCTCACAAATGTTTTCAGTTTTGTAAAAACTAACGAGCACTAAACAAGTCTTATTTTTATTTTAATCTTAGAAAAATGATTTTAAGTTGCATAAATATTTTTAAAATAAATAAAAAAATGTTCTATAAGATTTCGAAATATTTTTTACCTCGAAGATTTTTGAATAACTGTAGTACAGATAAGTCATCAATAATAATGAAAATATATTAAAAGCAGATAATAGAACAAAAAAGAGACATTATACAATTTAGAAAATAAAAATTTGATAAAACTATCATGTTAAATGTCTTGGTTTGACTTTGACAAAGGTCTTTCTCCAGTGTCCATTATACATATAATTGACCATGATACAATAATAGATGAAGTGTCATGGTTGAACGCCATGCTAAATATATGTGAGTATCATCTTTATTTGTGAAGTTCAATGTTCTTCCGGTATAAATAAAGCGTAATTGGCTACTAAAATATTAAAAAGAATATTCCATGAATCAAAGCTATTATATTCTAACTAGAAATGATATTCATTTTATCAAACGGTCATATCTAAAAATAATAATAATATTTCATCTCGTCAAATTAATAGTAATATTATTAGCGGTAAGTAATAACAAACTTTTATAATAATAATTTCTTCAATATACATGAATTTGTCTGATTCATTAAATTAATATTATTATTTTTAGGGTTTTTACTTTACTTTACTTATTCTCCTACTGTTTAGTAATCAGTTATTCAATTATTTTTTTTTATTTGCTTCTGTAATAATTGAGTTGTTTTATTATGAATGAATTTAGATTATTTGTTTTATATACAGAAATACATTTTTTCAATTATTATTATTATTATTATTATTCATAAGCAAAATATGAAAAGTAAAACAAGACGCAAGTACCAAGTACCATATACAATGTAAATATAAAACTATAATTGAAAAATTGAGCCGAGCTTCTGATAAAGAGCATGCATATTTTTTTTTGTACTTACATTTCACAGTCAGTCTCATTTCACAGTCATTCAAACATCAAGTGTTCAAAATTGACTTTATCCTCACGTATTTGATATATTTAACATATTTACACATCATATATACATTTTTTTATATATATATAAATATACATTCATAATAATGAAATGTGGAATTGCGTTAGATAGTATTTTAAATTCATGAAAATTTTTCTGTATCGTCTCTTTAAATATTCCCGACAAATTCCTATTGTTTATGATTAAAATGAAAAATACTTTTAATAATTAATATATGTGGCTTTCCATTCTAAAGTGAGTGCGAATCACAAGAGTCTGTATGGACACACGGGCCTATGGTCCATCAAAAAATATGAAACTTTTGTTCTACGAAAATTTTTGTATCTGCCCTAAAAACCGAAAACAAGGGTTTTTTTTTATTTTCTTCAATTTAAAACTGTTAAAATGACATGCTTTTGTATGAAATAGGTATAATGTTTGTTCGTGAAAGTTGTAGATAATAGTTTGGAGAAAAAAGTTTTTATTTACCATTTTACATGGAGCTCGCTGACATAGTTGGTTAAGTGGCTGGTAAGATTGGTAAGAGTCCTGTAACGGGGATTCGAATCCAGTCCCGGACATGAAAATTAATTTATGTTGTTCGAGTTCCAAATTAGCTCAAGTTTTACTTAGAATACATCAAAATCCTCCTGGGATTTTAAGGGGTGCTGAGTGAAACCTGAGGGCGACTGGATCGGATGACAGTATAAATTGTAGGTCCCACGTGGTTAGACCATAGATAAAAGGCGCTTAATATGGAAGCTTCAGCTGAAGTAGTATGAACACAATAGGACATTTTTGCACTTTTAAATTGAAGAATAAAAAAAAATTGAAACCCTTGTTTTTCAATTTTTAGGGCACATACAAAAATTTTCGTAGCACAAATGCGTAATCAGATTGGAACTTGTGATTCGCAGTCACTTTAGAATGGAATGCCACATATGTGAATATTAATTTTAACTTTAAAATTGTTTTTTCAAAACAGTAAATATGGTTTTTGGTTAAAAATTTTGATATTAAATGTTCATCTCATTTCATAAAATCATATACCCTAAAATTAATCAATATTATGATAACAAAGCACGATAATTAATTATTATAAAAACATATTAATAAATGATATGCGAAACACTTAATTCTAAGAAGTTATGTGTTATTTTAACTGAAAATCCAGTAAATAACGATAAAACATCATTTTATAATTAGTTAAACGATTAATTAAAGTAAGAATAGAAAGTGTTTAACTATGAAAAGTGAGTGTGTGTGTGTGTGTATGACAAGAAAATTTACAGATTTTTTTTTAATACATACATGTTATAATTTGGTTATATATGAAAAAAAAACTAATGTATAATTCTTTCAAGGTCAGGATAAATTATTGATTACTGTACTATTTTCAGACATTAAATGTAATTTACTCTTGTTTTAGTAATAAAATTGACTACTGAAACCGTACATGAAAGAAAAAAAAACTTTAATAATTCTATGAATGAATTGCTCATCGTATTGTATCTTCACACTATGTACATTGTTATTAAAACACAAAAATATTAAATAACGATAACAATTGAAATATTTTCAGTATGTCTTGTGTATTACAACCACAGTATTACACATAAATTTATCAAGCGACTGTCAGGAGAATCAATAATTTAAAATTGAATTCAAACTTTTATATTTAAATCATTTTAATAAAATACTTACAATTAATATTGTCTCGCAGATTAAGAACTAAATTTTCCTCTTCCTAGTTCTCCTTTTTTTCATTTATTTATGAATTTTATTACCATTATTAAATGTTACATAATATAGTCTTAAATAAATTTTGCTTTATCAGAGACTACAATGTAATGCGGTACACAAACATTAACACTTCTTGAAATAAGAATATAATTGCAATGAATCATCTTTAAAAAGAAAACTTATTTCAAATAAATTGAACTCATCAGCAATGCCTCCATTGATTTATTTAAAAAAAAGATATTTTTGGTGTTATATTTTAATTTTCTTTTTCCTTCTCAAATTTCTCTTATTTTATGATTATTACACTTAAAAGATTCACATTTAATTGAAATTAACTTCCTTATCAAACATCATAACTTGACATTTTTTTAAATATAATGAGCATAATTTGTATTGCACAACTTTGATGATTACTATGAAATTTCACTTTATGATGATAAATTTTAATTTTCTTTTGAATATATATTTTTATATATATAAATAATAATTCGACTTTTGGGATTAGATTAAGTGTTAAATTATATAAATTTTATTTACTTAATACATTATGTAACTTTTAAGATATTATTTTTTGTATTAATATATTTTTTTAATTTAAATAATTTTCTTGATGACTCAATGATTTTTTTTTAAAATAAAAAAAAAACTTATATTTACAAAGTTTTTAAGTTATATATCCTATAAGATATATTGTATGTATTTTTTTGTATTTAAAGTTCCTGTAAGAATATGCAGCGCACGCTAAGGATTATTTGTTGTAATGAATCTGATCAAATGTTGAACAAAACTGGGCTACGAGAAAATTTTTGCATTTGAACAAAGGTGACAGAGCTAACACGCTGTATAAATGAAAAGTTATGTTTTCGTGTAAGAATATAACGAGACTCGGATTGGTGTGTACATGTATGAAAGTTTGTGTGGCTGTTATTGTGAGAGAACAGAATACATTCCATATGGGTAATCTCTTTTTTCCGCCGCTGCTTACTCTTCTCAGTTACAACGACGAGAATTACTTCGTAAATTATTGTATATGATAATACAATATTGTTCATATGCTGGGCTTTGTGTAATTAAATGGCCCAATTTTTGGTCCAATGTTCTATGTCAGACTTTATCGATGGAATTTTTTTTTTATTATGTTAAATACTTGAAAATATTCAAAGAACCACAAGAAATTTGTTTAAGAAAATCATGCAATTTATTATTTTTTTTATTGAAAGATTCTCTTACATTTGCTCATAACATGAACATTACTGAAGATAATTTCGCATTTTGTTTTCTTTTCTGAGTATTTTTATTGATAAAAAATAAAAGTAGATAAAAAATTTAAGTTTAATAAGAATTAATTTATCCCTTAAAAACAAAATCTATGTTGTTTGTGGTAAATTTGAAGCAGCAGAAGAAACAACATCAACATCATATTACAGCGTATACTACTAGAATTCTCTCTAATCATATTCAATACACGTAAATATACACGTATTAGTATAAAATTCTGGGTAAAAATACACCCCCGGCCAATAGCTTCAAAGTAGGTATATATTACATAAATTTCATATCAAAAGGCATTTTTTTCATAGAAAGAATAAAATTTAATAAATAAGTATGATGAGGTTTAAGATGCGGTACAATGAATATTACTATAGTAAATATGTAATTAAAATCGTTCTATATAATTATAAAAAAAAAAGAATTTTGTTTAAATTCGAAGTAGATTGATGAGAAAGAAATAACAATGTAAAAAAGAACTTTAAATTTTAACAGCTTACATTCATACGTATGTTATGATAGAAATAAAAACAACCAGGCGTTTCCATAAATTTCAAAATTAGCAGTTTCTTTTGTTTTCCTTTATTAAAATTTCAATTTGAAACTAGAAAACCTTTTTTAAGAAGTTCGATACTTGTCAAAATTGTAAAGAGCCCGGACTGTGAGCTTTATGATTCAATTTCCTTAAAATATCAAAATATTTATTAATAAATTTATCATCAAAAAAAAAAAAGATTAAAGAATTTGAATATTTTTTACAACAATTTATCATACATTTTGATGATGATATTATAGGAAAAAAACCAAGAAGATAAACTTTCATAATATGAATAAGGATGAGACATTAAAATGAGTATAATTTTTGACAGTATATTTATTAATAATGAATAGGCATAAATAAATACCTTTTCATAAATTTCAGGAAAAAAAAAGAATATTAATGTAATAAAATAATAATAAAAAGGAAATCCTTCTTTCACGTGTGCGTTTCTATTCTTCTCTCTTGGGTGAACAAGAACATAAAAAAGACGTACTTTTTCTAAGTTATTTTCTATTATTATAATATGTATAAAATGTATCTCAGACATTGTTGTGTACACATTCAAAACCTTATAATTGACAATAATATCAAGCAAATGATAAATATTTAAATAATTACAATCATCAAGTTTTCTTTGCAGGCTTCTGTCTTTGTGTAATGTCATAGAAGAAAAATTTCCCGCCCCTTATATAAATTTAATGGTATTGTTTTTTTTTAAAAAAAAAATCACAGAAAAATAAATATTCACAATTATAATGTAAATAATTGTTATAATTGTTATTTGTAAGATGATTTGAAAACAGCGGGCTACTTGTGTACCAGCTTTGAAACGTAATTTTTTGTTTTTTTATTCCATTATTTTGTGTTATATATTGACACGTACCTATTCTCCAAATAAAATTCAATAAGTAGGGTATATCACAACAAACAGATTTTTCATTCTATTTGGAGACATTTCATGCCTTGCGAAAGTTTGCACAAAGAGATCATGTAAATACAGTTAAAATTCTTATAAAACGGTGGCGGCTGGTACATATATTGCATAGTAGACATTGAGTTATGTCTTAACGTTTCCATGCATAGAGAAAATAATTTTCTCAGGAGTCTAAACAACATTAAAAAATATTCGTCACGACGACGACAAAAATACACACGTATAGAAATATAAGTTTGAGTGGAACAACGAAAAATCGGCAGTGGTTTCAACGTTAGTAATAAAATAATTCTTAAATATAATCTACATCACATATATGTAAGTATCAATATAGGTACTTTAATATAGCACTGTCTGAGACATTCTGTGTATTTTCGTTAGATATTACAGGGTCCGTATAGCGTTAAAACAAAAAAAGTTTCTCAGTTCTATTTTCACCGTTATACCGTCTTCATTAAAAATTATTTCTTGTCTGTCCTTGATATATGATTTTTCGGATCCACAAATAAATGTCTTCACGTATTTTTTTTTTTATTGTATTTATATATGTATAAATTTGACATTTAGTGTCGAATTAGTTGTTAATATTTTTTTAAATTAGTTGTAAAAAATTACCTACATTAATGACATCTTAAAATAATTTCTTTTCATATTATCATACAATATAAAATTTAAAAAAAAAATAACAATACGTGTTTAATAATAAAAAGAAAAGAATTTAAAAATTTAATATTTTTTTCTAAGGAAAATAAATAATAATAATAAAAATATGTATGATAAGCTTAATAATAACATGCACAAAAATGAAAATAAAAACAACTGTGCTAAAAATACCACCACACTATTAGAGAATTAAGACACTTTAGGTAAGTTTACAGTAGTATACTTGTGTATTATTTTAACTACCTTATATATTTATAGTATGTCTTTTTTGGAGTGAAAAAGCAAAAATCCTTATTATATTTTGTGCTATAATGACAAAAAGCTAATCAATATTTGTGTTACTTTTTTTTATAAGAAAATATTGTACATTTTATTTTTTTTTGCCACTTACTGTTGATGTACATATTTTCATTGTAACAAAAGAGTGAACAAAAAAATTATTCTTGATCAAAACTTAAATTATTTTAGACACGATAAATAAAGTTACTTATAAAAGTAAAACTATTTACGTTACAATCGAAATCAATTTTATCTTAAGTCCTAATGCATATTTTTTTATTTTATTTTAATATGAATGCAATGCAATTGATATCTATATCTATTTAATGATGATAATAAACTTAAACTATCTTATCACACTTTTTGAATAGTATCAATGTAAAGAAATCAAACACAGATTTATTTGTGCTCATAATATTCAGTATAAAGGTACCATTAACAGAAATTTCTTTCACCATAAATATCCTTATTCATCTTTTTTTTTGTAATTTCAATTTTTCGTTTCACATGATATTTTTTTTTAATTTATTGATGTAATGTGTTCCATTCATATTCCACAATTAAAATATTAATACTATCAAAAAAATACATGAAATGTAAAAATATCCTAACCTTAACCTTAACTAAAAAGAACAAATTTAATAAACACGCACTGAATACGGTAGTTAAAATAATATATATTTAATACACTGTGAGTTGAAAATGCCTCGTAAACAACCCCGTGTTATAAATGTGGACAACAAGAATGCCCATAAAAGTCGTTCTTTTTTACAAATTAACGGAAATGTAAAAAAAATGAGAAATTCTAACCACTGGGCGGTTTAGAAAAGTGCATTTCGATGGGACTCATTTCATTGAATAAATTTCAGTTTAAATTTCCGATTTTTTTAAGAATTTTATCATTTTTTTTATTTAAAAATGCACGAAGCTGTAAAAAAAAATTTAAAATGACGGATTTCTTCAAAAAAAATTTCCATTCCGAATTCGTTATTATGAAATTTTTTTCAAATTACGCCATTTTGAAAAATTGGCCATATTGGGCTTTTATCCGATTTCAGGCTCTGGAGCCTAATTCCTGAGCCTAATCACAGAGCTGATGAGTTAATGTCCATTTTAGTAAACTTCTCCATCCAAAAAACAAATCATCAATTTTTTTAAATTTAAAACCGTTTTTAACGGTTTTTAGGCTTTGGAGACTCTAGAGCCCAAACCCTTTGCCCAATCTCAAGGCTATTGAGTTTAAAATCAATCCTTATAACCTCCTCTATCTAACAAAAAACTCGACCACGCTCTGATGGATCATATCGGAATTATGGACCAGAAAAAGTGACGGTGGACAAACCGTCTATAATACTGCATTTTTTCTTACGAAATGCACTAAAAAAAATGTGTTTCATCTAACGCCCTGTAATCGTCAATCAAAGAATTTTGTTTGCGAACCAAATCAATTTGTATTGCGGGGCGTTTTCAACTAAGAGTGACGGCTGTATTGTGATTTTACTTCAAAATTAAATGAGCAGCATGTTGTTTTAAATTTAGAGAGTTCAAAAATCAAACATCAAATTTTATTTGTGTAAAAAACAATTTTATGATTTAAATCCAAATTTCAACTACAAATACTCAAATTTCTATCTGTTTGCTTATAATTGTTACATTATTTTTGAAGCACACAACAAAAATATAATTGCATTTATTGATGAAATCAATTCAATTTCAATAAAATTTTGTACAGTTTGAAAAATAATTGACATATACATTCACCACAAATTCAAATTTTTCCCTAATTTTTGTATGTTTTTATTTTAATAATAATATTTATATGGGTTTTTCAGTCCAGAAAATGTGCATATATATAGAAACAGAGAAAATGAAATTATAATAATAAATAAAATAATTGCTTTTTGGTAATTCATCAAAATTTGTTTCATGCTGTTACATTAATTTTAAATAACATGATGATTTTTGTTTAAAAACGCGATTTATGTTATAAAATTTGTGCTGTACAGCACACAAAAGTAAATTAAACTCAATTGTATTTAATTCATTGAAATAAATATCACACTATATAATATTTATTAATTTATTTATATAGAGAAAGAGTGTCACTGTCATATTTTTGCTACAATATACAGCTTATTATATTGACACTGAAGTTATTTGTTTTTATTTTCATCATCGTTTCATTTTCTTGGCCATGCTAATTAATTAATAATAAAAATAAAAATGAAGTGATATGAAATGTCAAAATTTAAAAAGCACTTTATCAATATTTAATATCATATTTTGTGGGCTCTTTTCAAGAAATAAAACAAAAAATCAAATAAATTAGCATTATTAAAAGGATTTGTTACAAAGTTTCATCTACTTGTGCAAACCCTTAAACATATCGATTTTTTTTTTTTGTCATAGTCAAAAAGTTTAAAATACTTTAGATTAATTTTTATTATGAAATGCCTTTATAATAACAGTTAAATAAAAGTCTTCTCATGTTTTTTGGCATTTTAGGCAGTTATTATAGTTGAATTATTTATCTGTAACAGCCGGATTGAAAACAAAATATAAATTTGTACCATGCCAAAAATAAAATGTAGTCACGTATGAATGTTCTTATATTTTTAGTATAAAATAAAAATATTAATAAAAAATTAAAAAAAAAAAATGTAGACGATAAATTTATTTTAAAAGTATGTGTTATCTCATCAACATACATCTATGGGCATATTATTAGAAGAGAAACCCTGAATTTGCATCGTTATAAATATTCTTAAATTCATATTGCCCTTGACTATTAAGAAAAAACACCATGTATCAGTAAAACACTAATATTTTTGTAACATTGTAAAACAAAATGTAAACTTTAAATTATCTAAGCAGTTTTTTTTTTCATTTCAAAGGTTATTAAGTGTTGAATAAGTCTGAAAACTCCCTTTGTAAAGAAAAAATAAAAGAATTTCTAAGACCTCTTATAATATAAATTTTACAACAACAAAAACATTTATATGCGACGTATAATGAAGCCAGTATAATCCTTATATTTGAAAAAGTTTTTTTTTATACATGAGTTTTCAAGTCAAAAACCTTGATATATTATTATGAATTCTCTATGTAGTATAAATGATCATAATCATTAAGGAACAACGTATAATGTAAATATTGTGAGAAAATATCATCATTTGTATATGTATATTTAAACACTTAAAAAACTTTAGATTGCCTTTTAGGAAAAAAAAGCTATTGAGCACGTAAATCGTGTTTTATTTATGATAACATTTAAAGCTTTAAAAGCAAGATGGGTTTTTTGTGTGTAATAAATTGAACGTCAAAACGAAAATTTTATGCAATTTCTTGTAAATGTTTAATTTTGGATAAAAAATCGAATTATGTTAACATCAAATTAAGACTGGGTTAGAAATAGTTAGGACGATGATTAGTTGATAATTAATGATTTTAAATTTCATTGTTTAAGTTATAAAAAAAACTGCAAGTCACTGTTTCCTTTTAAAATTGGGATATCCTTATCATATATTTTTTCTTATTTTAACCCTTCTCTATTGCAATTATGAGATTATTACACTAGACTGAAGTTATCAACGACCTTGTCAACCATAAAATACAGTAACTTGTATCTGTGTTTTTCGGTTGGAACCTCCAGAGGGCGCTGAAGGGAGCTTTTTGTGAAATTCAGTGTTTGGATTTTCATGAAAAAAATTCCAAGAAAAATATTTGATGAGCATACAGATCGTTAGAGAATCAAAAATATAGTAACTTGTATCTGGGTTTTTTGATTGGAAACTCCCGAGGGCGCTGAAGGGACACTTTATGAAATTATTTTCGGTCTTTAGACTTTCCTGAAAAAAAATCCATGGGTAAATTCGTTGATGAGCATACAAATTGTTGAGAATCAAATAATACAGTGACTTGTATCTGGATTTTTCGATTGGATCATCCAGAGGGCGCTGAGGTGGCTTGTTGTGTTATTTTGATCGACTTTGATTGATCCTCTTGAAAAAAATTCCAAACGAAAAGTCGTGACTTGTATTTGGATTTTTCGATTGGAGTGATTTTGTGATTTACGTGGAGAAAAGAGATTAAATTGGGTAAGGTATATGTCGTTGAAAAAAACGGGAGGGTGTCCGGAGTCTGAAAAACTCCTCCTTTAGGCTGACAAGGCCGTTGATGTTGTCGTTGATGACTTTAGTCTAGTGATCCTAACTGTATCATGTAGAAAAAAAAACTTGTAAATAAAAATTAAAGAAATTTTATATTGAATATTTCATCATATTACTAGGCAATTATTAACAATAAGAGTTTTTCTTAAAAATTATTTAAATATTCATTATAAACACAATATTCTTATCAATATTCACGCATTAATGAAAAATAAACAATTGATTAACTTGTCACAATACTTATTTTATCAAAAGTTATTATTATTATTCGATTTCTTTTCATTCCTGTTTTTCTTATTTTTTTTGTTATTATGGGATTTATTATAGGTTTTATCATTACACACTGTATAATATGATGACAGCAATCTTATAAATTAGATATACAATATAAATAATAACAAATGCTCTGTATAGGTGCATAAACGTAAAATAATATTATCTTATAATAATATGAAAACAAATATATATTTTCTATAATAGCTTGAAGTAAATTAAAAATAAAAAGAAAAACGAAAAACAATCAAGGCATATCATGTGAAAATGGATGAATCAATTTTGATGAATTCTACAATATTAGATGGAGATGAGTCAACAAACAATACAAACATTAACGAAATAGATGGACTCAACACATTTCTGCTAGTAATAAAAACTAGCATAATGGTGTCTATTATTTTGGCTGCTATTTTTGGGAATCTATTAGTTATTATAAGTGTTGTGCGAGTCAGGAAGTTAAGGTAAACAAAAATTTATGTTTTAATAAGTAATTAAAATAGTAATAATCGTTTATTAGAGGAAATGTTTCATTTAACAAAAAATCAATATCAAAAAATCATTAAAATATGTAAAATACTAACATTAATAAGACATTAATTTTAAATTACTTTTGAAATATCTGAAAGTCGATTCAAATTAAATGGACGTTTAACGTATTACGTGTCCCTTTGTCGGTTTTCTCATACAACATATAATTGAAGCTCAAAAACTAGAAAATTGTATTTGATCAATTTTAATCACAACATCCTCCAGAAGGATTCCAACCAGGAAGGGCTTAAAAGCTTCTTTTTTCTGATAAATAAAATTTATCAAATATTTTAGTAATTTTAATATCAAAGCATGCTTCTGTTATCATCCGACTTTAAATCGCGTTACATTTTCATTCATTCATTATTTTAGCTTTTGGCTATTTTTTGTTATCTTTTAACATTAAATAAATAACAAAAGAAGGTTTAATCAAAATAACATTTATTTTCTCTCTAATGTTTATTTAGGATAATCACCAACTACTTTGTTGTTTCATTGGCATTAGCAGATATTGCGGTATGTGTTAAAATTTTAAATAATAAGATTAGAAACCAATGTTTTATTTTCTGTTTAATCACTTTGTCAATTTTCAGGTTGCATTACTTGCTATGTCGTTCAACTTTTCAGTTCAAATTACTGGCAGGTATAAAAAAAATTAAATATAAGAAAACAAAAAAATAAGACATTAAAAACAAATTTTCTTTGATAAAATATTTTTAGATGGCTTTTAAATTCGTTTATGTGTGATGTTTGGAATTCTTTGGATGTTTATTTTTCTACGGCAAGGTAAATTGTTTTGATCCATTACTTGGATTTTTTCTTCTTATTCTATTAATATAACCGCAGTTTATTAATTTAGTGATAATAATAATTTACCATAAATTAATCTGATTTTGTTACTAAAGTGATTATAATATAGTAGATAAAATATTATAATAAATACATTTTCCGACATTAAATATTCATGAGAATGAGAGAGAACGAAAATACAAAAAAAAAGTTTGTTCATTATTTTTATTTAGATTTTTTTTTATCATCATCATTTTCATATACCATTTAATTAAAATTTGTTTATTTTTTTTTTTGCTCTACATTTTCCAGCATTTTACATTTATGTTGTATATCAGTGGATAGATATTATGCGATAGTTAAACCATTAAAATATCCTATTAACATGACAAAGCGCGTGGTTGCAGTAATGATATTACTATCATGGTTATTTCCTGCGTTATTATCATTTGTACCAATCTTTGGTGGTTGGTATACTACAGAAGAAAATCGAGAAAATCTTCGTTTACATCCAGATACATGTGTTTTCATCGTAAACAAATTATATGCTATAATTTCTAGTTCTATAAGTTTTTGGATACCTTGTACAATTATGGTCTTTACTTACTTTCAAATATTCCGTGAAGCAAATAGGCAAGAGAAACAAATGGCAAATAGACAAGGAACTGCAATGCTGATGCATAGAAACTCAAGTTGTACTACAAATGATGAGATACAAAGTTCTAGCAATCAATTTACAGGTTTGTTTTTTCCAATAAACATTTAACTTTGTTTTTTTCCGGTAAATTAATCGGTATCCTTCTTTTACAGACATTGATATTGATGCACACACCCCATGCAAAGATAAACATTTAAAAATGAGACGTGAGCATAAAGCTGCTCGTACACTTGGTATCATAATGGGCGCATTTATATTTTGCTGGTGGGTTATTCTTCTTCCTTTTTTTTCATTGAATTCTTTTACAATTTAATGTAACAAACAAAAATTTTAGGTTACCGTTTTTCTTGTGGTACTTAATCACATCACTTTGCGGTTCAGAATTATGTCCCACGCCAGATGTTGTCATTGCCATTTTGTTTTGGATTGGATATTTTAATTCAACTTTAAATCCTGTGATATATGCATATTTCAATCGTGATTTCAGAGAAGCTTTTAAAAATACTTTGTTATGTATATTTTGTTCATGCCGAGATGATCGTATGTCGTTTGAGATGAGTGGACGTTCAAGACACAACCAATTGGAGACTCAGTTTCGTAATAGAAAACCTAGTCATCCGCACAAATTTCCATCATGATACGTCAAACAATGCTATGTTTTACTTCCCTTTTTTTAAATTCTAACAATGAATGGTAAAAATTCAACGAATTAATGCTGCCAACCCATTTTTGATAATTTGCTAACAATAGACCATATTTATTTTGTTCAGGAAAATTGAAACGAATTTCTAAATTATTTGTATTTAACTGAAACACAAAAATAATTACGTTCAATTATTTTATTTCAAAATTCGGGTGTTAAATAATAAAAATATCAATAAAAATGTATTGTCTTCATGTAATGTTTTAGATGAAAACTGCATATTCTTAGAGTAATTAATCACATGTACTTTGACATAGTATGTTCTTTAATGTGAAGTAGATGTATTTAAAAAAAGTATCAACGTATCAAAATGAATATCAAAATTATTAAACTTAAACAAGGGAAATATTAAAATATATGAGAACAATTAGATTATTAATTTTTTATTCAAACAACGGTTATTATTTAATTAGGGGAAAAACGAAAGAGCTAAATCTAAAAAAAAAATTGGTTAAGTTAATATTAATTAAAATTTAAGGCAAGTTGATTTACCTTAGTTTAATTACTTAAACGTTAAATAATAAAATAAAAGTTAATAGTAAATTATATTTAAATGAATTAACAATGAAACTTTATAGTTAACCAAAAAAATTATACTTATGAAACTCACGATGAAAATGACAAAAAAAATTAAGATTATATAAAAACCACTTTAAATTAGTTCAAATCTAATTTCATTAACACTCAACCAGGAATGGCGGGTCATCATGACCCATCAATTTTCAACTTTCAAAAAAAAAAAGAGTGAAAAATTCAAACATTCTTGAAAAATATAATTTTTTTTAATGGAAAATAATGAAAAAATTAAATTTAAAGATAAAATTTAAGAAAATTCTATTCATTTGTCCGATTCCAGTCGAAAAAATGAAAAGTTAAATTCGTTTTTTTTTCGCCTGAATCTTAAAGACCCATCTACAACTCCTGGTCGAGTGTTAAATTAATGATAAATATGAAATGATAAAATATTAATCGTCATTAGACAAGAAGAATTTTAAATTTAATTTTAAAGACTTTTATTTATTTTTTTTTACAATTTCTCTCTTTACATTAGTGTAATGAAAATTTAAGTAGGTCTAAATAAAATTAGAAAATTAATTAAATTAAAAATAAAAGCAATGGATATCGATGTGAGGCTGCATTAAATTATTATGAATAGAATAATAAATAAAAAATATTGTTTTGTTTACTTCTATTGATTTTTAATTTGGAAAAAAAGTCACTTGTTCGTGTTAAATTATATATATGGGCTGTCATAAATAAAAATCTAAGGTTTTCATTAGTCTTGTCATGAGTCATGCCAACGAATTTGAGTTTATTTTACATAAAAAAAATAAACTGAGGAAATATGTGATAAAATTTGGTCAAAGTGGTTTGGAGTCAAAGTGGTTTCAAGTGTGACCAAAATCAGAATTCGTCGTCGTGACGTGTGGACTAAGTATGCTTTGAAATAAAATGTCTTACAAACCTATAATATGAGAGTTAAATTATTTTCGTCCCCTCTCCATCTTTTTTTTTTGTTTTTGACGTTATTTTAATAGTAATATTGGAATCAAAAAATAACTTACAAAATTTCATACCTTTTGTTGATTGAACATTGATCAGTGTTTTTAAATGAAATAACATTATTTAGGGTCTTCCTTAATATATTTTATTGTTCTTTTGTTTCTCATTTTACACTGATAACACATTAAGCCAAATATAGCAACAAATACTATTGTCGATTATATTAAACTTGTTTAAGATGTTTCAATATTTTGAGTTTAAGTAATATTTTGTTTATATTTAACTATTTTAATTTTTTTTTGTTTTTTTTTTGGATAATATATAAGTAATTTATTTAATACATAGATGATTTTTTTAGATTTTAAATATTTGCGGTTCTTGTTTTACAATTCTTTTAAATAATATGTCGTACTATATTTTTTTTAATTTTTTTTTTACCATCTACACACCAAAACACTAAAATACAATAGATAACAAGGGATATAATTATTTTTCATATATTAATATTATATGATATTTTAATACAATTTGATTATAAGTTTTTATTATTTAGTTTTTCTTCATAATATTTACTCATCGATTTTTTTGTTATAATTTTGGAATGATGTCTAAATTACTACATTAATTTTGAAAACAATATTTTTAATAAGAAAACAATTTACTAACATCGTATTTAAATTAATTTAAAAAAATCACAACACATTAAATTCAAATAGAAATTGTCATATAATTGTGGCGAGTTTATTTTTTAATGTGGGATAGTTTTGCTCAGATGTTAACACAATTATATATCAATTCTATTTAAATGTTAAATATTGTTTATGATTTCTTTTTATTTATTCATTATTGACTAATATTAATATTATTTGTGAACAAAGTGTTTAAAATTGTTTTTTTTTATTTTAATATATTTATTTTTATGCCTGAAATTTGAAAGAAAAAAATTAATTTTATGATTTAAGTAAAAATAAATGAAACTTACATATTATTGAACAGTGCTTAATACTTAATAACAGTGAATAAATTTGAACAAACGATAATATATTTAGTGGCGAGAATCTCTTGGGTAGAATTCTGCCAATGTTGATGCAGGGATACGTTTTAACATTTCTTTTGGGAAAATACGTAACAATTGCCAGCCAATATCTAAACTTTCAAAAACAGTACGATTCTCATAGTTGCCCTGAAATGTTTAAATATTTGTTAAATATAATTTGATATAATATATTTACATGAAAATATTTACTTGAGAGATAAAGTTTTTCTCGAATTTAGACAAAAATTCAAGATACAGAAGATCATCGGGTGTCAATGCTTCTTCACCAACAACAGCTTTCATTGCTTGCACATCTTTACCAATGGCATAACAAGCATACAATTGATTAGAAACATCTGAATGATCTTTACGGGTCATGCCTTCACCAATAGCTGACTTCATTAAACGTGACAATGATGGCAATACATTGATTGGTGGATAAATTTGACGATTATGCAATTGACGATCAACATAAATTTGACCTTCGGTAATATAACCAGTCAAATCGGGAATTGGATGCGTAATATCGTCATTAGGCATAGTCAAAATTGGAATTTGTGTGATTGAACCATTGCGACCTTCGACACGACCAGCACGTTCATAAATAGTGGCCAAATCGGTGTACATGTAACCTGGAAAACCACGTCGACCGGGTACTTCTTCACGTGCAGCTGAAACTTCACGCAAGGCTTCGGCATATGAAGACATGTCAGTTAAGATAACTAAAACGTGTTTCTCGCATTGGTAAGCCATAAATTCAGCAGCTGTCAAAGCCAAACGAGGAGTGATAATACGTTCAATGGTTGGATCATTTGCCAAGTTCAAGAACAAACACACATTTTCCATAGATCCATTTTCTTCGAAATCTTGTTTGAAGAAACGGGCAGTTTCCATGTTAACTCCCATGGCAGCGAAAACAATAGCAAAATTATCTTCATGATCATCAAGTACTGATTTTCCAGGAGTTTTAACAAGACCAGCTTGTCGACAAATTTGAGCAGCAATTTCATTATGAGGCAAACCAGCTGCAGAGAAAATTGGAATTTTCTGTCCACGAGCAATCGAGTTCATAACATCGATAGCAGATATACCAGTTTGGATCATTTCTTCAGGATAAATACGTGACCAAGGATTAATTGGTTGACCTTGAATATCCAAAAAGTCTTCAGCCAAAATTGGTGGACCTTTATCAATAGGTTTGCCTGATCCATTAAACACACGACCCAACATATCCTCAGATACAGGAGTCCTCAAAATGTCACCAGTAAACTCACAAATGGTGTTTCTTGCGTCAATGCCCGAAGTTCCCTCAAAAACTTGAACAACGGCTTTGTCACCACTGACTTCAAGTACTTGTCCTGAGCGGATTGTTCCATCGTTCAATTTTAACTGAACGATTTCAGCATACTTTGGGAATTTGACTTGATCCAAAATTACCAAAGGGCCATTCACACCAGAGACCGTCTTGTAAGCTGTGGTTTAGAAAATAAGAAAATAAACATTAAAGTGATAACTGGACAAAATTAACATGTCACATAATAATCATGTGATTTTATTTTATTTTTTTGGACCAACGTTTGTTATTTTTTTTTTGAATTACTATCATTTTCTTTTTACTTTCCATTTCCCATTATTAATTTTGATTCTACAAGAAGTTGAAAGGATTTGAAAACTATTAATGATAATAGATAACATTTAAGAGATAGTAAGATTTGATCCCGTGATGATAAAATTTTCATTTTTCGAGACAAATTGGTGAAACTTAATTTTACCGACCAGAATTAATTCCAGACTGAATTATTGACCTTAAAGATTCTAATTATCTTGATTTAACTTTAACTTTAATTGTTAGTAAAAGATATTTGTGAAACATAAAAATTTGCAAAAAAAAAAAATGTAAAATGAAGAAAATACTTACTTAAACGCGGTTGTGAGATAAAATCTCGGGATACAGCCAAAACATGTTCACGATTAGCTTGCTGACGATTCATCTTGCCCTCTGATTAATTTTTGAATGTGGATTGCAAAATTATTTTATGAAATTTTTTGGAAATAATATTAATCAATATAATGGGTAGAGAAAAAAAGATCGTACTTCGTCATATGACTAAAAAATAATAGATGTGTAAACTCGAAGATAAAATTTTTCGTTAAATGAAAGATCCCACCACGCAACACAATCTCTAACTTTAAACGTTTAACGACAAAATAAATTTAACGACATAATAAGATTTTAACGTAAACAAATGAAGGAAAGTAAATTATTGTGCAAATTAAATAACTATTAAAATTTAATAAAGAATAATGAAGAAAACGGGAAGCAACGAGTATCTGTCTTCAGCCACTATAGACTATTATAACAGATTTGGTTCAAATCGTAGTTTTAAGAAATTTTTGAGAATCCCAAAGACTCTTCAAAGTAACAAATCGTGCAGTGATTCCAGTATAAATGAAAAATGTGAATTTCAGGAACCTGAAGCAGACTTTTCAAGATCTCTCAATAATTTAAAAATTGTCGAACGAAAAACTGCTAAACAGTCTCCACACGAATCAAAAGTAACATTTGAACCAGCTTTAAATTCTGATGAAGAGTCTGAAGTAAGTGAATATAAGGAATTGGTTAAAGTTAAATCCTCCAAAAAAGATGAAGCTTTAAAATCATCACAAGACAATGAGAAAAAAGAGTCTTGTACAATGACTGATTTACCTTTGGAAAATAAGAAAGTAAATTTAAATATTCAATCGACAATCGAAATTAAACTACCAGAACAGCAAACAAAGCAATTAATGAAAAATAATAATGAAGTAATTGGCGTTAAAGAAACTGTAGCCAAAAACCCTGTTCAGTTTTATTTACCTACAGCTAAGATTTTATATTGCGCAGAAACACAAACACCTCAAAAACCTGAGACATCGCAAAACGAAGACTTTATTACACCGAAATTGAAAGCCATTGAATCAACAAGCCGAATAGATGATTCGCAAACCTCTCCGAATGAAAGTGTGACATCGAAAGGCCAACGTTTGGAATGGGACAGTTTAGCTGATGTTGGTTATAATCAAGTTTTTAATAGTGATCAAGCAGGTCCTCAAAATACGGTGACCAAAACTATCAAAACTATTTTGGAAAGAAAGGATTTATTGTCTGATGAAAAGATAGTGCCTTTAAAAACTCCAATAACAGATAAGTTACCAAAATGTGAAAAACAAACAGGTCGTAGACGATCCCTTAATTTTAATGAAAATTGGTTGGAGGTTTATACTAAGTATAAAAATAAATATTCTGATTCAAAAAATTTTTGTCCTGATGCACAAAGCACTCCGATGGAGCAAATCGAAGCTAGATTTACAGAAAGATGTGTTCAAACTAGCATTAAAGATTTCGAATCAAAATCAATTCAAGTTGAATCTCTCGATGAAGAAGAAAATTTAAAAAAACCAGCCATGATAAGTTTAACAGAAAATCCAAGCAATATTGATAATACATTAGATTCGGGTAGTTTTGTGTATATTGCAGGATCTCCAACAAAAGAAAAAATAAAGTCACACCAAACCAGTCCTTCAAAAGTATCAACTGAAAATTTGGTCGATGGTAATCAATGTAAATCTAAAACCCAAAGATCGTTAACCAATATATTTGAATCAAGTAGCATTTCAAAACAACACACTAGTGAAGTAAATTCAACTGTAAGCTCACGAAATAACAGTTCAAGTACCGAAAGTTCGTCAAAAATTCGTGAAAAAACTACAATGCTTGACGAAGAATTAAAAATGGCATTTACCTTAATGAATTCAGTACTTGAGTCTAAGACGATGAGCAATCAAATGAAAAAGTCATTGGTCAATAAAATAATGCAACGTATCATTGAATTAAAAATCAGCGACCAAGACTCACAAAAAATTGATGACAGTGCTCGAGAAAACAGTAAAGAAAATTCAAGTTCCACAAGTAACACGGTGGAAAAATCAAATGAAAGTCATTCTCATATAGAAACGACAATCTCTTCAGAATCTAACACTTACGCGACTTCTACAAATACAGCGCGATCCAAATCCAATAGTATTGAAACATCTAGAAAATCTGTTTCAATTGCAAATTCTGACGACTCTACTAAAAGTAAAAAAACTAACAAAATTAAACAAATTTTAGTTGATAATTTTGTGAAGGACCAATTAAAACCCATGACTCATTCTGAAGTGGATTACGAAAATCATAAACATTCATTAAAATCAAAATCAAATGCGACGGAAACTTCAACTCTGAAATCTGATCAACCGGTAATAAAAAAGAAGGTCAAACAATTATTTCATATTGAAAAAGAAATTGAACGACTATTGAAACTGAAAGAAAAGATGCAGATTGAACTTAAAAATAAACCAATGGAACCTGAAAAGATCTATGAAAATATTGAAGACTTGAGAAAATTAATGAGGAAAAATAGTGAACAAGGAATTGAAAAGAACGAACGGTCAAGACTTTGCACACCATTATCAGATAAAAACTTAACAAATGAATTATTACATAGAAAAGAAGAATTTGTTGGATTATATGAAAATCAACGAGGGAAATTATATGAAAGTGGTGATCCAACTGATATTGTCTATACGAGACCGTACAGCAACAGAATGGTATCAGATTCCAAAGATAAACCTGGAAGTATATCTGATAAATTTAGAATCCGTTCAAGACCCACTTCTATAAGTTCAAGTGAAGTTCTTTCATCGAGATCGATTTCTGTTCCAATTGGTAATACAATAACAAATACAAGTACGCACCAATACGATATGCAAATTCTTTCAAATAAATTCAGTAAAGCAATTGAAACTCAAACTACAGACTCTTTAAAACGTGGAATGCCAATTTTTTACACAAAAGTGAAAGATTCTCAAAAAACAGTAATTTATGATAAAACGAAGCAAAGTAAACAAATACAAACAAGTTGGCCAGAGGCTATTGCTTATTCTATCACATTTGAAGAAAGTAATAAAACAAAATATAATTCAAACAAAAATGAAAATAAAAACGAAAATGATCCACCTTTGGAAAAAGTCCGTACTTTGACTGAATATTTAAATGAAAAACAACCAAGAACGCTCAAAACAATGCACCAAAGAAATGAATGCATACGAGAATTACGAAGATTAAGACAATTAAGAAATGATCAACGACAAAAATTATTACTGCTGACTTCTGAGTCGTCTTTGAAGGAAAAAATTAAGAATCTTCCTCCTCCTCCTTTAGGTAAATACGATTTATTCTTGAAATCAAATTAGATATTCATATTTTATATATTGACAGCACAAAAACGATTGTTTAGTACAAGAGCCTTGAAATTACATTCGCTGAAAATGTATCAAAATCTACCCGAAAAACAAAAGGAAAGGGAAATTGATATGATAAATAATTTGAAGAGAAAAAATCGAGTATTAAAAGATTTATTCAATAGGGTAAGTCAATAAATTCAAAATAACTTAATTTTATTTTCATTATTTTGTTATTAATTTCAGAACTTACAACGGAAAGTACTTAAAGGAGAAACTGATGTGTCTTACAGCGTAAATTTGTTTATAAACTGACGATTTTTTTGAATGAATATTTAAAAGACAAGTTGGATTTTTTTTTAATTTTTATTAAACTTTTTAAAAAATATAAATCTTAACTTTTTAACTAATACTCAGAAACTTCTGAGTTATAACTTTCATCTTCCATTGAAATTTCTGTATTTTCTTGAGTCTCATCTTCTTGGGCGGTGTATAATAATGTGTCCTCTGATGATAATACTTCAAATATTTTACTTTTTAAGCTCATAATCATTGTTTGAAATATTTCGGAGTGAAATTCACTTTGATGTCTTGATAACTCGATGAAATCTATAAATTCTTCTCCACAACACTGAAATATGGAGTCATTGATGTATTCCATCTCACAATTATTCTCAGATTCATTGAAATAATCATTCTGTTTTATAATTTCTTCGTCAAAAGTTTCCTCAGTTTCGTCCCTTTCATCAACATCAAATTTTTGTTTCTCATTCAAATTGATTTGTATAGAATCATAAATTTTAGTATTTTCATTTAAATGAGACAAAATATGGTTTTTTAAATTTTGCTTGTTGCCGAACTGTTTCTGACAATAATTACATATATATGGGTTTGTATGCGTACTTTCATGTTTACGGAGTTGTTGATTTGATTTGAATGTTTTGAGGCAATAATAACATTGAAATTCAAGCTTAGGCTTTATATTGCTTTGAAGAGATGCATTCGATATACTATTAAAAGAAAATAATTACAATATAATTAGTTATTAAATTAATAAAATTCTAACATACTTTGTGGATATATGTTCCCCAATATCATCTAACGCTTCATACTTAGTTGTGGGAAAAACACTAAAATTATTTGGTTTTGCCAAACTTGCCCAAAATGCTTTCTCTTCCTTGCTAATAGGACATTTTCCTTTTTTGTGACATGCCAAATGTAAAACTGCCCAAAAAACTCTTTTATGACACACTTTACAAGTTCCTCTTCTACAATGAACAGAGTTAATTTAAAACTCATTCTCAATTCAATAGCTTTTAATTACCTGGTCAAACTGTTTTTTTCTGACAAATACTCGCCAATGTTGATTTCTCCTCCTTGAATTTCCCTCTTGATTGTTTTTACTTCTTCGAAACGTTCTTTCAAATCAATCCAATATAATTTTTCTTCTTCAGGAATGGGACATTTTTTTAATTTATGAAATATTAATGTACTTATTGTCCAAAATACTTCACAAGAACAAAGTTTACAAACACCCCGTCGTGTTTCCCTATTCTTATCACTCATGTACTGTGAAATTATTTCAGCAGCAGAAAGACCTTTTTCACAAACGTCTTTATTTTCATTCTCAACGTTAACCAAAGGCGATTTTTTTTGCAGTACTTCAAGTGTTTTAGTACTTTCCGGCTTGTCATTATTGCTAATAGTTGTTCTGGAATTCTTTGGCTTAATTAATGGTAACCAAATAACATTTTCTCGTTCACTTGCAATGCACTTTTTTATTTTATGATTTGCTAAATGAAGAATTGTCCAAAATACTTCGATTCCACATGCCTTACAATGTCCTCGTCTATATGAAATAAAAATGAGATGAATGAGACTAACCAAGTAACCATAATTAAATCTATCAATTTTACCTGGTTTCCCTGTTTTTATTTTCCAAATAATCTCCAATTTTAATTGTTTCTGCCGTTTTATCTGCCTGACTCCCAGCGGAAATCCATTCTAAACGTTCTTCTTCTGAAATTGTACACTTACTCCGTTTATGACTAGCAAGATGTAAATTAGACCAACTCACATCAAGACAGCACACTCTGCATTGTCCATGTCTAAAGATTTTCAATTATGATAAAAAAAAAACAAATTAAAATTTCCTCATATATAAAATCAGTTAGGCCGAGGAAAGTCAGTTTTTGGTATAAAGTTGCATTTCGTCGAACACCATGAAGGGGTACGGGTGTATATATATTTGAATTTATATATTTTTTGAAAAAAAAATTATTTGTTTTAACGCATTTATTTTACTTGTCTTGTATTAAAATTACAAAATTGCGCATTTGAGCCAATCAAACAGAACTTAAGCACTTTTTTTTGTATTTTGCCATTAAATGATTTTTTATTGTTTTTGTACATTTCACATTAAGAAGTCTATTATACTTTGGAGACTTAATTGAAAAATTTTCAGATATGTGAAAAAAGGAGCAGTGTTGCTTACATCCTTTGAAATCTGTTTTTTCCACAGAATAATACATTCTTAACATGTCCTTTGAGCATGCAGTAGTATTATTTTGAAAAATTATGGAACCTTATGGTTCTTCTTGTGAAAAATAGGGCTACCACAAATAAATAGTTGATTTTATAACCGCTTGTTCAAAATTTCATTTTAATCAGCCAATAATTTTTTGATCGAAAATAACAATCTCATCTTGTGCGAATAATTTTAAGTGTAAAAAAACAAAAAAACAAATCACTTGATTTTAGAAGTATTTATAAAAATATATAAAAAAAATATATTTTCATCATGGATTTCAGTAAAAATCAGTGGGGGTGGAACCTTATACCAAAAACTGACTTTCCTCGGCTAATAGCAACTAACTTTGTTTGATTATTTCTGTTCATCAGATAATCTTCAATATTCTTTTTTTCTACCAAAACATAAGGGTCGTTCCATAATTCTTGCTCTTCTTGTGTTATTATACAGCTCCCCCGTTTATGACTGGCTAAATTTGTCAACGTCCAGAAAACATCTTTTCCACATGTTTTACAAATTCCTCTTCTTCCGTTTTTATTTTCTAAATAATCACTTATTTGCACAGAAGACCGAAATTCTCCCATGATTTTTATGCAATCTTGCTCAATTTAGTGTTTGTTTACATGTACTACTGTCTTCGCTACAATGACAGTCACATATGTTTACCCTATGACCAGCGTGGTTTTCAAAATTTATCGCACCGCGCATGGTTTTGGAGAAAAATGATCATTATTGTATTTTTGAAATTTATAAATTTTGATTTTCTTGTAGAACTGAAATAAATTACAGTGATGTTTGTATTGAAATAATTATAATAAAAAAAAATACTGAATTTAAAATTTATTTATTATTAAGTCGTTTAAAGCATCAATAAAACATGGTGAAAATTTTACAATTTAAAATTTTAGTATTAATTCAGGAATAAACAAGTATTTTTTATTTTTATTTTCTGGTAAAACTTTTTCTTTCAATGATAATTTTTTTTATCTTAATCTTTTTCTCTGTAATGCACTTTTAATTTTTTTTTTGCTTTATTTGGAAAGGAAAATGCAATTTATTTTATTTATTTATTTTGATTTTTTTTTCTATTAATCCTCAATATCAATATAATCAACGTCTACTCTTTCATAGAATAAGAGATAAGCCTGGGCATTCAAAACATCTTTTTCTGAAACACTTTGAACGCGACTGTCGGAAACGTAGTACCACTTTCCTAAAATTGGATTTGGTAAAGTTTCATGATCTCCACCAGTTGCTCCATCTTCGGAAGATGAACTAGATTCCTCATTTTCAGCAAATTCTCTGGCACGTTCAATTGACTTTTCTAGACGAAGTTTTTGTTCATCGGCTTGATCCAACTCGGCCTTGGTGCCTGTTGGCAAGAAATCCCATCGACGATCATTTGGTGATATTTTAGGACGTACCTTAACATACGCAACATAATGCCCACCATGCATTGTACCAGAATGTTCAACAATTCCATAGAGTGAATATGGAAGTTTTCTTTGATGTGGTCTAAGGTTTGCCAATCGTTTTACCTTCGATCCACAAAATGGGGCTATATCAAGTACTAAGGGAAATGCAACGTGTTTTGTTATTTTACGGAACATGCCACGTGGTCCAACTTGAAATCTTTTCAAATGAAGAATTAGTACGGCTGGAGGGCTTGATATGAGCAATTGTTTTGTAGCATTTGTATAAACAGGTTTGCCACCTTTTCCATTTATTTGTTCAGTACAGTTATCGCAAGTTACCTAAATTTATTAAAATAAAAAATGATATTACAATTTAGAAAAAAATTTTAAAGCAGTACTTGCCTTATTGTTACCAGTCATAAGTTCAACCCAAGTAAAATTGTTAAGACAAGATTGCACTGAACATTCACTCTCTTCACATTGATATCTTGGAGCTAAAGTAGTACTCCAATCTGCATAACTATATGTTCGAACTCTACGACTTTGTTTTGGCCTATGATTCAAATCGTCATCGAGGTCTAATCGTTCTAATTTTTCGGTTAAAGGTTCTGATTTTGAAGTTTGCTTTATTAAGTTATTTACACGTGTTGAACTTATTCCTAATTCAATTATTTCATTTTTGACATTACTTGGGGATTTATCAATATCATTTAATAAAGGCTCCATTTCGGGACCACTGTCTGCATTTCCATTGTCGTCGCAATTTCCTTTTGATTGATCAATTATTTTATTTGAAGCATCATCCATCAAATTATCTTCAATATCTCCATCAGTCTGTTCCCCGGATGAAGAAGCTGATTGGGTTTTAGTTGTGTCATTAGTAGCATCTTTGGCGGCTTGTTTTTTTAAATTGCGTTTTGCTCGTCTTTCACGTTCCTTTTCTTTTTTCGACTGATGCCTTGACACAATTGGTTCTGGACTGGGTTTCCTTCTCGGTGGATGGGGTTTTTCGATAGTGATTGGAAGAGAAATGTCTAAAAAGTACTCATGTCGTGATGAAGTGTGATAACAATCTTGACACGTCAACGTTGAAACAAGAAATCCACGAAATACTTGTTCTGGCCTTAGAATACGATCAGAAACTTGCTGACCATAAAATTTAATCTTTTGCTTAGTACCTTCTTCAACACTCTGTGGATCAACACTTTTACTATATCCTAATAACTTTAAAATGACAGACTGATATCGTCGTAAGTCCTCGCATCTTACACTCTCTAATAAATGTCGTAAAAGTTCATGCGAATCATGTTGATCTCCGCCTGCGAATTGTGGCCATTTGGCTGTTAATTGTTTGAGCAACTTATTAGGAGTGAATACTCCACAATTATTAGAGGACTGTAGTTGTTCCAAAGTTTCAGCTAGTTCAGCTGTCAAATTGCCCCAGGAATTCAATTCACCATTAATAGGTTTCAAAAAGACCTCTTCTCCATTATCTTGCTTCATTTTGCCTCCAGGCAATTGAAATTTTTCACCTGGCTCTTTCGATTCTTTTAGTATCTCTAGCAAAAACTGAAAGAAAAAAATTCAAAAATTAAAATATTACTATTATAAAACAAAAAATGTTTTACTGGTGTTTGAGATAAACATTGAAGGACCGCATTAAAGAAACAAGTATTTCCCAAGTTTGATAAGCCACGGACGCGTGGTAAATTGTCGAGATTAAATGGAACAGTTTCCATGTTGCTCGCATTACATTCTTTGGCATTTAGTTTGGGTTGTGTCTCAATCAGAGAGCTATTATTGCTAATTATATCATCGGCCTGATCTTTTTGATGCGAGTTGTCTTTTTTAGCTTCACGTTTAATGTAATCTATGCATTCTTGTAACTTTTTTTTTGAATTGGGGTTTACAGCTGAATCACCTGGAAAAAAATGAAAACATAACATGTAACAATCAATACTATTTCTTTAATGTTTTGGACCTCACATTTATAACACCATACAGCCCAATATGTAGAATTGACAGCAAGATTATGTTCATCCGAGTGGGATTTTTGATTGTGAGCTAAAGCATGTTTATTTTTGTTCCGACCACATAATTGAACACCACATTTTAAGCTAAATTAAAGGGAAAAAGATTGATTAACCATGATTTCTAGAAAAGTTCATTGTTCAAATGGTAATGAATGCATATGATAGCATGTATGTACTGTACACAAAGAAATTGTGTCAAATGTATAAAATCTATATTTATTGTAAAAAAAACTTACCAAATCCACAAGGTTTCATCATATTCAATTGCCACTTCAAGGTCATTTTCCATTGAGGTAATGTTTTCCGTTGAGTTGGGCTCTTTTTCACATTGTGAACAATTTTTTAAAATTCCTGTGGTCTTAATTGATTTGCGAATTTTTGGTAAATCGCATGATTTTAATACGTGACTGCAAGAATCAGTTAATCCGTAGCCAATATTATTAGCAGATGTTTCATCACATGACTCTGTCGAGTAACCATTCTCTTGATCACCTGTTTCCGTTTGAGGTTTATTATACACCATGATTTTTATAATTTAAAGATTGGCTAAATTGAAAATGATGAAGCTAAAAAATGACTGACTGACAGAACAATTTTACAGACGTTTACTGAATATGTTGATCGGGTAAAAATTTTCAGTGCACTTGGGTATCTAAAAGTATACTTTTTTATGACTTTAAATGCATATGTAGAATAACGATTAATTTTTCAAATCATTAACAAATTATGCAAAAAAATCTTAAATTTTTATAAATTATACGAGAAAATGTACTTTTGATTCAGAAAATTCTTTGTTTTATGAATTTGGCTTTGATTTGAATTTATGGACTGAGAATCTGTTATCGTCCAAGTAAAATAAGTTTTTCTTCGCAATGGCTTTAACTGCTCTAATTTTTGGATAAATATTAATACACCAAAACGTTCGATTTTTATTTATTTTTAAATGAAATTTGAAACTTCTTAAAAATTTTAAATATCAAAATAATATATAAAGAGAAGCAAAGGTTGATGTGCATTTCTATATTGCATCATTATTAATTCCATTTTTCTGTTCCAATTTATTTGCATTTGTTTTGACCATGTATATGAAATAAGTCAAAGTTTCCTTTTCTTTCACTGCTAATGTCTTGAAATGCTTCATAATGGTCTGAAATTCAAAATAATTCATTACAAAAAATTCAAAATTAAAGATTTTTTTACATACATCTGCTAGTTGCGCTTTGTTCATGCCAGGCCTCGTCGGAACTTTATATGTTTTTTTATAGCGTCTTAATGTATTTACTTGTAGAGAATATAAATCCACCTGAAAGCATATTTCTTAGTTTGAATAAATTAAAGTGTGTCGAAAATTAAAAGCCTTACATCCGGATAATCTGTTGTGTCGGTCTCATTGCTATCATCTTCACTATCTTTACGACGTTTTTTTGTTCTTGCTGATTGAATTTTTGCTTTGTGAGAGTCACAAATGTAAAGATGCCGAGCCTGGTAAGTACGAAATTCAATTAAAAAAATTTTGATTTGATTTTAATTTATTGCAAAAATTACCTGTGTATCGATAGAAAGTCGTAATTTCTTTTGAGTTACGGTTTTTTGGATTCTCTTCGAATAAGCAGCATTTCCTGAAGTTTTTCTTAAATTAAACAATAAAATAATGTTTAAATAACATTAAAAAATGCAAAAATAAACAATTGTTTTGATTTCGCCATTTTTCTTGGCTAGACAAATATACAAATTATTTGAAAACAATAAAATTTAATGTAACTCACTTGCATCTAACACCATTTTCATCAATTAGACAGCACTGACTTTTTGAATCATCTTCCGAGGAATATCGTCCATTATTCATTTTGTAAAAATAATTTTGTTTTATTTGTTTTTGATACACAAAAAATACGCTTTTGTATATTTTCTTTTTATTATCTGGCGTTGTTCATTCACTAACACACATTCTATGAATACTGGTTAAATTAACTCCTTGCGACTTTTGGGTTTATTGGAACTTCAATCGATTTTTGATGAAAATGAGAATTTTTGATGATTTTTTTCATTCAAATAGCAATTTTTAGTTGTAATTAGTTGACTTTGATAAAATTACACTAATTGAGCCTTTTTTTTCGATTTTTTCAATGAAAATTGTATTACTTGGTACGCAGGTAAAAGTTTATCATTTTCTATTTACGTATAGAATTTTTGAAGATTCTGTACGTGTATCTATACAAAATTAGCTGTCAAGTTTTATCTGCTTACCCCGGTATTCTAATGTTTGATATGGAAAACGCCTTAAACAGATGAAATTCCAGGTCAATCAAACGTTTAATGCACATTCATGTCAATTTACTTTTCAAACAATAAATATTTTGCTAAAACCGATTTTAACTTGAAGTTATTGATGTTTCTGTCAAGTTTTTTAAATTGAGGTGGGAAAATCTGGACTCAAGGTCTGATATGATAACTTTGATAGCAAATATATGATTGATGAAAATTAAAAAAGAATATTTTCTTATTATTTAATTACTTAAATCTTTATTATTATTATTTATTTTATTGTTACTCTTATGTCATAAATTTAAACTGTATTATAATAATAAGTAGATATAATTTGTGTTCAGGTCAGGTTCCAAAGAATTAAATTTTCTCGCGTAAAAAGGCAAAGTCAAACAAAAAAGTGTGTGCGAAATTTTAACACATTTATTCGGGACCTCCTTTTTTACCGATGAGTGATTTGTGAATGTGAGGAATGACACCACCACCAGCAATTGTAGCTTTGATTAAGCTGTCTAACTCTTCGTCTCCACGAATGGCCAATTGTAAATGACGAGGAGTAATACGTTTTACTTTTAAATCTTTTGATGCATTTCCTGCCAACTCAAGTACCTGGAACAGAAAAACAAGAAAGTTATGATTAGAAAAGAAAAAACAAGCATTTTATGTTGACGTTATTTGTTTGCTGGTGTCTTTCAAATAATTAATGTAACGGTTGCTATTTTTTTTTTCGGAGAAATTATAAAATTTTGTTCAAAATCATAATGAGAATGACTTTATAGAACAAATTCTATCGCTTAACATACATTAATTTTTTTTAAAGTTGCATTCAATAACATACAAAAAGATAATTTCATAAGAAAAAAACATCCAAAACATTCACAAAAATATTTTTTTGTATCAAGCTGTTTATAGAGGGCGCTAAATGATAATTTAATATGGCGTCCCAAGCTGTACATGTATATAATTTTCAATGCTCACCTCAGCGGTCAAATATTCCAAAATAGCGGCGGAATAAACTGCTGCTGTTGCACCAACACGTCCATGACTTGTTGTACGATTCTTCAAATGTCTGTGAATTCTGCCAACAGGAAACTATAAATAAGAAATGTTAGCTTAACATATCCAAATAGAAAAAGGCTTGGAAATACAGAGTTGTTGGCAGGCGTAAACATCCCGCCAAAATCTCTAAAATCCAAATAAACATATTTTATAGCATGATTTTACTTACTTGAAGGCCAGCACGAGCAGAACGTGATACGGCTTTTGCTTTTGCCTTTCCAGAATCTTTTCCAGCTTTACCTCCAGCCTAATTAAAGAAATAAAATTTGTGGTAGCTTGAGTAAGGTTATAATAAAAACCAAGCGCAAAATTCTAAGCACTTTTCTCATAAGTATATAAGGATTTATTGCAATTTATGATGCGGGCACATTAAATCTAGTTCTTTTCTTCAATAAAACTTACCATATTTTATTTTTCACAAATTATTTATCGAAATATTTCACAAACAATTACGACCGATGTTACTCTACGGATTATTTTTTTTCTTCTGATCGTATATGTGTAAGAGCAACCCTTTTTATGTAGAATATTGGTGGAATGTGAATATCGATGATAAAATGTATTTTTTTAAACTTGAAAAAAGATCGTTATTTTTTATTATAATAATTATTTTTGCAATGAATCACCCGATTCCATATTTCTAATCTGAATTTCATCATCACATTTCTTTTAGTGAAGAAAGTAAAGTTTGCGAAAGATGTTCTTTCATTTAATTTAAGAAAATCTACAGTTTTTTAAGATCATAAATTTTGAATAGGAAATATTTTTATGATCAAGTCTTGCATCTCTAGTATTGAATGTTATTTCGCGCCCGTAGAATTATTTTGATTTGCTATAGCATATTATTATTTTAATTTTTACATGATAAAGTAAGCTTTGAAAAATATACAACTTATTTCGGGAATAACGAGTAACAATAATTTCGTGGATGAAAATGGCGTCGAAACCTAAAATATCAAGAAAGAAAAATGCCTATGAAATGCCGAAAAAGGTTGCTCGAGGAACAGTTTTGGTCGACAGTTCTAAAGTCAGTTGGATTGTGGGATCATCTATTGGAAAAGGCGGATTTGGTGAAATTTACTGTGTAAGCAAAGTTAGCGATAAAGTAAAAACGGAGAAAAATTACGAATATGTTCTCAAAATTGTAGGTTAACAATCATGAAATTTTATTTCATTATGTTGAAATTGTTTTCTTTTTTAATAGGAACCACACGAAAACGGTCCGTTGTTTGTTGAAATGCATTTCTACATGCGTAATGCTAAATTTGAAGACAGTATGTTTACACAATAATTTTTTTTTATTAATCTTGTTATTAACTTTTTCTTTTATTGTTTACAGTTGAAGCTTTCAAAAAGTCACACAAATTGTCGTCACTCGGAATGCCTCATTTTGTAGGTAGTGGTTCTCATATCCTTGAAGGTGTAAAGCACCGTTTTGTCATAATGCCTCGTTACGGGGAAGATATTTGGAGTTACTACATAAAAAATGGAAAAATATTTCCTATACACACTGTATATCGATTGGCTTTGCAAATGATAGATGTTTTGGAATATATACATCATTGTACATATGTTCATGGAGATTTAAAGGGAGCCAATATGCTACTTAAGGGTGACTCACAAGTATACTTGGTGGATTTTGGTCTAGCTAGTCATTACGTTACCAGCTCAGCTTACAAAACAGATCCAAGGAAAATGCATAATGGAACAATTGAATACACAAGCATTGATGCACACAACGGTGTACCGACTATGAGAGGAGATTTGGAAATTCTAGGATACAATTTGATACATTGGAGTGGAGGAAAGTTGCCTTGGGAAAATTGTTTGAATGATCCAAAAAAAGTTCAAGACTCTAAAGAAAGTTACAAAGGTAACGCTAAAAAATTGATGAAAGACTGTTACGGCAATTCCTCTCATCCAGTGAGTGTTCAAAGTTTTTTTGACATGGTGTATGTGATGCTTTTTAATGAAAAACCTAACTACGAAAAGTATAAGAAGATCTTTTTACAAGAATTAAAAAGTCTTCAGAAGTTAAATAGCGGGCCTCTAGATCTTACTTTTACTGAAAAACCTACAAAAGGTACAGCGGCAAAGAAAACAACAAAACCATCACCTAAAGCTAAAGCTAAAACTACCTCAGCAGCAAAACTTTCGTCAACACGCCAAAACAGTAAAACTAAAGATGAAACTGACGATGCTCATGAACACGTATATACATGTGGAAATGGTAATGCAAAAATTGTACTAAATACGCCGAGTAAGGGTAAAAAAGATGAGTATAAGAAAATATGCCAAATTAATCTAGATCTTGATATAAGTATAGACACCGATGTTGTTGTAAATGTAAAACGCAAAGACAAAAAGAAAGTGCCAACTGTTGAAATGGTGAATCAAGAAGAACAATCTAGCCAAGAAGTTCAGATCATTCAGAGCGACAATGAAGATATTGAGGCAACATCTCCCGAACGTAAATCGACACGAAAACGAAGACAACAAAATGATGTTATTGATGAAGTAAGTAAGCCAAAAGTTTCTCGCAAAGATAAGGCCACAAATCCTAAAATAGTTATGCGAGCTGGAGAATACAAGGGCATGCGAGCTAAGAAGTAATGAGAATCGATATTAAAAGAATGCTCACTTATTATTTTACATCATATTAGTATTGTTATCCGCATTTATTTATTTTCAGTTGAAGAAATGATAAATATAATTGAAACTTTTATAACTAACTTCAAATGTTTGATTCTATGATCATTTTAACGTCTTCTTCACTGTCATTTGAATCATTGTCCCGAAAGGCGAAATCGCCTGATTCCATCTTTTTTGTGAAATTTTGTTTTTCATCTGCAGAATCTATATCACTATCTTCTGATGATGAACTTGAAACACATAACCATGTGGCATCCTTAGACTCTGGGACAAGGGTACCAACATTTTTCTCAATCAGTTCTACTTTAGAAGTTTCAAATTCTTCATCTGCCTCCGTTTCCATATTAACTATAGTGGATGAGGATTTCCTAAAATTTTTCAGTTGAATAGGTATTGGTTTTTCGCGCAAAGAGGACCGAGTTGTCTCATGTATTAATTCAGAAAAATTTGGTATTGTGCCGTCCATTCTTAAATTAGAATCTTTTTCCACTGCAGCTTTGATGGCGTTTACAACAATTTTTGCCTGTTGTGCTCCTTTATTTACACATCTCAAGAGCAATTCTTGACTAGTTAAAGTTATACCGCCCAAGTATATTCCACATAGCTCTTTGTATGCATTGATTCCAAACACTATATTAGCTTCTGAGATACATTCTTCAATTTTAGTGGGATCGGCAATAGCTAATTTTCTACAATGAAATAAATATATAAAATCAATGCTAATTTTGACAATTTGAAAATATACCCGTCATTGAATAAAGCAAATGACACTGTAACTGGGTGGTGATGTAAAACTAATGGAATCGGATCTTTTTCACTAAAGGGATGTACAATCACATTTGTTCCACTCAATGTATAATCTGGTCGCCTAAAATGAGCTAATGCTGAAAGACATGCAACTGAAGCACAATCAACTGCATTTCCATCATGATTCAGAACATTGATGTCTACACGGATATTCCAAACTTTTTCCTCTGACAATATACACAAAGATTCCAAATCAACACACCTTGAGTTTTTAAAGGCTCTCTCTAATATTCTGCTTATCTGCAAACTCTCTTCTGATACACGTTTTGAATCGTAATTGTTTGATGCCATGGAGCCAAGTTCAACTTTGATAAATAAAAGACCTTCATTAGGTCGAATTGCTTTGGGTTCTGTTATATTACATGTCACATGAGCCAACACTTTTGTTTGCCCAAGACTCACAAAAACACTTCCATATTCCGCTCCAAATTGAATTTCTAGTTTGCGAAATTCATGTGGGGACCGGCCATCCAACCTCTAATTAATTTAACATGATTTAATAAAAAAAAAACATATTTATTTTATGCTCAACTTACCAATCCTTGCTTTATAGCATTTTGAATAAAATTGTTTTCGACTTCTGACACAAGTATATCTTTCATTTTTAATGTAATTTTAATGCAAAGAAATGTGTACATACAATAACAATCAACTCAATGTTTTTGTTTTGAATTGACCACATTTTATCTCTATTCACCACTTCATGTAAACAGGGATTTGATTTATTGTATGAACGGCGATTCTTGCATTTGAGGAAATTCGAACGATCGTCATAAACCAGACCACCGTTTGACAGTTAACTATACAATAAAAACAATTTACAAGTTCTGCTTTTCTAAAAATTTCATATAATTAACCCTTTCGGTCTTGTGTCCAATATTTTGGACAAACTTTGAAGAATTTTTTAAAAATATTTCCTTGTTTTTTTTTAAAAAAAATTTCGATGCCAATATTTCACTCAACATCTTGTCTCTTCAAAAAAAACTTGGCTCCCGAAATATCGGTACCTTTCAGTATGTAAATAAACAATCTTATCAGTCATGTCTATCATTTCCGTAAAAATTGGAGTAACGTAATTTTATGCGTCAAAAAAAATATCAAAAACCAATAATATTTAAGTGTGGATTTTTTTGGACATTCATTTAACCTTAGATTTTAAGGGTCAACCAACAATTAAATGAAAATCATATAGGAAAGAAAAATAAAAGTGAAAATATGTTTGTCCAATATATTGGACATGGGGACTCAAAGGTTGTAACTGTTGGTTCATATGCCAAAGAAAAAAGATGTTTTCCGATAAACAAAATAAATTAATATCCTTATATTATAATAGACATTAATTATATAAGCTTTTTAATTTAATTTATTACCAAAATCCGTTGATTACTGAATTTCAATATATTGTATAACAACCTTTGAGCCCCCATGTCCAATATATTGGACAAACAATTGCAACCTTTGAGTCCTGATGTCCAATATATTGGACATTCTTTTTAAGGATGAAGGATCACTACAAAAAATCTGTAAAAAATAATTTAACACCTTCTAACCCTTCTAAGTAAGAATTTATATTCAAAAAAAATCTAGGTCCTCTGGTTTGAGCTCAGGTCTCAAAGGGTTAAATGAACATAATCAATTTTATTGCTTAAGATTAAATGTACTGAAAGAAAAATTATATTTTTTTTGCTCAACATTTGAGTTTTTTTTTCAAAAAACTTCTTAGAGTCTTCAAAACTAAAATTTCTCACATAATAATTCAATAATACATAAGTGTTACGTGTTTTTATGTGCCTACACAATTTATTTACTTAAATCTTCCCACTTCTTCATGAAGTGAAAAATACATATGCAGTATTTATTTTTTGTTCTGGATCAGATTGCTTTCAATTGTATCTTCACAGGTATTGTTTTTAGAGAGAAAAAAGTTAAAAATAATTTTACACCGAAAATTACATTCATATTGTAATAGTACTGTCGCTAATGAGTATTAAAAGTATTTTTTATGACTACTTTTCAATAAAATAAGAGCAGTTAATGGTGATGAATTGCCTTGCATTACAGTAAAATTACTTTTAACTCGAAATAAAGGTTTTTTTCATTTAAAAAAAAAAATATTTTAAGTTAAGTCGAGAATGGAATTTGAATATGATTTTAAAGTAAGAATATGGCAAAAATTTGTTGATTTATTTTTTAATGTTTTACCATAAAAAAAAGGCTCATAAAAATGATTATAATTGTCAAAAAAAAAGAATATAGAAAATTTTTTTTTTCAAAATTTAAAATTCATTGATAAATAGAGATCAATTTCCTTAACCCAGACGAGAGATTATTCATACACACATTAAACATTATTACAAAATTAATATACATAACATAAGTTTTGAAAACAAACACATCAGTACACAACACACACACACACACACACACAAAGCCAATTTGAAAATTTTACACACATTCAAAGTGTAAATAACTTTATATTAGTTTTTCCTAAAAAGCAAACGAAGAGATCTTTTTTCTTCATAGCAGATTTGAACATTTTATTTTAGTCGGCCAGCAGCCTCCTTTACGACGACAAGTGTGTGCTGCCATTCGTAGTTGAATTATTTTTTTTGTGAAAGTAAGTTTAAGGCAATTAAATATTTTAAAAGAAAATTCGTTCAAAAAATTTCGAATTAAAATTAAAAAAACAATTGAAAAGTGTCAAAAAGTGATATGAATTTAAAATTAAAGCACTAATCTATTCAAGGAAAAAAAATAATGCTTCATAACCTTTAAAGATAAAAAATCTAATATGAAAAAACTAGTAATGGCAAGATAATTACATTTAAAAATGGATTAAAGAAAAATGAAATTAAAATTTGCTTTCCAACATTTAAAGGATTGTTCAAACTTTTGTTTTTTAATAAAATCGTTTTTCCTCTTCCTATTATAATATAAAATAATCTTTGAGGAAATTAGATTTTAAATTGAAAGTTAATTAAATAATAAAATACAAATCAATCAGTTAAAAATAATATAAATGCGTACAAATAGCAATGAGAAAGAAAAAAAATTCGATTTTCAATGCAAAGTGCAAATATAGAGCATGTGGTAATTTAATATTAATAATCGTCTATATTTGTATTTTTGAAGTGACCGATTTTGGCAACATGCCGTAATAACATTGCTCACCTACACAATATTTTTGTGTACATTTAAATTAAATAAGAAATAAGAGTCAAGTTATGATTTTCCTCACACATGTGAAAAATAAAATTTCGTACAGATATTTCTGTTGTTTATGTATATTTTGAATAAGAATTGAGCAATATCTTTTTTTTTATTTGAAAGTAAAGTTATTAGTACTGTAGCATAGTACGACCATTTTTATAGTCACAAACACACACATATTAATATGTGTTTTTATGTGTGAAAATCTAAAAATAAATTTTCTTTAAGATACGAAAGTCTTGAGAAATGTTTACAGTTGTTACGACGATTGCTATTTGTTTAAAAATTCTAAAATTAAATGTATGAACTAATGCTATTTTTTACCTCACAAAAAAAAATTTGTATACTTTCTATTATAGAGGAAAAATAAATAAAAAAAATTCAGATAGAAGAAAACTTTAATATAAATAATAATTAAAATTTTTCATATTCAAATATCTCCTAACAGTATTTAAATCGTTTTCTACAAAAAAATTTATTGTATGAACGAAAAACCATTCAATTTATAGTAATTAATTAATAAGACTCAGAATTAACGATTAAGTCCAATTTATAATACAAAAGATTACATTTAAATACTTATTATCCAAAAACTTATGTAATTGAATATCATTAGGGCAACACAAGTTTTAAAATAATTTCACGTTTCACTCGACCGAAAAAAATGATGGGGGCCGAGGTCATTTCTTTTTAACCCTCTCTTTCCCAGGAGTAGATCCAGCTGGAATTTTTGATTAAATTTTGTATTTTCTAGTAGATTTTGACCCAAAAATTAATGATCAATCAAAAAAATTTAGTTGTTAGAATAAAAAATATTCAAGAATAGCTAGCAAAAATACGTATATCTCCTATAGAATTACGTACAGAATTTTCACTATAAAAATTGCTATAAAAAAATTTGGTTTTTCTGACAAAATATCTTTGACTCCGTAAGATACCGAAAATATCAAAGATATCCTTCAAAGAATCTGTTAGTTATATACATTAAAAACTTATTTAAAATCAATGTTCCACCCGTGGGAAATAGAGGGTTAATATATTTTAATACAATACTAGCTAAAAGTCAGAAAATTTCGACCCATATTAATTTATTTGTTGATAGTTAAAGTCTTCTGAATACGACTTAGATAGTAACGGATTGGCCTTACGGGCAATCTGACAAATGCCAAAAAGGCCGCAGTCCATCGTCTTGTATTAGAGATCGTCTTGTAGTAAATTTTATAGAAAATCATACAGTAACCTCGAAAGTTAATAGGCTAGAATTCATTTTGACATTTGCAAATTTTAAATACAAAATTTTGAAGTTTCCGTATGTGTTTCTATGGAAAAATATACAAAAAAAACATATTCCACAAATTTAAGTTAAAAAATCAATGGAGGAGGAACGCGAATATTTGTTTGACTTGTGATGCCCTTAATTCTTAAAATCTTGATAAAAAAAGAAGCTCATTGAATTTTTTATGATTTTATTATTTTCAGGTTTTCCCTTAACTTCAATTAGCCAACATGTCTGATGAAGAGGAATACTCGTAAGTTTCTTTCACATAATCATATAATCGGAAAAATATACAAGAAAATTTTATTAAATCATAGAGCTCATTATTTTCTCATTAATTTACTAAGAATTTAATTTTTTTTGAAAAAAAGTTAATAATTAAAGTTCAATACACAGATAAGTTTTAAGATTTGTAAGTTTTCCCCTTAAATATCACGTTTTTTTATTTGATTATTTGTCTATCCTTGAATTCTAATTTTAAATGTACTTTTTTTTATTTTAATTGAAAACACACCACCCAAAAGTATTTCTTTTAATGTTCGACAATGTTAATCCGTTGTGATTTGTATAATTCATATATTTTTTGTTTAAAAATAAATTTTGTAGCTCCGAAGAGGAAGTCGTTGAAGAGACCCATGAAGAGACTCAGTAAGTATTGTTTCAGGTTCATTAAATAAAAAAATAGTTTAAAAAGAAAAATTAAAGCACGCGGTAAAAATCAAACAATTTCAATTTAATCAGCCACTTAATTTAAAAAAATCCAAAATAAATTGCTTTGAATAACCATAGTGGCTTTATGTTTATCATTTAAAGTAAAATTAATTAAAAATGTCCATTCTTACAGAGATAGATTATTGTTTTTGAAATGAAATGAAATGAAAAAAAAAATAGAATGCTTTAAATTTTTATCGAAATTCAATTTTTTTTTGTTGACGTTTTTATTTTAAATTAGAAAACTACAGAATTTTTTTTTCTTTTTTTTGCAGGAAGTAAGTGCGATTATTTATAATAGTTATAGATAAACGTTAAAATAGTGAATGTTAAAATTGTAGAGAAGTAGAAAATTGGTAAAAGGAACCATTACAATTTTTATTTTTTGAATAGACACCTGTTTAATTTGCTTGCTTTGTAAAAAAAAATTTATACAAAGTCGATTAAAATATTTTCGAATTAATTTTAATCGAAATTGTTATAAGATGTAGAGAAAAATGAACTTTCAAAATAATACAGTGTTTATTTGGATTGATAATCATATTTTTTTTTCAAATAGTTAAATTGGTTTATTAGAATTTGCTTGAGGCATTTGTTGACAATTTTTTTTCAATTAATCAATATAAAAAAATAAAACTAGTACTAAAAATATATGCTCTTTAAGACATTTAATCAATTTTAGAGGATTTTAATCTTCTAATTCATAAGAAATTTTGAATTATGATAAAGTTGAATGTTAAAAAAATCCAATAAATGAATTTAATAAACAAAAAACCAGGCGTCCGCTCTATGAAATTGAATCAATCTTAAAAAAAAAATGATTATTACAATGATGACACATAATTTTCAAATGTACACATTTTTAACTTGTTACATGTAAAAAAATATTAGCATATTGAATTTTAAAAAAAATTAGAGTCAAATATCAATTTTTTCATGTTTGGTAAGTGAAATATTTGCAAATTATTGTTCATCACCTTATTAATAAACTTATTCGACTATCGATATGACACTCATACATAGAGAATGAAAATTAACTGATATTTAATTTAACACACATTTTTTTTATTTTATTTTTAATACAAAAAAAAACTCCGAGTATAAAAATATGTTCACATTTTCTATTATATGAAATCAAAATTTAAAATTAGATTTGAAATGAAAAAGTGGTGATCACACACATAAATCAGTCAATTTAAATCAGAAATTTTTCAAAATTTTATAACATATTTTTATTATTATTTTTTAATTCAAACATAAAAGACAAAATTTTTTGATAAATTTAAATTCTTCTACAAAAAATTTTTTTTTTTTAGTATAAAATAAAACTGATGATTTTTTGATTTTTTTTATATATGTATTTTGTATCACACAAAAATTCATCCTCCTGTACCAATTTTGAAACTACTCCACTCCACATAAAAACTATAAAAAAATTTCCAACCAAATTTCGTAACTGTGTGTGGAAATGTTAATTACCTCCTCTTCAATCCAATAAATCAATGGTAATTTTTTTAGACCAGCCGCAAAATCAGAGTAAGTTTAAAATAACTATACTTTAGATATATTAAAATATATATATCATAAACAAATACTTGTATAACTTACAAAAAAAATATATTTTAAAAAAAATTATATAACAAATTTAATATAATTAAACATTAAAAATTCAATTCAATATCTAAACTTAATTTAATAATAATAAACAAGCAACTTCGTTTAAAAATGTACGTCGCATTTTTTTATTTTTTAACAAAATATCTGCTGCTTGTTATCTTTCTAATATTAAATGTTTTGTTAACTTGAAAAAAATAAATAGAAAAAAAAAGTAAATGCTTAATGGCTATAGATTTAATGACAATGAAAACGAAAAAAAATATTTTGGCTTATTTCTCTAAAAATAAAAAAAGTAAAAAAATATTAATAAATATTTATTCATAAGCTGTATGTAATAACATTGTTAATTCAAAGGAGCTAAGTCGTAAGTTTTTTTTGTTTAATGTAAATTTTCCTGTATTTGTGCTAGTCTAATCAACATTGCATGCATTTAATAATTTTGTTTCCACTTTGAATCCTATTAATATTATCGTTACGTTGAATGCACATTCGTTTATATGTAAGAAGATATTTAAATATTTATATAAAAATTGTATTTAATTATCATAAAACATAAATCATTTAATTTCATTAAAAAAATTTGAATTATAAATATAAACTTAACAATTACTGTGTTAATAAAACATTTGTAGAGGTGATGATCCTGAATTCATCAAACGCCAAGATCAAAAGCGTTCCGATTTGGATGAACAACTCAAAGAATACATTCTCGAATGGAGAAAACAACGTGCAAAGGAGGAAGATGAACTCAAAAAGTTGAAGGATAAACAAGCCAAACGTAAGGTTTCACGTGCTGAAGAAGAAAAGCGTATGGCTCAACGCAAAAAGGAAGAAGAGGAACGTCGCGTTCGCGAAGTTGAAGAAAAGAAACAACGTGAAATTGAGGAGAAGCGTCAACGTCTCGAAGAGGCTGAGAAGAAGCGTCAAGCTATGCTTCAAGCCATGAAGGACAAGGACAAGAAAGGTCCAAACTTTACCATTCAAAAGAAAGAAAGTGGTGGAGTAAGTACAATTATAACCTTAAAAATAATATTTTTCATTTAAACAAAAATATAAAATTTAAATTTAACAGTTGGGTCTCTCAAGCGCTGCTATGGAACGCAACAAGACCAAAGAACAACTTGAAGAAGAAAAGAAAATCTCCCTTTCCTTCCGCATTAAACCCTTGGATATAGATAGTCTTAGTGTTGATAAACTCCGTTCCAAGGCCCAAGAACTTTGGGAAACCATTGTCAGACTTGAAACTGAAAAGTATGATTTAGAAGAGAGACAAAAACGTCAAGATTACGATGTAAGCTTTAAAGTTGTATTAAAATTAACTTTTCGAATAATTATCATTTTTTTTTATAAAGTTGAAAGAATTGAAAGAAAGACAGAAGCAACAACTAAGGCACAAAGCCTTGAAGAAGGGTTTGGACCCTGAAGCCCTTACCGGTAAATATCCAGTAAGTAAATAAATATTTAAATTGAAAAACACATTAATATAAAATAATATTTTAACTAATAGCCAAAGATTCAAGTTGCCTCTAAGTATGAACGACGTGTCGATACCAGATCATACGATGACAAGAAGAAATTGTTTGAAGGCGTAAGTTTTTTCATTTTATTTAACAATTTTATAGAATTTCGGTTTAAAATTCAAGGGGTTTTTTTCAAAAATGAATCAATCTTTTTCCGAAGTAAAATAAAAATAAGATTATAATAAGTTTCTTTTCATAAATAAAAGGGATACTCGACATTGGCGTTAGACTTAATGAATAAAAAATGGCAAGAACGACAAGAAATGTTCATGTCAAGAACAAAAAGTAAGCTTCTACGTTAAACGTGATTTCGTGTATTAAAACCTAAAAGCCATTGTGACTGAAATCTTGTGTTAAAACATATCCTTTGTTTTGTTGAAACTTAAAGTATTCAATTTTTGCACCAACATTTTTTTGATTTTTAACTTTGCACTGCTGTTCTGCATTTCATTTCTATTAAATAAATTCTAAGTGTTAGTAAAAAGGAGAGTATCTAAATTTCAAGACAAAGAATTTTTATGAATTTCTAAATTTATAAACAAAAAACAGTCACTTAATTGTATCCTTGTAATTAAAATTAAAGTAACATATCAGCACGTATGAATGTTTTCCTTGATAGTATTTGTTTTACTGTTTAGGGATTTGAAACTTTGAGCAAGGAATACCTAGAAAAAATGTGGGCAGAGCAAAACGAACACCATTCTGGTCGTCAAAAGTGTAAGTAGTCATTGTTTTGTCATTTCACTAATTTTTTATATCATTGTGTTTGATTAATGTTCCCTTATTATTAATTTTGCTGCAATATTTACTATGAAATGTATATGAATAAATTTATATTTTTATTTTTATAATAGCCAAATTGCCTAAATGGTTCGGTGAACGTCCAGGAAAGAAAGCTGGAGACCCAGAAACACCAGAAGGCGAAGAAGATGTTAAGGTTGAAGAAGACGACATTGAAGAAGAAGAGGTCGAAGAAGAAGTTGAAGAAGAGGCCGAAGAAGAAGAAGAAGAAGAGGAGGAAGAAGAAGAAGAGGAAGAAGAATAAATCCATCCGTACATTCATAAATAAGATATGTTGCTAACTCGCAGTTTTGTGACCCTCTTTAACATCTATTTATAAGAAGTAAAATAAAAAAAAATATTTATTTATTTGTTATAATTAAAATGAAACCTTTCAAAATTTCTTACTGAATCAAAGGCATCAACTTCATTTTTATGTTAATAAATAAACTTATGTTTAATACGGACAACAAAGCACAATCGCTCTGTTATTTAATTGCAACTGCGTTAGTTATCATTTTTTTCTATATCTACTATGTTGTTTAAAAATAAATATTTATAATAAATTGGAAAATAATAAAAAAAAAAATTTTAACGTATTTGAAGTAAATAGTTGTACAATGTAAATATTCCATTTCAAATTTCATTTTAATTTTATTTTCAACTCAATATTCTAAAGTAGCATTATTTGAAGATTCTAGTAGTTCTTCATCCTCCTCATCAATTTCCATTTCATATATTTTAATAGATTTCTTTGATTGTGATAAAATAGAACAAACTTTTCTAGGTCCTGAAACAGCAATTTTGATTCCATCGATTCCATCAATTTGTTTTATAAGCGTTTCATCAATTACTTCAAAAGCGTCCAGCACTCTCATATGACCACCATTTGAGTAAGGCATTGCTAATTCTCTGAGTTTCATTATTGGAAATTGCATGAAAAAACATGTATTTTTCATGGAAGATGAGCTGCTGAGTAAGATTGACAAAGTACTTTCATTATAAAATTGTAAATGTTGATAAATTATTTCATGAATTTCTTTTAAAGGAGTGCACAATCTTAGTTTTACTGTTTTCACACAATTAAATTCATCTGTTTCAATAAATGTAAACTCCTTGTTATTATCAAGTATAACGAAAAGTGCAATCTTCTCATTTTCTAAATAAATACTTGTTGCATGGACTAGATCTAGATTTTCTATATTTGTAAGAGGATTTATAATTGTTTTACAAAGTTCAAACCCTTTACTTATTGTAGTTTGAGGATGACTGAATGCTTGGTTAATTTTATTAGATAACTTGTTAAATTGCTGTAAGAGTGACAAATTTTTATCGTGAGGGAATAAATTCGGACAATTTTTCAAACACTCATTAGCTTCAAGCAACTGTTTCCAGGAGTTGGGACAGTCATCAACAAATGGAAAAACAAGATTTTTATCTTCAATATATTGTCCAACACGTTCTAAATTGAATTTACGTTTGCATGAATCTATTAAAAAAATATAGAATAAAATGAAAAAATATTACTTTAAATTTCACATAAAAAAAAGCATACCTTCATTTTCAATTTTTTCATTTATATCGTCCAAATGCCTCAAAAATTCAGCTAAATAGTTGATTTCTTGTTGTCGTACCGCTGAAATGTAAAATAAAAAAATTACTTTTATGTTCTAAGTTTTGAATTCTAATTGTTTACCAGCAATATCATCAGGGACTGTTTCATCCATTAGTCGAACAATAACAGCATATAACCAACGGAAAAATATTTTATAATCCCGCATCGATGTTTCAATCGTTTGTTGAAGTTCTTTTGCTTTTATTAAGAGTGATCCAGCATAAGACACTGCTTCGTCAATTGATTCATCTAATAAGTCCTTAAGATTCAGAAAAAAAGGTTACATTTCTTTTTATGTTTTAATTTTCTTATGAACTTACATCATAAAAACATTTGTTTTTGCTCATTCCCTTTAAAACATTCAGGTGATATAAAATGTTGATCCCGCTAACTGTCAATGGTTTTACCACTAACTTTTGTATTGTAGAATAGCTCAGTTCGATACTGTTAGCTAATTTTTTGAGTCCTTTTTCTGTCAAATCTTTTGTAAGAAATTGATGTAACGCTGTAGTGGGTGGATACCCAAACATTAATAATTCCAAGAAATCTGACGAAATTGTGCCTTTAAGGATAAATAAATATGAAAATGATTTCAAAAACCAAAAAAAACTTATTATTTTCTTACCAGGAGGTTGAGAATCAGCAAATTTTATCAATTTATTATCCATTTCAAGTAAAACGGTTTCCCAGGCTTCAGTTATACTTTGAATTGTATCTTTTATGTATGAAAGTGTGTTTTTAACATATCCATGTTGCAGAGCAATTTTAAAAAGAGACACGGAATATTTTGAAAGTACACTATTCTGGTAAATCAGGACTTGTGTAGAATTGGAAGTCTTCACTACAACAAATATCTGTTTCAAATCATTACTCATTATCAAATCTTTAATTTCAATTGATTCCTCTTCGCTGAAAAGTGGTTTGAGATCGATATTGGCACATGTGATCATCCCAAATATTGATAAATTTAATTTTGCATTCTCCAATCCAATTACTAAGAGATTTAACGTGTCATTTGAATAAAATTTCAAAGTATTGTAATCATTCTTTTTTGTCGTAGACGACATTGAATTGAGACTCGGAAGTGGAGGAAGGAATTTTGATTGATCAAATTGTGAAGGAATTGAATCAGATTCTTCATGAGTTATGATTGGATTTGAACAGTTAGTCCACAACATACATGAAACACTACATTCCATATTCAAAGTATAAACTTCCTCTTTGTTTTCAATGTCTAACAGGACAATCAAACCATTATTATAGCCAACAGCAATCATTTTTTCATCATTTCGCCATGCAATTGAACGAGCTTTGAGATTCTCCGATGGAGCTTGATAGGACCAGACTTTTTGCCATTTAAATCGATGAATTATAACATCACCTGTTGATTTTTTTCACATTAAAAATGTTAAACAAAAGTGAAAATTAAATTGAACCTTTTGTACTGATAGCAATCAAGTCCATTTTTTTACTCCATTCCATCAGTTCAATTTGATAGCTCACATTCCTACTAGTTATTTGTTTAATCTCCGTGTGTGACATTTTTAAATTTATTTTTTACTTGATATCAAACTCAAAGTTTTTTTGAATGTTTACAAATTTTGCGGCAATTCAAATATTTACTCATTTAGCTCCTTTGAGTTTGCAGAGTGCAACTCAGGGTTCAGAAAAAATAAGCGAATTTAATTCCGATTCTCATTTCCGATTGTCATAATCGCATAATTTTGAAATCACCTTTTTCAAACTTGTGGTAAAGAGGTGCTGCTCAATTTTAATTAATTTACGTGGTTTTTCCGTCTTTTAAATAAAAGATAATGAAAAAAATTCATATATTTTTGCTGTTTGTGCTTCCAAGCATTATTTGTACATTTAGTGCAGGTAAAAGACTCATAATTGATTAATATAATATTTAAAAATAGAAAGTGTATGGTCTTACGTGGCATATTGATTTGTCTCATGATATGGCATTATTTGTGGTTCTCAATTTATATTACCTTTCAAAGTTCATTTGTAATTGATTATCGATTGATATTCGTATTTAAGTAAAGATTTCATTCATGATTTCGGATAAAAGTTATTTCAAATCTAACATTTACCTTTCATTATATTTTGCCAGGTAACCGGTTCATGGTAAATGCAAGTGAGGATGAATTGGATGACGAGTTGGTAGACGTGGAGACTGAAGATGCTGTTGTTACTGGAGAAGGAGAAACGGAAGATGCTGAAATTACAACATCACCTAATGCAGACACTCGATTGTTATTCACCAAACCTTTATATACTCCAGGCGTGCAATTTGAGTTGCCAGGTGGACTTCCCGTTGAATTTTTAGTTGGATTTGCTAACAAGGGTGAAGAGGAATTTGTTGTTGAAACTGTAGAAGCTTCATTCCGGTATCCAATGGATTTTAACTACTTCATTCAAAACTTTTCCGCAATTGCTTACAATACTGTAGTGAAACCTGGTCATGATGCAACCATTTCTTATTCATTTGTACCATCAGATACATTTGCAGGAAGACCATTTGGCTTAAATATTGCTCTTAATTACCGTGACGCCAATGGAATTCAATATTCAGAAGCTGTGTTCAATGAAACAGTTCAAATTGTTGAAGTTGATGAAGGTTTGGATGGTGAAACATTCTTCTTGTATGTATTTTTAGCAGCAATTGTTGTGTTGTTACTTGTCTTGGGACAACAATTCTTAGGCAGTGTTGGCAAAAAACGCCGATCACCTGCTCAACGTAAACAAGTGGAAACTGGCACATCCAATACCAATGACGTTGATTATGATTGGCTTCCTCCAGAGACATTGAAAAAATTACGTAAGTTAAATTCTTATAGCAACTAATCATTGCATTTCTTATCAAATTTTTCTTTTAAATTTCGTAGAAGCATCACCTAATTCGAAAGTCGGTAGCAAATCACCTAAACAAAGTCCACGTCAAAGGAAAGCAAAGCGAAGTGTTGGATCCGATGATTAAGTTAAACTGTGCAACAAAAATAGAAATATCGGAAAAAGATTCATGTACTCATAACAACAGAATATAAAATAAAATTAAGAACAACAAAAATTAACATCTAGTTTAAAGACACAACATCGCTAAAAGCATAAAATAAAATAATAAATAACTTAATATTTTGTTACAATTTCGTTTTTTGTTTAAGAACAATGAATTTAATAAAACAGACACATTGTCAAAAACATAGTTGGAAATGTTGCTTGTTCAAATTTCCCCAATATAATCTTAAGCTACTTTTATTTTTTTTTATTTTTTAACGACAATCACTGATATTTACAATTAATCTCAAATTAATTATGTTTTGATTAATATAATTGATAATTTTATTTTATTCCAATTTTTTTGATGGATATTTTGGGTAGTTAGAAGAAAATAATTATTTTTTATGTCTACGACGAGTTGAAGTATTTGATTGTTTTTGACCGCTGTAGATGTTGCTCAAAATATCATCAAACGCCGATTCTCTGTAAAAAATTAAATATTATGAGTTTAAGTTGTTTGGATTAGACAAATTTATGCATACCCGGAAGACTGCTCCTTTTTACTGAATTTTTCTTTTTCCTGCTGGCCTTGTTGTTGCTGTTGTTGTTGAGAATTTTGCCCTAAAACTATTCTATATTGGACAATATGAGAATTAGGTTGCAAGTGTGATAAAGCGCCTTTTTGACAATTAGCCCATTCAGTTATGTCGTACACTTTGCCTTCCATCAATGCAAGGTATTTCCAACGTAATCCAAAGAATGCTGTTTCAGCCCAGATATCACCCTGTAAAAAATAACAAATTTAAAGTAATTTGAATCATTTAACATTAATTAAAATATAACTTCTCGTGCTGAATGTCTGATACGACAAGAGTTACATTCCCGGGCTGCATAGTGAGGACGAACTGTTGGTTTTCTAGGATGTCTACTGCAACAACTGCTACACCTGAAATAATATATGAATGGGAATTAAAAAAAATAAACTTGTACAAAATGTGATAATTTCATACCTAATTGTATTGGCTGCTTCGGAAATTTTTGTGTGAAGCTGTTTCAGTAAATCATTTAATTCAGACCAAGCTTTTTCCGCGTTAAGGGCTTCCGCCAAACTCAAATCATATTGTTTTCGACTTTCCTGTTTCGGTAAAAATAAGAATTTTAAGATGAGTCCTTAAAAAATTGTGTATAAATTTCTTACCGGTTCTCCAATCAGTTCAAAAGATCTCTGTAAAACCTTGAATGCTTCTTCAGAACCAATTTGTTTATTCTTATCTGGATGAACTAATAAAGCAATTTTATGAAAATGTTTCCTGATCTGCTCTTGAGGGCAATCTTTTGTAACTCCAAGAATACTGTAAAAAGTATAGAAAATGATAAGATATGATATAATCGTGTAAGTATAAATGACTACCTGTATGCATCTTTTCCTTTACAGTTCAAAAGTGAATACATCGCTTCATCAGCTGTAGTTGGTAATTTGCCATCCTTGTAGTAATCTTTAAGTGGTTCAACCGGTTTTTTAGTGAAAAATTTCCTCCAAAAATTAATTTTTTCCAGATTTGTTTTCGTTTTACTCCACAAACTTTTTATCCAAATATTCGGTCGACTTCCAACTTCGGAGCATAGTGAGCTAATGTATTGGTTTACATGTTGGTAAGTTACAACAATCTTATCCCAAATAATGCCAAAACTCAAATAGACAACATCACTTACTAGCGACCAAAGCCATAGTATAAATTTAATGATATATTCAAGCCACATGGCCCAACATTTTTCCAATAAGACTCGATATCTATGTGATTTTTGATTTTTGTGATTACGTTTTGAGTAAAATTTGTCTTGTTTCGATGAAATACGACCGCCGGATGATGAAACATTAACTGATTGTTTACTTTTCTTGTGTGCTGATGAAGATTGGGAGCTCTTTGTTGAAATACGATCATAGTTCACATTGTAAATACTCTCATATGTTTCACCTTCTGTTTCAGGAATAGAGTCGTCAGGAATGAGATGATAACTTTCATCATCTTGCTTAAATTCATTCGCAAAAACTGACTTGGAAGCCTGTTGATTTCCCTTTATCTTATTTTTAGTATTTTTCTGTGTTTTCTTCAAAGTTTTCTTAGGCTTACTTTCAGATGAAGAAGCAGAAGACGTATTTTTTGTATCTTTAGTCTCTTTCGATATCGTAGGATTCGGTTTAATTACTTCATTAGTTGGTTTAATTCCTTTTTCACCATTAATTGGATTATTTGAGGCTTTTCTGACTTTATCATCAGATTGTACAGTGATAGGGGATCGTTTTTCAAATTGTATTGGAGATCTTGCCTGGTTAGATTTTTTTTTGTTATTTACTTGTTGGGTTGCTGTATTAACAGAAGATGGATTATTCGCGCCAGAGTTAACGGGATGATTAGAATTTTGATTTTCAGATAAAACATTCTTACTAAGAGCTTCTGAATAAGACATTCGCATTGGTTTTACTTCAGCAATAATTCTCTGTTTTTTCTTAAGTTGTGGTGAAACAATATTCGAAGACATTATAGGCTGTTGTATATTCGCAATATTTTGTGTTTGCTCGTACATTTGATGGTGAGTTTCATTGGCACAATGTAAATTATCGGAAGCCAAATTGTTAGAGGGCAAAAAACAATCTCCATAAATGGATGTTCCTGGAGTCCAGTTGGAAAGCTGATTAATTATAGGATTTGATGAGTAATTAGATTGCATGTTATGTCCTTGAACCAATGGTTTCTGTTGTGGTTCTTGCTGTTGAGTATTTCCAGAAAAGGGATTTTCGTTATGATGAGGCATCCAATTCTCAGAAAAATATTCTTGCTGAAAATTTTGTTGATGACTTTGTTGGTAGTTTGAATGGGATGTTTGATTGTTCATGCTATTATTTGGCAAATATGACAAATTTTGATTTGGTGAACTATTAAACAACTCGTAATTTTGATGACCTTCCAAATTGAGTCCATAAACTTTTACAATGTTTCCATATGAATCTCTAAGTAAAGTGTAATTTTCTTTCATCGTTTCATTATTCATGTCGTGTGAAGATTGCAAATCTACACCATAATTTTGATATTGGTTTCGAGCCATAGCAGCTTCCCACCGTTGTCGATCAGCAGATTCATCAGTCATAATTTAAAAAGGAAAAAAATATTTACACTCCAAAAGCTCCACGTTTGCCTGTAATTAAATTGTATTTATTTAGTGGTTTTCTTTTGTGAATTAATATTACCAGGTTATTCTAGTAAATTTGTGGAGCACTTACACTTTCTTCTCATTTATTAACCTCTTCTTTTTGTATCTCTTTGAACAAAAATTTCAGTATTGTCTGCTAAAAAATAATCTTAAAAATTGAGTTTTTTTTGACATTTAAAAATACTAGTGGCAAAGACATTGACATTTAAAACAACCCAGTGACAAAGACATTGCGGAATCGGACGATTTCGAGCGACTTAAGTGCGCAGTTTAACATCAATGGGTTAGTAAAATATTTATTATGTCTTGTGTTTATGATTTAATAATTTATTTATAATTTATATCACTCATTCATGAATATTTTTATATTTCATTCATTACTCTTAGGTTGGAATGTTGACACCTTTTTACGCATTCCTCAAAACATATCAAAGAAGTTAGATTTTTCGAACCCTGGTTAAATTGACAGCTTCATACATAAATTTTAAAAACATCTGAATGTCTGTAATTAAACTTAAAAAAAAAAATAAAAGACTGTGCAGCAGAACCTACATAAATAATAATAATAATATTACAATTTTTCATATTTTTACATTTTGGTGATTTGTATTTTATAATAAAATAGTATAAAAAATAATTAAATATAAAAAAAAGGAAATATTTTATATGTCAACTCTGTGTGGCGAAAAGAAATGAATTCTTTGAAAGATTTAGACGAACAAAGAGACTCCAATTTGCAAGAAAATGAGGTACTATCTGATTCAAACAACTCCTCTGAACAGGAAAATTCGATAAAAATTGAAGAAACAAGTGGCAATGGCGCGAATAATTGCGAACAACAGTTGCATAACAATCAATCAACTACAAAAGGAGAAGAAGTAGAACTTGTCATGGCCAAATCAATCTCCATCGAGTGTAATCAGAAGGCTGTCTCCGATAACAAAGAAAAACATCGAAAAGTTTCGTTTCCTCATGATAGAAATCTTGTAACAGGGTATTTGGAACCAGTAAATCCTTGGGACGGAGGTATTTTTTTTTTGTAATTAAATTATTGTGACCTACTTATTGTAATACATTTAATTTTTTTATTTCAAATTAGTACTTCGAGTTTCTTCGGATAAATTATGTGATTTTTACAAAGAATCATGCATAAAACATAAAACAGATCCGTTGGAAGTCGTTTTGAATCATTTAGCCACATTGCAAGACACAAATGAGTCAAGAGAGGCAATTTTAGATTTGCACAACCAGATATTGACACATGAAAACGTAGAAACTCTGGAGGAAATTTTAAAGAGGGTAATTCGAATTTTGTTTCGAAAAAAGTATTATAAATAATTTTTTTTCGATTTGCTGTAGGTGCAATACAAGGTAATTGATGTGTCTGGTTGTAATCTTGATGATGTTTCAGCAACAGCAATTTTTGATATGGTTGAATATTATGAAGCTGCAAATGAGTTGAATATCTCGGAGAACAAAGATATTACAAATAGAGGATGGCTGTCTTCAATCAATATGGTAAAACGTAGTCAAGCTCTTAAAACATTAGAGGCACGGGGTGTACCAATCAGTGAGATCAGTGCCTCAAATTTGGGAAAAGCCTTAGTAGGGTCGTGTTTGCACACTATTAAATTAGAGCACTGTGGTATGACTGGTAGACCAGGTAAAACATAAAAACTATAGTTTAAAGTTTGATTTATAATTTTGTTTTGTTTTTCTTAGTGGCAACATTTTGTCATGCCCTGAGGAAAGTCAATGTACTTAAAGAATTGTGGCTAGCTAATAACGATCTTAACAGTTTTGATGCATATAACATTGGATGTTTACTTAAAGTCAACTATTCTATACAATTTCTTGATATTTCGAACAATAATATACAGGTGAGATTACCTTTGATTAAATCTTTTCCAAAATATATATATTTTTTTTTATTTTACATTGTAGGATGAAGGAATTTCGTACTTAGCCGATGCTCTTATACAGCAAAATAATTCAATTAGGAATCCTATTTCGGAGAATTCAAGTTCTCGCATTGATTATTCAGAACTATCAGCTAGTTTGAACTTACTTAACAATAATAAAAGTCTTTCTCCATCGTTTAAGAAACCAACATCTTGTGAGAAACCTGCGGCAAAACCAATACATCTCTTGTCAAAGTCTAATATTAACAATAATCTTAATGATGATGAGGATGATGATGCAAATATTTCGAATATGAAACAAAAGGAAAAATCACCACCACCTCCACCTGCTGAAATTGTTGAAGAAAAAGTTGTCACGCCATCGTTGACGGAAAGCCAAAGTCTTTCAGCTGAAGAAACAGATGAGGAAGTGCAAAGCATCTTACAAAAAACACCAGAAATGAAAATTTTCGATCGAAATGTTGAAACGTTTTCAAAGGTTGCAAAAGATGAAGTCACTCTACAAAATGAAAAGTTATCAGCTCTTAGGAAAGCTATAAGTGTGGAAAAGAATTCTATTGAAAAAGAAATAAAACCAACTACAAACAACCCTGAGCGCTCACTAAGCTCAGAAAGTCTAAATAGTTTAACTTCTATTGATTCAAATGATTCTAAGTCATCAATTCGTATAACGGAAGCCAAATTTGCAAAAAATGGCACACTAGAGAGACAACAATCTGTAACACAAAAAGAAGAGTCAACACCTAATCAAACAGGTTTACAAGTTTTACTCCTGTGGAATAACAAACTTACAAAAAACTCAAGCAAATCATTTTCTGATCTTATTTCCGCAACAACGATAATGGAAGTACTTAACATTGGAAGAAATAACATTGGAAACGATTTTTTGATGTCAGTTAGATCGAGTCTCAAGACAAACTCAAGTCTCGAAAGTCTTGGTCTACAAGCTTGTCACTTATCCTGTCCAGGAATAAAAATATTGGCCGAAGTCCTTGAATTTGGTGGCAATTCAACATTACAACGTATCGATTTAAGAGACAATAATATTCAAACTGAAGGTTTGGAAGCACTTAATGATGCTCTGAAGTCAAATAAATCAGTTACACAAATTGATTTAGACGATACTCCAAGAAAACTCTCGGTAAGCTACAGTCAATTTTTTAATTTGAATTTTTTTTTTATAACCTTTTAATTTCAGGACTCGTTTGATTCAACATCATTCAATCGTTTAATTAATAATATACGAGCCCATTGTAAGCGCAACTTAAGTCCACCTGTGTCGATATCAAATACTGAACAACAGCCAAATTTAACAACTGTTGAAGCTTCTGTACGTAAGATACCGATCCCATCACGTAAAATTTCACTAACATGTCAAAATGTTCCTCCACAACAAATTAAAAACACGGACATGCCAACAACAATTCCGTCAAGCATAACAACAATTAAATCACCACCAAACAATAATAGAAGAAATTTACTTACGACTTCATCATCATTGCCATCTTCCTTTTCTCATCACAGTACAAAAATAGGGCGAAAACACAAACAAAGTTCACATGATACATCGAAAAACAGATTGAAATCTCCACTTCCTTCGCCAATTGTAAGTCCGTTAGCAAGTCCGCGAAATCGCTTTCAAGTGTCTAAAGTAAATGAATCAAAATTAAGCTGTAGTAGTGTTGAATTATCACCCTCTCCCACGTTTTTTCCAACTTCGAGATTTAGTGTTACCCGAGTTAATTTACCACCAACGTCGAGTAGTCTTTTGACACCTTCATCAACATTATCCGATTCTGCCTTATCGAGTAGCAGTACCTCACTGGACTCAATGGATCAACATAATGACATGAACGTATCAATGAGTTCAACCGACAGTTTTGATTTTATTTTACGTGATGTTCCATCAATTGAAACGAAATACATAAAATGTCCAGATTCTATTAAGGAGATACAACCATTGCCATGCAATGATAAAGAAAATAGTAAAATAAATGATAGTCTTTCAAGTTTGGAGATAAGTGTAAGTTCACAGGACTCTTTAGATTTACCACAAGAAGAGTTTTTATCACCGAAAGTTTCGTCAAATGAAGGAACTCTAACAAATAGTCCTTGTAAAAGTCCTGAAAATGAACTGAATGTTGTTGTTGAAGCACCACGATCAACTACCACCCAAAAAACAAATGATAAGCGCACACGAAAAAATTCTTGGATGAACGTGTCCAAAGGAGAAAGTACTTATCCTGCAACACTTGATAAACTCTTGAGCTTATTCCAACCTACAAATATTTCACAAATTTTCAATCGATCGAGTCCTGATAGTCTGAAAAAAGAGGAGTTACAAACAAAAAAGGAAACCAATACGGTGGGTGGTATTTTTGCGATGGTTGGATTTGGAAATTCTACGAAAAGAGAAATTCCCGATAATATTGAAACTTTACAACCCATTATGACCAATGTGCTTCAACCAAATCAATCATCAGACTCTACAGGAATTAGTGTAACACAAGTGGAACAAGCAGTATCTGTTGATAATTTATCAAATGCATTGAAAAATGAGGTGAAGGAAAATATATCTCCCGAAAATACTATAACTGCCACCAGTGTAACAAATATAAAGCCCCAATCACAAATAAATGTTCCAGTATTAGTAGAGGAAGAGACCCCAGAACAAATAAATCTAGAACACAAAGTGATATTTGAATTAGGTGGAGAAGATGACGTGTCATCATCAGCTGCCGATCAAAACGAATTGTTAAAAAATGCTTCGGAGACATCAACTTTAGTTAAGTCAAATAATCCAAATGAGATACTTATTACGCCTTCTACAGAATACAGCAAAGTTGTTCAAATGGGTCTTTCCAATTTTGGTTTGGGAAATATTGCAAGAGACTCTCTTTCAATTATAAAAGGTGGAGTAAATACTTCGCAAGATTCAATGCGATCACTAGATTCACTTCCTGAATTCGAACAATATGAAACAAATAACGAAGAAAATAAGGAATCTGGCAATATGCCTGGTGATATTCAAATAAATACAGAGCAATTGAACAAAGAAACTCCCCAAAAAGAAGAAGAAGTGAGTTCGGAAAGTAGTCAGCAAGTCAATGAAGAGGGAAATACCGTAAATCGAAATGAGTCACAAAATGTAAATTCAATTTATTATTAAACAGAAAACTCGGTCCTATTATTCGAAATAGAAAAAAAAATATTTTTTATTAAATTGAAAATATTTGAATATTTTTATTTTCAAATTTACAGAAGTAATATTCCGTGATAGCAAATGAATGATTTTATCGAGTTACTTTTATGTTTGAACCACAGAAACTGATGGACTGAATTGGAAATATTTTTAAAAAAAAATCGTAAACATTTTTTTTCTTTTCATCAACATCATTTAATTTTACTTGTTGGAACAGAAATTAAGTTTACACAAAAATAAATTGGAACAGGGATAGGTCAACTGTTTCTGAAGTATTACAATATTATACAAAAAAAAAATACAAAACTTACTTAAATTATATATTATAAAACACATAAACTTAAAATTATTTGTACCTTATTAATTTATAGTAATAAATAATACATTTCTAATTGTATAAAAAAAATAACTATCTAAATTTTTTTTTTATAATTATAATTATTCCAATAAACTGTCATCATCAGTTTAAATGTGATATACGTTTTCAAAATTAAATTGTAAAAATTTCTTCGATTATTCAAAATAATTATTAATAATGTACATTGTTTTCAGGTTGATTCTTTACAAAAAAAAAATAATCCTCTTGTTTAATGAAAAAAAAAATCACTGAATTTAAAGTTTTCCTAAAATGTGTAGTTTTTATTTGTTTTATAAATTTTTGACATAATTTTTGCACTTTAAAGGTAATCTAAATTAAAAAAAAATATATAAATTGAACAAACATATTGTAAATCCCACCACATTCTCCGAAATTGAAATAAATTTATGTATAATTAATAGTTATTACATTTAAAATAATAATCTTAATTTAGAGATTAGTCTAATTTAATACAGATAATAATAAAATTAATAATAAATAATCTTATGTTGAATGAAAAACCAAACACACTTTGTATATAAATGCATGTAAAAATATAACACTTAGTTATAAGATGTGTAAAGTAAAGATTATTCATTTTATTTGAGTAAAATGTTTGTTTTATTATCGTTCTTCTTTCAAAAAAACCTAATGATAAATTACTCACCATTAAACTAGGGATAATCTTCCATAAAAACAGTAACATCATATTTTTTTTTTATTTTTTATAGAGATAAAAAGTTATTTGAAAAATATGTTGTCTTATATTAATGTTTTGCTCAATTTTAAGAGTCATGTGAAAGAGTTTTACTATTTGAATTGAGTCAATTATTTTTTTTTTCACCTCATTTTTTGTTAGCATCTTTCAATAGTTAGAATAGGTTTTCTACAAATGTTATTAACTGTAATTTATTTTTTTATTTGTTTTGAATTAATATGTTTTTCCTTTAAATGTATCATAAATTTATTCTGAACATATAATGAAATGTAAAAGTCTTTGTTTAATAAAATTTTAATTGAATGTCCCAACATTTTCCGTTTAAATGGTTAACCTAATTAGAATTTTATTTTTAGTTTGAACTGATGGATAAACCGTGGAATAATGTACAGTCAAAAGTCGATTCTTCGAACTTTATTTGGTCGAAAAGTTTTGACAAGCCTCGACTTTATTATTCAAGATTTGGATTTAAAGTCAGCAAGGTATCAAATTTTCAAAAGTAATATGAACATAACAAGAGTCAAGCTGCACTTTGCAAATAAATAAATGATAATAATTTTTATATAAAAGTTTTAATTGAGTGTGAAAAAAAGTTTTAATTTGAATTATGTTATACTATTAAAAACAAGAATAAAATTTGATAATTTCATCTACGTTTTGTTACAAAAGAATTTTCATATAAAGCTTTAGCAATATTTCTGTAGGTTCTAGTGGTACTTAAAATCTTGTTATTTTTTAATCTTTACAGGTCCTTTTGAATGACAATCAGAAATCTCCCCGAAATCTCTTCCCCCAGTGGCTCATTTGATACATATTTATAATTTTTTCTTATAGTAATACTTAAAATTCATTTTTGAACTAACTGGAGAAATGTCTTGACACAACCTATATTATAAAGAGTCAAACAACGATTAATGAGATCATTTGCCTTAATCGTGACTCCTTCCTGTGGACGCTGATAGGTTGTGAGTTGACTTTATTGTTCAAAACGTCAAATATGAATCAGAAAAAGCAATCTGTTGACGGTCTCTGATAATGAGCATGTTCAGTAAGTTGAGGTGATGTTTATAAGGAGGCAGTTGAAAACGATCTTGCCAACTTGTGAGATTTAAGAGACAAAAAAGGAGAAATTGCTTCTTAATTTTGTAATGTTGGCATCCAGGTTATTATAGATAAATCGAGTGAGGAATATAGACTTTAATTGTGTATATGTTATTGAGTTCCTTGTCCAATCTTTTTATGAGTCCAAGAATAGAGTTTGTTTTCGAAATAGTAATATCTAGATATTTTTCCAAGTTTAGTGTGGGCTCTAACCAAACTCCAAGATCCTTTATCAAGCACACTCGATCAATAGCAGTATCACGTATTTTATGAGTGAAAACATCTGCATGTGATTTTATACTGAATGTGATAATGTAACATTTGCTTGCATTGAGTAACATTCCATTCATGTAACAATATTGATCGACTGAGTTGGCTGCAGCTTGTTATAGGATCATATCGTTTGAATCTTCAATTATTTTGTAAATGTTAAGGCCGTCTGCATACATTAAAAGTTTAAAATTATAAAATTGAAACATAAATCGTTTTTAAAAAGTAAAAGCAGCAAGGGTCCAAGGAAGCTCTCTGAAGTTACTCGAATATCATTAGACTTTCTATGTGCGGTTGTTTAAGTAAGAAGATTTTCATCTTTAAAACAGCAAAAAAACTGTTTTTTAAGAAGTTTTTCTCCCAAGCCTACGATTTCCCATAAAGACTAAAAAATTATTCGAGTTTAAATAAAGTTAAATGAGAAAAAGAGAAAAAAAAAGAATTTTAAAAACCTTCTATTATCAGTCAAGTGATTCGAGTTTTTATTTTAAAGCAAAATTAGAAATTATTTAGATTCATAATTTAAGAAAAAAAAAATCAGTAGAAAATTTTGTTAACGAATCAAAAAAAAATGTAATCAAATTCAAATATTTGTGTTGATCTATAGCATTTGCACAATGTACGTACTATTTTTTCATTAATAAAAATCATACATTTCATGGATACTCTATACAAGTTTATGAATGAAACTTGAATGAACAAATGTTGTTAGGTTACAATGGTTCTAATTTACATCATATAAAAAGGCGCACGCAGTATTAAACGAGTATATTTTTTTCCTATACACAAGCTTAAGCTTATTCTGTGTTTATCGTTGTCCTGAAGCCTCGAATATATTGTTTTGAACTACAGTGCTTAGTTTTAGATAAGACTTTGTGTGATGCGGACACAAATAATAGAGCGGTTATTTTTTCATAATATTAAATATTAAAAATAATATTGATGAGAAGAGAAATATATATGTGAAAATATTATCTTACTATTATTAAAAGTGCACTTAATTTCTTCTTCTTTATTTGTTGAAAAAAATAAACTAAAGATAAAATAATAAAAAAAAAATTATAATATTATAATATATTTCAAAGAGAAATAAATCTTAGAAAAATAGTATGATTTCAAAGAGCATTATTTTCAAATAGCAAAATTGTCGTATCAATTTACATTTTACTGAACAAGTGTAATAAAATATTGAAATATAATATGTTGTGAAGTACCATCAAAGATTAAGTTTGCTTTGAAATTATTTTAAGAAGAGGAAAAGTGTTATTTTCAAAAGCTTTTTTACTTTAATAGGACCAAATGAATTCCCATGCTGTTAAATGGTCCTTTTAACTCAAGTGAGATATTACTTAAAATTGACATCTTAATTATTTATTTCAAGTCTCTTAACAAATATGAAACAACTCCTGTAAGTGATGCTTAACAATCAGACTTCTTAAAATGAAAATTTTCATGAATAACATTTCCGCTTTGAAAGACGATAAAATAATGCAAATGAGTTATTCGTGTTTTAATGAATGTTAACTAAGTTTTTTGTTATCTTTGAAAAAAATTCTTTAAAAAAATTAACGCCTTCATGAGGAAAATGTTTTACTTATAATTAAGAACGAGTATTATTCAAGTTGGTTGGTTATGTCAGAAAGTGAGTATGAAATTATAATCTGTAAAAAATTTTGAAATGTGGTTATAACAATTTTAATGTTGAAATTTATTTAATTTTGTTAATTTTGTGTTTTGTCTTTGATATGATTTTAATGTTTTCCATTAAATTTAGATTAAAATGATAATAAATTGTTTCATTAAACCTCAATTCGTTGATTGGTTATGTTTACCGCTAATATGAAGAAACTTATTTCAATTGTCCAAAAAATAAACCACTGCGAAGTTTTTTCCGGTTTTTTTGCTACACAGTTAAAAAATTATCGGAAAAATCAGGATGGCCATTAACGTAAATATTTGTGGGACAGTGAAAAATCGGAAAAATTTCTACTGAAAATACTTCAGAAAATCGAAAAAATTGGGAAAAAAATCAGGGAAATCTAAAAACTCAAAATGAAAAATATTATCCCATTCAGAAGAAGACTTTACAGAAAAATTAGTAAAAGTCAAAAATCGGAAAAATTGTGAATTCTGATTTTTTTCGTACTTTTAATCATTTTTTCGAAAAGTTTTGTTCTACAGGGGTCGATATTTTTTTACCCCCCATCTTTTGACCTTCCTGGAACTACTTCAACACTCAAATATAGTGGAAAACAAAATTTTTAAAGTGGTACAATTAACCCAAAATAGCCATTTTTTAAATTTTCCGAGTTTTCTGGTTTTAGAGTTTACTTGACCATTTTTCGATTTTCCCAACAATTTCCGATTTTTCTATATTTCTAAAATATTTGCGTAAATGTACACTTTAATTTTTCCAATAATTTTTTAATTGTGTAAAAAGAATCGGAAAAAACTTCACAGTGGTAAAAAATAAATAAAAGGTGATTTATTTAAGTTGGATCTTCACAAAATAATATGTTTTTGATTTTCAATTACTTTAATTTAATTCTCATTTTAATTAATCTTAAAAAAGCAAAATTAAAATGATTCATTGCGGTGTAAATTTATATTGTTGTTGTTTTCCATTTCACTTTCTTCCAGTAAAATAATTCTTTAATATGACGTAATTCTTGTATTTTTATATCTTAATTCGAAAATTTATCTATTTCACATGACTTTCCACGATTTTCTTACTGAAAACTCGTTGAGAGTGTATAATGTAGGATATTAAATTGATGAGCAGATAATAAAAGTCAATGAATAGAATCGACACAACACAAACTAGGATAAAACATTTTAATATGTGTATTACAATCTAGATAAGATACAGCTAAGTGGAAATTACAAAAAGAACAAAGTTCCAAATTATTACTGTCATTAATAAGATTGTTATCAATTATAAGTTTTTCTTTCAATTCAGAATGAGCATAGAATTTTAATTATGTTGATAGAATGTCTCGTTTTTTTCAATATATTTCCTTGATTTTTTGTCGTGTTAGACACATGCATTGTCACAAATTTCAATATTATTTTGAATATTGACAATCATCTCACTTTCAATAGTTACATTTCATAATAAAAGCTTAGTGCATATTTCAATCATATGAATTTCAACTAAAATAAGAAGCTTTGAAATGTGAGTTCCTTTTCCCGTCCGTTAATAATGCGTTCAGATTATTCGCAGGAGAATAGTAATGTTATTTTTTCTTCTCAGTAATATTTCTGTTTTAATTCGAAAATACGATATTTAATAACGTTGAATTTGTTGTAAAATTCCTTTTAAAATACATTTAAATATTAGTATTACATTTAAAAAAAAAATTGTGTGCAATAAGCAATTTCATTTCCATGAAAAATGTTACAATTCAAATTATTCAGCCTGAGTGATTAAGGTTTAGGTATCAAGCAAAAGCATCAATTTTGGTTCTTTAAAATCCCTTATGTAAAAAAAAAATCATGAAAGATTTAAATTTGATGGATATCATTAAAAATGATCGAAAAATACCTTTATAAACATTTCTTAGAAATAATTTCATTATCATCCAAAGTTCATTCATTATAAAAACTGACGAACCATCACAAACATTACCTTAATTTATTTAATAGTAATGCTCAAAACACATTAAAATTAGCATTAATACAAATTTATCATTATCACATACAATATAAATTATTAATAATATTTTTTTTTGTTTCCATGACATTAGAAAACAGTTTTATGAAATATTATCCACACATTTCTTTTCTCATCATTTTATACATTTCAATTTATCACTTAGTAAAGTATCGCAATAATATTCAATTTATAAAAGCTTTTCAATTACATAAGATTTTCATGTAAATGAAACTTGTGCATTGTGTTAGCAAAAGTGTCTTATTCTATTTTTTGTTATTTCCTGCGAATAATGGGATGATGAATAAAATATATAAAAAATAAAATTTAAATAATGTATGATTGCATGAGAACTAGTGATAGCTTTGACTTAGTTTAAAGAAACTGTTTTACTATAAAAAATTAACGGTGAAAGACATTTTACAGCTTTAGAATTTTTTTTTAGTTTAATCATTTAATTACTGAATTAATTGCAATATAAATTTATAATACAATTAAGAAGAATTTACATAGAAAAGGAGAAAAAGGTTCTTTTGTCCTTGAAGGGAAATACTTGGAGAATTTTTTCTTTTATGTTTTGTCTCATTAAATGTTAAAAAAAGGGCTTTAACTGATCTACAGCTGATGAATGATGCAAATCATAAGGATAACCATTATTTTTGTTTATTCGCAGTAGGAAGCTGTTACGTATTTTCTTTCTTACGCTTTGTTTAAAATGAGAAATTTTAACCAGTGGGTGGTTTAGAAACTGCATTTGGATGGGACTCGAAAAATGGTCGTTTATTTGTCACTTTCAAAAAACGGCCAGTTTGGAAATTTAAAAAAAAACTTCGACATTTTAAGCCATTTTGAAAAATTTTGATTCAAATTTGTCTTATTGATCGTCTTTTATCATTTTGTTGATTTAGTCGACATTTTTTTAATTTAATGTATGCCAAGGGGCTTTTACAAATTTCATTATATTTTAGTTAGGCGTAAGGCGGTATTTAAAGTTTTGGAAAATTGAAAAAATCAGCCATTTTAGAAAACCAGCTATTTTCGAAAAATCGTCTTTTTTCTGTAATCCTTTTTCAGGGTCTGGAGCCCAAAAACTGAGACCAAACCCAAAGCTATGAGCTTAAAATCGGTCTGTTTTGAACAAATATAATCTGACCTCCCTCCAATGGACCATTCCAGAGTATAAGATGGATAAGACAAACGGAGTGACGGCGAACAAACCGTCTGTGATATTGCATTTGTTCTTACGAAAAACATTTTAAAAAGAATATCTGAATAAAATATGAAAAAAAAAACATAAAAAGAAACAGTTTTATACTAAATTTCTTGACTTCATTATCATATTTTATATTCTTCTTTATCATATAGAACTTTTGTGACATAGAAATAAGTAAACAAAAGAATTTAACATTGTAGCGAGACAAAATATTACGACTAATAATAATAATAATAAAAGGACACATTCAATTTTGCCACTTATTTCCTTTAATTGCCTGTCAGCTCGTTAGTTTTCATAAACAAATGAATTAATAACAAACGAACGATCATTCAGTTCCATATACAACAAATTTACATAAGTGCTAAAAAATAATTATATTCAAAATGATGGAGTGCCAGTACAATGCTAGCCTTTTTCAGCGCAATTCAAGGATTTTGACTGTTATATTGAACCCGCAACATGTTATCATTGGGTAGACAATATTGATTTTTTCGATGCATAAACTGTTGATTTTATTTTTTTGTCTGAATCTTAATTAAGTTAAATGATTAAAATTATCATTTTAAATAATGCACAAAAAATATATGAGAATTCATGGAAAATGTAAAATCCATTGTCTAACAGTTAACTAACTTATAAATCCAAACTAATTTATTTTCATTAAAATCTAAAACTTCTTCAACTTATTTTTTTTGCAGTATGGATTTAATATTGTGTTAGATATCCGCATTCACATAACAAATGTTAATTTTATAAAAGTTAAGTTAGATGATACTGAATAGTAATTACATCCACTTCAAGGTAATCTAGTAGCTAGATAGTACTGAATATAATAATGCATTTTAATTGATGGTAATTTTGTTTATCTATCTAACTTATATCTATAAAGTGAGGATTCATTGAGATAAAATTGCAAGTAGTCGCGTGCTTGGAGATATGCATATTTCAAACTAATATATCAAACTTCAAAACAAATTAATGAGTCTCAAATGTAGAAATGATTTTTTCCTTCCTACGGATGATCTCAGTTTTTTGCTTTGATTTATCTCAGTCAAGTCCCTAATTCATATGAAAATTCTTCATTCTGCTTTGCATAATTATGAAATTAAATTTACCTTTGCCAAAGTTGAAAAAAATAATTAATGAAGGGATATATTACGAAAAAAAGTATACATGAAACGCTTGAATATGTTTTTTATTTCTTTGAAAAACCTACACTTACAAACTTTAATTTTCTATATTTTTGTTTTGTTTTTTTAATTATATTTAAATAATTTTATTTACAGAGAATTATAATTATTAAATTTGGAATATACAAAATAAAACATGCTCCAATCAGACACATTCTTTCATTTCTTCGAAAATTAACCCTTTCATCTTCATATATGAAATCTTTGAGAAATGAGAAACTTTTACCTCTGGCCTATTTATCAAAGTGCACTCCGATGAACCTCAAGTATTCAATAAGCCCGATTGAGGTTTCAATAGGAAAAATTGCCCATCGCTCGATGGATCTCAAATGATTGAATTTAGCTTTAAGTTAAATGAAAATTTTTGGACTGGATCCGATTCAAAAAGTAGGAAAACTTTAAAAAAATTTAAATTTAAAAATGTAACGTTTATTGTACATTTTTTGAGAAACCTGACAAATCGTAAATAATACTGTATATTTATTAACCCTCTCTTTCCCAGGAGTAGATCGAGCTTTGGATTTTTTGATTAAATTCAATATTTTGATGTTTGTTTTAGTTGATTTTGGCCCAAAAAAAATTAATCAATCAAAAAAATTTGGTTTTCAGAATAAAAAATTTACACGAGAAGCTTATAAAAATACGTATAATTCCTATAGAAATACGTACAGAAATTTTACTATTTAAAATTGCATTAATTCTTCTAACATTAATTTCATAATATAATTCAGATTTTTTTAAAAACCTGTACAGAAACATCAAGGAAAACCTTCGAAGAATCGGTTCATTCAAGAAAAAATTGTCAAAGAACGAAATATATACATTAAAAACATATTTAAAATCAATGTTCCACCCGTTGGACACTGGGAAAGAAAGGGTTAAGTAAGTAAATCATTAATAAATGAGTTGATAAAATTTTATGCGCGTGAAGTTAGCACCAATCTCACCAGTACCATATTTTTTTCTCAAGTTAGTACTAGGAAAAAAATGCCATTTCTGTTGGAGTTTTAAAATTTACCTCGGTGAAGTTTTTTCTGATTTTTTCTTTTCGATTTTTTTTCCGTTTATTAGGTTGTCCATATACGTATATATTTTAGCGATAATGAAAAATCCATACATGTTCGGCAAAGCCGGAAAATATTTGAAAAACCGGAAAAGTTAAAAAATTCAAAAAAAATTAGAAATGATCAGAAAAATCGAAAATTTTCGGAAAATTCAGAAATACTTAAGATTAACTTTTTTACTGCAAATTTTTATTTTCCATTATTTTCCGTAAAATTGCTGCAATAGTTTGGGTTAAATATAAGGATAAGGAAATTTCACATGTCTATTGGAAAACTTCTGAGAAAATTTATTTTTCCGAAAATTTGCCACATGCACAAAGAAGTAAAAAAAATAAATTTTAACGGGTTTTCTATTTTTCTTTTTTTTACTTTTCCGATTTTCTGAAAATTTTCCAACTTTCCCGAACATTTTCCGAATTTCCAGGCCATCTACAATGTATAATTTTTTAACGTCCCGATAGTATGTACGTAACTAAATCATGGAGACACCCCATTAATCGGAAAAAACTTCACCGAAGCAAAAATTTTCATTGGTACCAACTTCACGCTCATAATTTTAATGTTGACTTTGACTCACCAAATTATTTTTAAAGTTGAATCAAGTCATGTGATGTTAATTACATGCTGCTTAAATTAAGTTATAATTGGTGGATTCTCAACCAAATTTTACTGTGAAAATAAATAAGAGCTTTGTAAATATGACTTCTAAACAATAAAATCCCCTCGTTTATTTCAACAACATAATAAAAAAATATAAAAACAAAAGAGAAAAAAACAAATAAAAAATAATGTACTAAAATTTAAGAATACAAGTTTTGGTACTTTTCTTTGTTTGTATCATACACTTAAAATAAAAAGCGAAAGTTTTTGCTTTAAATCAAACATATTTTTTTTATTAATATAGAAAAAAAGAACACTGTTTTCATCTTATGACAAAAAGCTTGTAATTTTTTTAATCCTGAAAATTCAAATTAAAAATAAAAAATGCAAAGAATTTGTAATAAAAAATATTTTTCTGATTTATGAGATGGAACACATTTCCCTGATTAAATCATAAATAACTGAATCATTTTTTTTAATACAGCAAATTACGTGGTTTTGAGTGTAATTAAGTATTATTCAATAGGCTTACTGAAGAGTCCGCATTGGTTATATAAATATTTATAATGTTCTCAGTTATTGTGTTCACCGATAATATATTTTCAATGTTTATATTTAATCACTTAACACAATAATACAATTAGAATTTTTTTTATAGATTTTATAGATAGAAAATTGAACGACAGTGAAAAGAAGGAATCATTCACACAATAAAAAAAAATAAATATGCTTTTTTTAGCATTATAAATACTTAATCGAAGACATAAAAAATGTATTGTTGAGTTCGTATCCATATCAAATTGTGTCAATGTCAACACAATTTACAGCAAGTATGTGATTTTTTTTTCTGGCAGAGATTTTATTTTTTTTAATTTAACGAACTGTAGAATAGATATTTGACATATTTTTCAATAACATTTAATTATTTACGTATTTTTTTAACATTTAATTAAACCGCTTTTTTTTACTTACTCTAGGAAAATTCATAAACTGATACAAAAATAATCTACCAATAAGCTTTACACGAGAATTTTTTTGTATAAACATAAATCAAATACTCGTTATTACTAAATCTGGGTTGTGTGAATGTTGGAATGTAAGCTTATATCATCAAATACTTTTTGATGTAAAACTGGAGTGATAATAAAAAAATATGTTTTTTTTTGGCAGTCTGTTCACTTTTAGCAAAATTCAAGGGCTCCTTGAAGCGTTAAGTGAGTGTACCTTATAATAATTTTTTTTTCTTATTTTTCTTAAAAACGCAGTATTTATTTATTTCTAACTAAAGAATCATGGAGAAGAATTTGCTTGTTTTTTTTATTATTTATATATTTAGACTATTTTTAACTTTGGGTCAAATTTTCTAGTGCCTCTAATTCCAACTCTTGTTCTATTGTAACAAAGATAAACATATTTTTTTCACCGCTCACCACGCCTTGTCTAACACTTTAGCAGAAAATAAATAAATATTTCAACTGGAATTTACCGAAAAAAAACATAAAAGATTTTCCGCTTGATTTACATTCAGTAGATTTTTTTCCATTCAAGTAAATATCAGGATAAAAATATTTTTTTGTTAATCCAGATGGAGGAATAAAAGAAGCAGATATAAAGCTATTTTTGGGTTTTTCTAATAAAAATATCATGATAAAGCCAACGCAAATTATAAATGTTCAACCAACAAAAGCTTTATAATAAAAACTATTCAAAATATTCCAAAAAAGTGGGCTATGATTTAATGACTCAGTGGAATATCCTGTCCATTGTTTAACCCTGAAAAGTCGTCAACTATTTGAAAAATGCTTTTTCCTTTGTACTTTCCAGTCACCAGCGATTTTTTTGTGCAACGGTAATTTTTAAAGGTAAAAATATAAATTTAAAACAAATTTTTACGTTTCTGAGTAAAAAAATCATGTTTTCGTAAGTGTTAGGTAAAAATTACCTGAAGAAAGTTTGTAGAGAATTTTTCAAGCTGTTACTTTGCTGAACCATCTAGCCGATATTTCATATACTAAGAGGCCAAAAATGACAACTACAATATTTTGAGCTTATATGCACGGTTTTCTTACTTCCTTTAATTCTTTTTCCTTCCTTTTATTTAAGCAATAGACGGTTGTGAATAGTGTGTTTATGCTCAAATATTAATAAAGATGGGAAATTCGAGAGAATAAGAAGTAAAAACAAATTATTTATTGATAAAATTTGAAGATGCTATAATGTTTTATTTTGATTGAATTCTTGAAACACGTTGAAATCTAAGTCCGAAACAATTGTTTCCAAGAAAAACTTATAATTTCGTATAAAGTATTTTGTTTATTTGGCTTAAAGTAAATTGGTTTTTTGAGTTCTTGATTTTCGTGTTGCAATTTTCTTTCTAAATTTTGAGAGGAATTTTAATCATAATCTATGCCAAAAACTAGAAATAACTTGAAACGGCAAACTTGGTATTTTCCTTATCTCTATAAATTAACTAATTAATGTGAATATGCTCATATTTTTATGTAATCACAGTTATCATTGGTTTTTAGTAGAGAGTAGTTTTTACTAGTTTTACTAGAAAGTAGGGAACAATATTATACCATTGTTTTACCTTCCTCAAAACAATTTTTTTTTTTTAATTCAAAAAGATTAATTATGGATCACTGTTACTCATATCTATTGAGGAAAATAAAAATACAGTCAAATCTCCATATAGTAAAAAATCAATTTGTACGTAATGACTCTATATAGTAAAAACCAGTATCTATAGAAACTGACTTTTCATTATATAGAATCATTACGTACATCTTATTTTTCACTTTATGCAGACTTGACTGTACTTATAAATGAAAATTGTGTCATAAAAAACCCATCATTGACGGTTTGATTTTCGTTATGATTATGTTTAACATGTGAATAAATTATTACTTTAGGGAAAGAAACACTTGTGTTTTTTTATACATTAGAATTTCAGTAACACGTATTCTTTTTTTTTTTTAGATAACTGGATGGAAATAGCGGAGACTTGGACATGTTCATTTTAACAGACATGGCAGAAAATGAATTTTCAATGGAAAATTTTTCATTGTTTAACGACAACATCATTCACGGAACAAATGAAAGCCAATTTATAGATGATTCACCTGTTCGCGATTCCTTAGGAATTGTGATACCAATAACAATAATTTACTGTTTGATATTTGTAACAGGAGTAGTTGGAAATATCTGTACTTGTATTGTGATATCGAAGAATAAATCCATGCACACTGCAACAAATTATTATTTATTTAGTTTAGCGATTTCGGATTTTGTGTTATTGGTTAGCAGTGTTCCTGTTGAAATGTTTATTATATGGTATAAACATCCCTACGTTTTTGGTGAAACATTTTGTATATTGCGTGGTGTGGCCGCTGAAGCAAGTGCTAATGCAACAGTGTTGACAATATTGGTGTTCACTATTGAGAGATATGTGGCTATTTGTCATCCATTTTTGTCACATACGTTGTCAAAATTATCACGTGCTGTGAAACTAATTATTATTGTGTGGATTGTTTCATTTGCTTATGCCATACCTCAAGCATTGCAATTTGGCGTCGTCAAAATAATGAATGTAGAACGATGTGTTGTCACCAGGGTCATAATACAACATTCATTTGAATTGTCAACATTCTTGTTCTTCTTTGCACCCATGACTTTGATCACTGTTTTGTATATTTTAATAGGTTTAAAACTACGTGCATCAACGCGAATGAAAAGAGAAAATGGTTCTATGCAAAAACGAATTCATAGCACAACGCAGTCGACACGACGTGTTATAAAGATGTTGGGTAAGTGTAAAAACATTAAAAATCATTTAATTTAATATTTGCTCATGTGTGTAAGAATCACAAAATGACAAAATTAATTTTAGTGAAAGTTCCCTACTGAGCGATAACTGCCTAAATAAACATTTTCAAATAATTTCCATGATAAGAAAATTTTCGGTACGTCAATAAATAATTCAATCATTTTAAGATACTTTGCAGTTGTTGATTTTTGTCTACATACGTTGAAATGTTTTTGTTTTTATTGAATTATTCTTAATTTGAAAATTCAAAAAGTTTAGTATGACATAAATTATTCTTTTTGTTAAATTTCATTAAAAGTCCTTTTCATCAAAGGTAAATTTAAATTATTCATGTTATTTTTTTTTGAACTTTAACTGGACCAAAAATTTGATTCTCAAGAGGACTCATCTATTAAATTGTTTTATCCATTTTCTTTTTATTAACCCACTCCTTCGTACATTTGTGCCAAACTTTAATGGAAATTTGATATAAATCAACATTTTAAATGATTGAGTGAATAAAAAGAAAAAAGTTCTGACCTTATTTTTACCTATGACCATGAGTTCTTGACCTTTTAAACTAGGACTGATCTACCGGAAATGGGAATTTAACATTCAATTTCTGCATGTTTTCAATTCAAAATTGAAAGTCTATCCTAAAAATCCTTTCAGATAGTTGTAACTAGGTTTAGAAATTAGTTGATTTTAAATTTAAATATCTAATATTAAAATTTAATATTACTTTTTGATTATACTCTAAGAACAATTTATCTTTAATTTTATTAATTTTTTATGTGAATGAAATTTCAGTGTGCGTTGTTGTCGCATTCTTCTTTTGTTGGGCACCATTTCACGCACAAAGGTTAATTTACATCTACGGAACCAATACAAATTACATGGCGTTGGATCCTATGATGCTGAAGTTGTATACAGTCATGACTTATATTTCTGGTGTCCTTTATTACTTGTCAACATGTATCAATCCATTATTGTACAATATTATGAGTCGTAAATTTAGAGGAGCTTTTAAGGTATGTTGAGTATTAAATTTTATTGGATTGTTAACATTTATATAAATCGTTATTAAAAAAATGACAATAAAATGAAGGAAACGTTTAAAAAATTTATATATTTTCTTATATTTTCTATTAATTTTAATGTTTGAAAGAATTTTTCTTTTTCATAAATTTTTCGCTTTAATAATAACTTATCGGTTATTTGGCTTTTTATTTTTTTTTGAGTAATATCGTAAAATTTTCTGAAGAAACCTTTGTTTTTTTTTTTGAATATGTTTAAACATAGTATTTTGTTTATATTTTACTCTCAAATTATAGCACCTAATTCATTTTTAGTCGGTTTTATTTAGGAAACATTACAGAAAATCTTTGGTATCTCGCCAAAGAACGATTGTCCAAAGCGGACCTATACAATGCTCACAAGAAGCCAGCGAGAATATTTTTATGGAGCATCGTCGTCCAAGCAAAACTCTTCTGAATACTCAGGTAATATTTCTTTTTTATAAGTAAGATTCTTTAAATAGCTAATTAAAATTAAAAAGTGATTCATTTTTGTATCCATTTTTGGTTAATCTTAATGTCACTTTGCATTGCTGTAACTTTTAATCAAGCCATATCATATTAAAAATTAAATCACTGAAATTCATACTTTTTTTTAGATTTTAAGATCATAAATGTTATTTAAATTATATTTGAAAATATGCATAATTACAGGGTCATACAAGGATAGTAGTTTGTACCCTTCTTCCGTACAAAAACAGCCTTATGAAACAATAACAATGTCTTCTCGTCCGATGCTTAGAGACAAACATATGAGTAAAAACCATTCAGAGTGTGTTACTACCATGATAACTCAAGAGAGTACCGATAAAAGTGCAAATATTGAAATTGACGGAGAACTAAAAGGATTTCAGGATATTTACCTGAATATTACACCAAGAATAACAGAATCATTTGAATTGAACTCAGAGTGTTGTGAAAGCAGCCCACCAAATTTAAATATAAATATTAACTTACCTTCTTCTTTTTCTTCACGAAACAATTCAAGTTATAATAACAATAATAAAAGTGGTGGACCAAATATTATTTTAAGTTACAATAAGCAAGTTAAATTACAAATAACTATATTGAATAGTTCAAAGTTTAAGGTGAAAAAGATTCAACAAAAAACTAGATTTTTAAAATTAAATAAAATTGTAAAATTTATAGCATTTAATAGACAGGAGAAAAAAACGGATAACCACAACATAGAATCAAGAAATTCAGCAATTCATGTTAATTTACAAAAAATATTAGATGATAATTTATTGTATTCAAATCAAAATCAAAAGAAAGTGATTAGGCATCCTAATCGAAGTCATAGCACACTTGATTTTAGTGATAATAATTTATATTCTAGTCACAATGAAAGCGAACTAGATGCGTACATGAGAGAATTAAAATCAAGATCTGATTTACAGTAAGTAAATATTATGTTGTTAAAGCCGTTACAGAGGAGTTCAGATATTTTAGACATTTTAAAAGTAGTTATAAGAAAATGCCAAAATAAAAAAAAATAATTTTATACATAGTTAAAGAGGCTTCATTAAAAAGACTACGAAAGATATTTAAAAATTAGGTTGGTTTGTAGAGTTTAAAAAAAAAATAAGTATATTGTGTGATTTTGAATACTTTTTGAATTGTTCATTTAGAATTTTTATTCGTGTTAACTAAAAAAACTTGTCAATATTCAAAATAAATGATGTGATAATAAACAATATTTTAAATTCGTTTTAATTATTTATGATTTCAATTACCCTGTCGGAAGTAAACTCCTGAACTTTAGGAGGTCAACTCTTAAATTATTCAGACGGTTCGTTGAAATTAAAAAATCAATAAACTCAAAATTTCCAAAAGAAAGTAAAAATTTCAGAAAAGTCAAATAAATTTAAAAAAACGTTAACACTCAAAATTTTCCAAAAGAGTTTATATTTTTAAGAATGTTAAAAAATTACAACAAGTCAAAAAATTTAAAAGAAGTTAAAAACTTACCGGGTAAGCAGATTAAATTTGACAGCTCACTTTGTGTAGATACACATACGGAAACTTCAAAGATTCTGTACGGTACGTGGATAGAGTGTCAAACTTTCACTTGCGTTCCCAGTTAATATTTTCAAAAGAACCAATAAGTTGACACTTGGAGAGTCTTAGGGTAACTTGTCACCCAAAATCGAACTCAATTTTGTTCTATTTTTTTTATTTGATTCCAATTTCAATAATAAACTTTATGACTGTCAGGTTTTCAAAAAAAATTAAATCTTGCTTGTTCTCTAAAAAAAAGTAACACAGGTGGCCTTTGGGTGACTTTTAACCCTAGCACATTAGTTTTTATTATTTTTGATATAAAATTTTACATTTATGAATGTAATATTATATTTTTCAACATTATACACATGCTAAATTGATAATAATACCGTTGCGTTATTCCTTTTAAAATCTAAGCATAAACACATTTTTACTAAGCAACAAAATTATTAACGACTGAATTTAGAAATATCACATAACAAACTCAGGAACAGAGAAATAATAGCAAATAAATAATTAAAAACAAACTTATTAAATATCAAATTAAAATTAGAAATAGTTAAGTTTTGAAACTTAAAGTAAATGTAGATTAAATAAACTTACAGACTGGGTGGCTGTTCACCCTAAGACTACGTACGTTACTTTTTCTTAATCTTCATCCTGTTCAGGGACTTTTTTGTCCCTGTAACTTTATAAAATAAACTTTGAGCTGTTAAATTTTTCAATTCTACAAGACTTTGTCGTCTGAGCATATTTCATACAGAAATTTTAAGGTAACCGACCTTTTCGAAATTTAAATCCTTTAAAATCGAACTAAGCTTTCAACTGAGGGCAGGATGAGGGTAAGGGCAAATCAAAATAAGGACACTCGGTCTACCGGAGTCGGACCAGAACCAAAGTACATGAAAGTACGGTTCGATTAGTGGGCATATTTTCTACTTGTGTTTTAATAATATTGGTTTTGTATTGGGATAAGCCATTAAAAATATTTTATTTTTATTGTTCTAACGTTTCGATTTAAAAAATCAGGGAAGATATTTTGAAAAACTTTTAAATTAATTTTCCTGGTGTTGTTCTATAAAAATTTCCATTTTTAGATTTTCTTGTTAATTTTGTTTAAATATTGGGTTATTTGACGAATAAGCCAATTTTCGTTTCTTGAGATTCTTTTTGAAATTTTAGCTGTTACTGATTTTTTTAAGTTTTTGAAAATTTTGATTATTTTGACTCTTTAGAAAGTTTTCACTTTCTTGGAATTTCAGAGTTTTTAGATTATTATTTTCCATGAACCGTCTGAATAAGTTGAACTGACTGAATAAGTTGACTCCTGAATTTCATTTAATTTCTACGTAATAATTTTTATAAATTTGTTTCTTTTATAACTTCTGAAATTCATGAGTTTACTTTCGACAGGGTATCCAAAATTTTTAACTGTAAGAAGGCATCATGGAAAGAAATTTTATTTTTCTTCGATTCTGTTATTCCATATTTTGAAGAGAGGTTTTTTTTTAAATGGAAATACTCAGAATAATACACAATTTATTGTACATAGATGTTTTTTTTCTGAAAATTAAAGTCTTCAGTCCTGAATTCGTTACTTTTAATAACAGAGTGACGACCATTTTAATCTATTTGGCATATTGGAATTGAATATTTTCCTCCATTACTCGTTTAATAAAAAAAAAGTAATATAATTTTTATTTCTTTGAATATTATTTTTCTTTAATCATATTCGTTTAAATTTAAAATTCAATTGATTAAAGTTAAAAAAAAATTATCCTAGTTAAACAATTATATATTATGTATAACAGATGAATATAAAACCTTAATACTGCATTGAACACGGCTTTTGTACTTGACAATTGTTATATTATAACGTCGAAAAATATACTTTGTATAATATTCTGATAAAAACAGGATTTCGTATATAACATCCTTCTATCGGTAATTCGATGTCGATTATTTACTGTTATATGCATACAACGTATATCCTCATTATGAAATAAAATTTCGAATCTATATGTTATTATTGAGGAAACAGGGTACACTTTTACTTTTCGAAATAGAATTTATGGTTTTTGTCCTGACTTGTTCATTGTTGCGATGTTTTGTTTTCCCATTTTGTTGGCAATTGAACGTTTCATTTTTGAAAACTAACTGTTTCAAAATCATATTGAGATTTTCTTCAAGTCGTTTTGAATCATAGGTCATTTCTGGACTGTTATATGGCGAGTTGTAAATTTTTTTCTGAGATAAATGTAACTTTTTGGAAGTCAAATAACCATTTGATGTTGAATTGTAAATTCCCAAACGTGCTAAACTGTCACCATCTATTTTCTCTCTTCGATTAATTTTAGAATAATAATCCAACCATGAAATAATTTTATGGTTGGATTTGTGCGTGTTGTAATCTGAACTGTAATCAATACGATTGATCACATTACCATTATCTCTCTCATTGAAACAGGAATAAATTGGATTTATAGTTTCATTAATAGAAAATCTTGGTGGTTCAACAATATGAAATCGTTCACGTTGTTCATACTCAGCCATATGACTTGAGCTACTTTCAAATGAGGATGTGTGACTGAATGTTGTATCATATGGTATTTTTCTAAATGAAACGACAAGTGGACGTTTTAGCTTCATTAAGTCCAACTCTTTATAGCGTAACTGATTCGATGGCTGTGAATGGCAATGATTCGTGGAAATTACAGATGAGCATGTGTTCAATGATTGTGAATGAAATGAATTAGAACGCTGTGAAGGACAATACCAATATCGTTGTTGAATCTGTTGTTCATCTCCGTGATAAAAATATTTGGCGATTGTATCCTTGAAATAAAGAAAGTAAAGAATTCTATGATAATTTTTAAACAACTGTTCACAAAGATTTCTCGAAGCAGCATTGTACAAAATAATAATAAATATTATAGTTACCTTGAAAGCCGTTCTGAATTTATGACTCATAATGTTATACAGAAATGGATTGATGCATGTTGAAAAATAATAAAAAATTCCAGAAATCCAAGTAAGAGTGTTGTATAACTTTTCTCCAAATTTTGAATCTAAATGCATTCCATAGGCACTATAATAGACTGCATACAGTCTTTGAGAGTGATAAAGGCCCCAACAAAAGAAAAATGCTACAACCACAGCAACTGGAAATAAACATGATCAATAATTTTAATTAACTCATAAATTTCTTTAAACCATACCCAACATATTCACAACATGTCGAGTCCCATGATTGGTTGCTCTATTTGAAAAATTAATCCTACCATCTTCCGGGGAGAGTGGTGCTTGCTCACCAACACAATTATTATTTTTAACAGGTGTTGCTGAAGGCAGAGCAATTGAATTATTTTGAGCAACCACAGCTCCAACACTATAATGTGAACCTCCACTATTTACATCATTATATAACATATCATTTTGTAAGTCTACTTGCACAATTATTCGTTGTGATAATGGTTTTTTAAAAACACGGTGCTTTAAATAATTTACCTGAATCAAATGTCAATTTACCTTTAAATAAATTCATTATTTTTCTTACCCTTAGTCTTACACTACTCCCCGATGGACCACCTCTACTAACAATTTTTGAACGTCTCAATTGTAAACCAATAAGAATATATAAAATTGTGATGACTATCATGGGAAATATAAAAATTAATACAACTGAAATTGTAAACGTTTTAGCAGCACTTTTAGAATCCAGTACAGTACAGGAACGTTGTGATCCTCGTTCGTATATTCCTAATTCCATGGCCTAAGAAAAATGAAGAAGAAAATTGTTTTATATTAGGAGACACAATAAATTGACATTTTTAAAAATCTAGGTAAAATCAAATATAAACTTTACACATTAACTTACTGCGGGTATTGCAAGGCAAACAGCCAAAGCCCATATTCCTAATATAAATTTCACAGCTCTTGACAATTTCGACATTGTGTGTGACAAAAATGGTTTACAAATGGCAACATATCTACAGAATTGAAAATGAATTAAAATTTAATTAACTAAAATTAGCTTAATTGCTCAAAATGTTAAGTATAATTTAAAAGAACATACCGTTCTATCGTAAATGCTGTTATTGTCAAAACTGATGCATTTGCAGACACTTCACATACCCAACTCTGAATGACGCATACAGCTTGGCTAAAAGGATACATGTTTCCTTTCCATGTTAAGTATGTTTCTACTGGTAATCCTAATTATTCAATTATTGGGCATAGTGATAAAAAAAATTAATAATAATCTAAATGAATAAACTCATCAATGACATACCAGCTATCAAAACAAGTAGATCAGAAATAGCCAAACTAAATAAGTAGTAATTGGTTGCTGTTGAAATAAAAGAACATGTTGTAGAATAATTTTGCCTTCATTTTTTTTTTTAGTTTAGGCCGCGACAAATGGAAATCGAAAGTTTTGTCCTAATCCAATAAAATGTTAGATGGGGGGGATTCCAA
>LN483538.1:214630-325014 GCA_900002565.1 Culicoides sonorensis
TTCAAAAGGGGCATCGGACAAAACTTTTAAAATTCATTTGTCGCGGCCTTATAATGAAAAAAAATTTAAAAAATACTCAAATTGTAAAAAAATTTTAGTTATAAATATTTTTTAGTTTTTAATTATATTTTTTAGACAATTTTTATAAAAAATTTTACAATTTAAGTGATTTTGAAATCTTAATCCTTGATGCAAATTTCCAAAAATACTAAAATTTTATGATTATGATTATTATGTCTGTCCATAGGACAGAAAAAGCCTTATCTTTTAACAAAAACTTACAATAAATACTTAATACTACTTGATTCTAACATTGCCGCGATACCATTGATACCCTAAAACTCAAAAGTTCAGATTTCTTGGCTGGAATAGACATATTAATCTTCCAAAGATCATTGTGGCTATTAATTGTCGACAACATACGAGTGAGAGGTTTGAGATTTGAATTAAAGGAAATTCCTTGAAATACTTCAGGTACACGAATGGAGCTATTGATAAACTCGCTCATAAAAACAAAGTCCGCTGACTCACGCCCATCAGTGAGAGTGTTCATATTCAAAAGGGAGAGACGATCTTCACATGAAGGTAACAGGTAAGGGTTGGCCCAACCAAGTTCCTTCAATGCATAGCTTATCATATATGATAAGTAAATTTTGGAGAGCTCTAGGACTTTGGAATCGCAATATATCAATTTTTTCTTTAAAAATAAAAAAATTTAGACTTTTTTTTAAAGGTAAGTGTACTTATTATTAAAAAATTCAAACGTAAAGCTTTCCAAAAATATAGTCAAAAATGTCAATTTTTGGCAAAATTAAAAAACACAAATTTACTACCATATTTAATGAAAAAAATATACAAAACTCCACTTCAAAGTGAATATTTTTAACACAGTTCACTTGCTGAAGTATCAAAGCAACCATTAGATTTAAAAAATTTAGTTGAAGACAATGAAAACTTAAATTGTTTTCTGAAAATTGCTTATCATATATGATAAGTCATGCACTCAAAGTTTGATTTTTTCATATATGAGAAAAAATAATCAAGGTCTTCAAAATTTACAAAAAAATTTTTCGAATTTTCGGATTTGAATGGTAAAGCATATGTTAAATAATTAAATCTCAAACAGTTTATTGTGTTTTTCCACTTCACTACGTAACAAAAATTAATATATTTTTCATATTCAAAAAAATTTCAAAACACGATTGCATGACTTATCATATATGATTAGAAAATCAAAGTCCGAAAAATCCCATAAAAATCCTTTTTTTTCGAAATTTCTCAACAAATTAGTTCAAGAATCGACCCTTCTCAGCTCAAAAGACCTAAAGATGATTTTTTATCTCCATTATTTCAAAATTCATGCATTGAAGGGTTAATGTTGCCGTAGTGTTGCCGTGCTACGGTAAGAAGTTGCCGTCTACGGCAACAAATATGACATGATATATGTTTGCCGTGTAAAAAAAAACTAAATAAAAAAATTAATAGAAAATCGGACATTTTAGGAAATTTTGAATTTTGGGCTTTTGACCGTTTTCAGGCTCTGGAGCCCAATCTTAAAGCTAATAAATTAAAGTTCATTTTAGTAAACTTCTCTATATAACAAAAAAATTAAACAATTTTAAAAATTTTTAATTTGGAGCTCTGGAGGCTCTGGGTCCAATGTCATAGCTTTGATTTTAAATGCATCCTTATAAGTTCGTCTATTCAACAAAAAAACCCGACCTACAGACTTACGAACATACGGAGTGGCGGCGGACACACCGTCTGTAATAGTGTATGTTTTCTTATGAAATGCAGTAAGTCAATATTTTTCCATTAATCGTTTTTTTGTGAAAATTCAAGTATTTCCAGCTGAATTTTTTTATGGCACCTTTTCTAAAAACATATGATTTTCAATTCGTTAATTCAAATTTATTGTAACAATTTTGTATAAATATTATTAATATATTCTAAGAATTTTGTATAATATATAATATAATATATATAGTATAAAATATAAACATTAAATTAAAAAACAAAAAATGTACTAAAAATCGATTGTTTCAAACAAAAGATACGAGTTTTCTTTGAAGTCTACCAATTTTTAAATGATTCATGAATTTTTCATTTTTTTTTAAATTTCGCTATTCGACACCATAGAAATGTGTAGTGTACAAACTAGTCACATTAATTTTCGCGAGAACAGTGATATGAAAATGTTTTTGAATATTTCATCAAAAAAATAAAATAAAATTTCATTTGCTACAAAAATTTGATTAAAACAAAGCACCTGTATGAACCATCAAAGTAGAGAAAATAATTTCAATTGGAAAATTCATATTTCACTTTATGGTTTTGAAAATATTTTTAATCAATAGTTTTAGTTTTATAATACAAATTTATTTAAAGATTATCTTGAAGATTATGAATGCTTTGTAAATGCATAAATAGATTTTTAAGTGTATGGGAAAAAACTTTATATTTGATAACATTTAAATTCAATTATTTATTCAACAAAAAAACAAAATTACAAAGAAATTAAGAATATTTGATTGACAGTTTACAACTTTTTTTACCAAAGCGTGCCGTTTTCAATATTGACTTTTTTATTCATTTTAATTAATCCGACTTTTTAAATTTGCTATTTGTGCGTTAGATATATATTTTTTTTGGGTAAACACTGATAACTTTTTTATTATTTTTTCAATAATTTTTATAAATTTTTTTTTTAACAATATAATTCTCATCATATCCATGATATGTTTTATTTCTTTTTCAAAGTTACCTGTGTGCATTGAACGATTTCGAGATATGACCACACATGTTATAACATTTCCTAAAACACCACTGATAAAAATAATAACATAAATCACTGTTATTGGTATCACTGTCAATAATGCAATTGAACCATTTAAACCAGGAGAATCTTCAAGTGAATCATTAATTTTCCTCGTTGTTGGATCACTATCATTTATGTAAATTCCATTGTAATTAGAGAAATTTGTGTTAATATTATTGAAAGTGCCACTTTGAATAATCATGCCATTGGGAGTCGCATTTAACCATTCAAGTTTTATAAAATTATTTGTGACATTTGACATTTTTTTAAAAAAAAAAAATACTGTTGTTTAAAATTTCACATAATATTTATTTTTTTAACACATCTTAAATTTGAATTTTTTCATTATTTTTAAATATTTTTTATTTTATTATACTTATTTTCTTATTATTTTCTTATTATTTTATTCATTCAATTTTTTCTTTACTATTTATTTTTTTAATTATTTAAATTATTTGACATTTCAGAACACTTAAAATAAAATTTTCTATTTTTTTTTGTACGTTTGGAAAATTTTTGATTTTTTTTTATAATTCAGATATAATGTCAGAGGAAAAAAATCTTTTATTTTATTGAGCACAAATTAGATTTATAAATTTTTACTTCCGCATTCCAGAAAAGACAATCGAAGACTAAATTTAACTGAAACTGTTGCTGCTGATATTCACCCATATATTTTTTTGAGTTTTCTCTGTTTAATGTAGTCGCATGTCATGCCAATACATGCCTTTATATTTTCTTTGATGAAAGAGCTCGAAAGTACTTTGTCCATGACCGTCTGTTCTTCAAAAAATAATATGGGTATTTCAATGAAATGCGTATTTATACGTAGTTTTTACATTCAAAACAGTTATCATGGAGAAAATCGAATGAAAGAGAGGAACTCGCCTGGAAAGTTATTCAGCAAATACCAGGCGTTTACATTATTAGTGAAATGGTTAGAATTATTAAAGAAACTCGAAATAATTTGCTTTCTCATATATATAAATGAAAATTTACTTACTGGTGACCGGAAACTTAAAAGATAAAGGAAAAAGAGGCGACATTTTTCTTTAAAAGAAACTTATCTTTAGAAAAATTTAAATTGAGAGCATACTGAAAATACATGAAAACGCTTCAGAATTTCAAACAAATTTTTCATACATATTTTAATATTTTCTCGATTTCCATAAAATTATGAATGAAAAGCAATTTGTAAATTTTAATTTTTTTATCATTCTACATAATGAACCGCCAGCTCAAATAACGGAAATGCGTGTGCTTTAAATTTTAAAAAAAGGCTTGTACAATAAACTTGAATGAAAGTTGTTATTCCAGACAATTCCTCGAATTCAAAAATTAAATTCAATTTATTGTTTGAATTTATTGTACCGTTTGAATGAAGCTGAAGTTCTATAAAATTACCAATATTAAATACAGTTCTTTCAGTGTTTGAATATGTACAGTGTATATTTGATGCTCAGTTAATTGGAGAAGAAATGTTGCTTGAAAAAGCTCTGCAATTTTACTTAGAAAAAAAGCATCCCATTCAATAATTCATCCTTTAGACATAAAAAAAAATCCGTAGGAACAAAATATTAAAATTGAGACCTTGCAATATTGTGACTCCTTAAAAGAATTTTCATAATTTAAATGCAAAAAAACTACAAGAGAAATAAAATGCAACTGAATCAACACAGTAACATACATTTTTTGTTATTAAATTAAAAGTATTTTTTTGCAGCCTGGGGAACTCTACAGTGCGTGAATGTTTTTCAGACAATCAATAATCAATTTAATCAAAACTAATCTTTATTGCTGCAAGGTGCTCGTGTGATTCATTTAATCAAAATTCATAAAATAATTTACAATTGTCTCGATAATTTTTATCTGCTACAATTAAAACAAAACAGAAGTACAACGTTCAAATCACGCAGAACCAGGTGAAATTTAACCAGATCCAGAATTGATTAAATTATTTGTTTTGATTATTATTTTAAATATTATGTCTATTTAAAGTATTATCAAGAAGATCATTGTACAATTTGTTTTTTTTTTTTGATTGAAGTATTATAAAAAATATTATCTATATCAAATATTTTTTTATTGCTCTTCTGTACAATAAATCTTTAGAAAAAAAAACACTCAATTGAGCAGTGAATAGTACATAGTACAAAACTTAATTCATTACCGGCTTTTTCGACAAATGTATATGCACTAGACTAAAACATCTGATTATTCATAAAATAATACAAAAGAGAGTGAGCGAGATACAACGTTTTATATGAGTCATTTTTGGGTGTTTATTTATAGAACTAAATTGATAAAGCTCAATTTAATTTAATTGAATAATATTTCATCATTCTCTAACACTTTTGTCAAATTCATTTAAAAATTGAGTTTTGTGTTTGAATTCTGTTTTTCTTTGTATTGCAATCACTTTTCATCAGTACTCGTTTATGAAATTGTAGAGACACTTTTTTAACATACATGTTCACGTGTTCGTTTGATGGTCACGGTCACATGAAATTATGAATTAGAGTGAGCATGTTAATCTTAAAAGGTTCTCAGGAAAATTCGTAACCTATATAGCTTTAGCTGCAGATTGGGAGGTCTGCTTCATGGACAGATCGCTCATGGACAACATTGCGGCAGCGGGTTTCTTTTCCGAGGACTTTGACATCTCTTGACCTAGGTCAATTGGCGACGATCTTTCAAGCAGAGATTGCCGTCAAAATATTCTGCTCATATGCTCTCCGATCTCTAGAGATTGCTGGAGCCCAAATCTGCCATCAAAGTATTGATTTCCTTAGTTCTTGAGTGTTTGATAAATACTTCAAGACCTATCTCGTAATAACGAAATTACCCATTTTTACTGATATACTTGCTAGAAATGGCATTTCTTCAATCAATTATTCAATAGTACCAGCCTTGTGGCTTTCTCCGATCTGCACAAATTCTTACAGGAAGGCTATAGAGGTAAGGATTTTCCGGGAATGGTGGTTCAATCAGAAGGGTATTCTTAGCCACCTTGGCTTCTGGAACCTGCTGATTCCTGTTTATCTAGACAACTGTTCAGATTGAACCGAACTGAGCTCAGAGTTGTAGTTGGTATGTTCACTGGTCATTGTAGTCTAGGCTATCATCTCAGTCATTTTGACTCAAGAAATCCAATCTGCTGCTCTGAACAAGAGGAGACTGCTGTACATCTGCTTTGTTAATGTCCCAAGCATGTCAAATTGAGTGAAATCACGCTGGGTAAAAAAAGGCATAAAAGTGAAGGTGTCTGCCTTGCTAAGGTTTCTGAGAAGGTGTGGTCACTTTCCTGAACTGAACTACAGTGTTCTCTCTATTACAAGCACCGGAGCTGCTATTCGAATAATAGCACCATGGTGCTTATATTCGAATAAAAGCACCGGTGCTTGTATTTGAGCGCTGTCAATTTTTTTTTTAAATTTTCAAAAATACTTAAATTCAAATATAAGCACCGGTGTTTGTAATAGAGAGAACACTGCAGGTCTAGTGGACTTCTTATTGGTTAGTTGATTTGGTTCCTTCTATTTTAGATATGATGATAATTGGTATGGATAACAAACCCGTCGGTAGATCTGATTTCAGAAGTGATTCAAAAAGAACTTTCAAAACTGATATACATCGTGTGATTTGTGTACAGTAATTTAACAGCTATTTTTGTTTCATTCGACCACTTGCATGAGATTGAGAGAGTGAATGAGCAAGAAATACATAAACCGCTAAATTTCAATGTACACGTATGTCGCGAATTCCATATATGCCAATTTTTTGAGAAATGCTACAAAATACTCTCTTTTATCGTATTTTACACTTTTCCATTAGATATTATCTTCTAACTGTCTCATTTTCGTTTGAGTTCAAGTTTGGTTCGGTCATAAAAAGTGAACTACGATAAATAATGCGTTATTTAAATTGATTGCCAAAAATTAAGAAGAAAAAAAAATCATTGAAAGTCTAGAAATTTTCTTCAAAATTGTAATCACCCTTTAAATTAGACTTTGACCGGCGAAAATTGATAAGAATTTGTATTCCTGTCGATACGTGGGTCGAACATTATTTTTGCGAAAATATATAAATTGCTTGGCACATAAAGCAACGATTACAGTAAAAGTTAAAATATTAAAAGAAAAATAGCTCAATTGAACATCAGTCTTATTTGAGCAGTGCAAGAGTTTAGATCAAATAAAATTAATTAATAATAATTATTTTAAAAGAGGATACTAATTAAACAAAATATTCAAGGTAAGTTTTTTTCAGAATTGAATATAAAACGTGAAAATATTTAAGTTTTGTCATTAAATGCAAAGAAATTTCAAAAAAATTAAATTAAATAAGAAAAAAATTATGCAATGCATTGAAGAACTTAAAATGTACAGAAATTTTGATTGTTCATAAAAACGAAAATGTGAATCAACGTAAAATGAAGAGAATTGAGTAGCATTTATAATAAACAATATTAAACAATTATTCGTTGTCTGTTGTTTTGTTATTTGCCATTGTTCGAAATCAGCTGTTGGTAATCATACGATGGAAATGTGAGCCAATCGCCATATAAAATAAAAACGTGCGGTCTCTCGTTCCACGTAGTAGCATATGCAATTTCTGTAGTTAAACAAATTGAATACTTTTTGAAAAATAAAATTTTAAATAAATAGGTATTACAAATATAACATAATAATATCGCGATAAAGAACATTAATAATAAAACTGTTTGTTTCGCTTTGTTGCTGACACATTTTTTTAGCTCTTCTTTGTTCCGTCAATTTTATATTTAAATGAAATAAGAAGTGTTTTTTTTACGAAATACCTCTAGTTCAAAGAAAGCTGACCTACAATAATTTGTAATATTTTTTAATAGCTTGTTGTTTAGCAACAGCATGACTTTTTTTGCTAATGTGTTATTTTTAAATTAAATATGCATTGATGATATTTGCTACAAAATATCAATTGAGAATAACACTAAATGAAATATTAAATTCATTTTTTTTCAAATTTATTTGAAAGAGTTGTATTTTTTTCTATTATTATTATATAATGAAAGTAGTTTTACTTACTCTAAACTTAAAAAGTTACATCACACCACTTTTCTTCTCATTATAAAGTGATATTTTAATAAAAACATGTTTAAGAGAAAATTGATGTAACTGGTTTTGTTTTTCTTGTTGAGAGATGCACTTTTTTAAACTTCAACTTGAAGTTTAGATACAAACAATTATTTTTTGTACAATGCAAATTAAAAGTAGGGTCGACTTACCAGCCATAGTTCCTTAGGAACATCTAGCGTTCATTTTATTATGTGAAATAACTCATTTTTAATATAAATTTAATTATTGCATCCAAAATTATTTCAAGTTCACGGTAAGGGGCTACAAACGAGAGACGGTTTCTTTTTAACTCATTCGACGCCGCTCCTAGAAATATTGAGTTTTGAACAAAAAGTTCTTCTACGATTTATTCTTTAGGTAAAAATGAACACTTTTCTCTTCGATGAAAATTTCAGGTTTCATATAAAAATTTTACAGGAGAGCCAAAATAAAATACGTATAAGTGCTACACAAATACATACAGAAATGTTGTACGAGAATGACAAAAAACGCGACTTTCCTTAAAAGTTTAGCTCATAATTTTTTAGTTTTTGGTTTAAATTCTAAAATAATTCAACTGTTTGATACAAAACATCTTAAATTAAGACTCTAAAAAAGATTTACATAGAAATTTTTTGATATGAACGAGAAAATTGACCTCAAAGTAGGTGTTACTTGACGCAACGGATGACGCGAATGAGTTAATGAAAATAAGTAATTTCGATACCATATTTTTTCTTTAATTATTTTGTACAATTGTGTCCTTACACTATAAGTTGAAAACGCTCCTGAGAACAAAGTGATTTGGAGATCGGAGACGCAGATCTTTGATCGACGCTTACAGGGCGTTTGAAGAATGACATTTCATGTAAACTTGTAAAAAAAAATCAACTATTATGGGCACTCTTGGAATCCGTTGTGGTTCGCTAGGCGTTTTTAACTTACAGTGCAGGTTATCATGTATACAAATCGTTTTGGAATTTTCCCGAATATTTTGTCTATCTATCTATCATTCGGTATATGCATGGAAACGTTCTATAAAATGCTGTCATTAAGTTGAAAACATTGATTTGTATGATTTTTTCTTGTGTTCGCAGCTCCCAGCGGAACCGTTTTCCCCTGAGAAAAATTTATTCAACAAAAAAAAAAATTATTTTTGACTTTCTTTTGATTTTATAGATCAGAGTTCTTTTTTTAGTTTAACGATCTCTTGCATATTTATTTAGAAGTCTTTTAGCATAATTGACTCACATGTTAAATGAAAGAAGTTCGGGAAAATTTTCTGATCATTAAAATTACTATGAAAATTACTTGATTCAGCTCAATTCAATATAAAACCACAATTATTCAAGAAATTACAGTTACGCAAATCCTGACGCTAACAATAATATTATTTGGACTAGGTATTGCTGACCTTACCTGATAGTTTAAACAAACAATATAATGTACATTATCGTTCATAAAATGCCATTAATTGATAATGAGTAATCACGTGTTATTGCACAATGTTGACCCTTTACATGACTAAATGATTTGGTTCCCTTACATTTATCTCACTAAAAGTGCATTATTTTTTGCATTAAATCTCAATTTATGATATGTCAACCAATTGATTAAATGGTTCTTTTGATTAAATAGATAAATAGTTTTTTTTAGATCATTCCAGCAAAAAAAGATGATAAAAATATAAAAAAAGTTGATACCTTATTAATTTTCAAAATTTATTGTCATTGCAGTTTTTTTTTGTATTTTATTGATTTTACAATCAATTTATTGTTAAGTAAGTCACTATTAGAACAATACCATATTTTAAGCAAACTTATTTACTAGTCTCTTTACATAGAATTTACGTGCTAAGAATCACATATGCATATCGCGTGATATTTGATTTCCATTACGCAACAGTTGCTCATAAATGCCGTGAATAGTTTTCATTATATTGCATACAGAATAAAAATATGCGTCATTATAGGAAAAAAAAGCCGGTACATATCTTTCATTATATATTTATATTTGATTCCTCTCTTTCTCTCTCTTGTCATTCTCTTTTCATTTTTCTTTTTTACTATGACATGAAAATTGGAGATGAGGGAAAATCCAGTATATTCTCAGAATTATTCCAGATGACACAGTTCCTTCAAATTCAACACTACGACACTCGATTTTTTTTATAAAACGAAAAAAAAATTTTGCCAAAACTTTATACACTGCGACATTAAATTTTTAATAGAAAGGAAAAGAAATTTTTGATACAAACATAAAATTTTTAACGAATAAACAAAATATCTAATATCTATTTTAAGTGAAGTGCTATTCAAAAAAAAAAAAATATGGCAGTGAATGATATACATTGTGCAAATTCGATACAAAGGTACTAAAATTTTCTATGTACTGAGTAATTTTTGATTGAAATATTTGACCTTGAACTTTATTTTTCGTCTTTCTGGAAAAAAATTACATTAATATGAAAAAACATGAAATTTAATATCAAATTTACATTTGATTTTTTGGAATAACAAGAGGATTTGTGGTTTGTGATGCTTAATAATTACTTATTACATATAAATCAATTAATTCAAGTACAAAAAACTTTTATTTTCACATTGAATTTTTTTTTTTAAATTAATTTTATTTTGATATTTTATAGACTGTGATGACATTTTTTTTTAAACTTAAAACCCTTCATTTATCAAAATATCGAGCTATGAATGGAATGTTCTGACAGTGAATAAAAGATGAAAATAGTCAGACAATGATTTTAAAGGTCCTAATTAAGTCTTAATTAATAATAAACAAAAAAAATAAGTTTTCTGGTCAAAACAAAACACTTAAAGATAATTTTGTTTGGTTTTTTGCAACGCGATTGCTTATCTTTATAGATTATATAACAAAAAAAGAACAGCTGGCTGCCAAGGAAACTGATAAAAATATCAAAATAATGGTGACAAAATGATTTTTTTTTTTTGATAAAAATATTTCTTGATAAAGTTCATTTTTCTTCTATTGATTATTAGATTTGAAATTGATAAAACTGATTTTTTAATAGACAATTAAGTTTAAATGGATTAATTTTCAAGTTTCGACGATAATTTTTTGTTTTTGAACTACAATAACGCATATTCCTATCTGAAAATGCAATTACAATTTGTTAGATTGTTATCCAGATTAAAAAATTTGAAACGACTTGTTTTTTTTGTGTTGCCTGTAAGTACTTGTTATGTTAAATTCCATTTGACGGTCATTCCATGATCTTGATTACCTTTAACCTTAATAAGACTGTTTATTAATTTAACAACTAACGGTGTCTTTATCAGACCTTTTAATTGTCATACCACTTTACAGGTAATTATTTAATAAAATAAAAAAATATTGTCATAACATTTCGAAATTGACCTTCAACAGTTTGACAGGCGCCTTGATCTTTGTTTTAATGAAAGTAATGACTATGACTTTAGTATTCATTATCAATTGAGTACCTCCAAATAAATCGGCTGATTTCTGTTTTATATTCACATTAACATTTAATTTAACCACTCAACAACTTGATTAATTTTAATTGCCAAATATTTTTTGGTGGTGTAAAGTTCAGCTAACAAAAATAGGTTACTGATTAAAAAATTTCTATTTATAATTTTTAAATCAGAGAGAGACAATTTGTCTTTAAAATTGATAAAAAAAATTATAGAAGACTTTTGACCGAATAATTTCACGTGATCAAAAATTTTTTTATTTTCACTTTCGCTTGACGCCTTATCATTTTGAGACAAACATGTGAGAATGATTGATAATGGAAACAAAATATTTTATTGCAAAGGTGCTTTGCACTGAGAAACTGATTAATTGATTTTTTTTATTGCTTATCAGTTTAGTTGTAACTAAATCAATATAATTTTGAATTATTTTTCATTTCAGTTTTGAAACTGAAATTCTAAAGAGCGGTTTGAAGCAACAATCTTCCAATAATCAACAGGAAAATAATATTAAAAACAGATCAGGCGTTTTAAATAGTACAAAAATGCCACCAAATGCCACAAATGAGGTTACTGGTGTCTTAAACGAAGATGATGCTGAAACATTTGATGGAGGATTATCCAAAGATATAACACCACTAAAGAAAGCAGAAAAACGGAAATTAAAATTAGTATGGAGAAATATTTTACTTTTTGCTTACTTACACCTTGCAGCTCTTTATGGTGCATGGCTGTGTTTGGTAGAAGCTAAATGGCCAACAGTATTTTTCGGTGAGTGTATTTACATGCAGAGAAATCTAGTTCATGTTTTCATTAATCAATTCTTTTATTTCCACAGCTTTCTTTTTGTATGTCGTGTCAGCATTAGGAATCACAGCTGGTGCACACAGATTATGGGCACATCGCAGTTATAAAGCCAAATTACCATTGAGAATTATCTTAGCGGTGTTTAATACGATTGCCTTCCAAGATTGTGCAATGCATTGGGCTAGAGATCATCGTGTTCATCACAAATACTCAGAAACAGACGCTGATCCTCACAACGCAACACGGTAAATTTAAATCATTATTTTTTTTTAAACGTTAAATTTACATCAAAATATCTATATTTTAGTGGGTTCTTCTTTTCTCATGTTGGATGGTTGTTATGTCGTAAGCATCCTGATGTTATCGAAAAAGGCAAAAAATTGGACATTTCCGACTTGGAAGCTGACCCAGTTCTCCATTATCAACGCAAATATTATATGATTTTAATGCCCTTGGCTTGTTTTATTCTTCCAACAGTTATTCCAATGTATGTTTGGGGTGAAACTTTGAAAAATGCCTGGTTTATTTGTGCTATGTTCAGATATACATTTGTTTTAAATGTAACATGGTTAGTTAACAGTGCAGCACACAAATGGGGAGATAAACCTTATGACAAGTAAATTAATACTAATTTTTGTAACTGATTTACAAGTAATATTTTCAAAAAATTTATAGATCAATCAATCCAGCACAAAACCCAAGTGTAGCTATTTTCGCGTTTGGCGAAGGCTGGCACAACTATCATCACGTATTCCCTTGGGATTACAAAACAGCTGAATTGGGTGGATATCATTTTAATTTTTCAACAGCATTCATTGATTTCTTCGCAAAAATTGGATGGGCTTATGATTTGAAATCAGTCTCTGAAGAAATAATTGAAAAGCGAGTTCGACGTACAGGTGACGGTTCTCATAATTTGTGGGGATGGGGAGACAAGGACCAAGATGCAGGAGAAATTAGAGATGCCACTATTACACATCACAAAGAAAATTAGAAAGAAAAAAATATGCTTTACATTGAATTTGTAAACAATGATTTATTTTTTTTTAATATTTTAATTATAATTCAATGTAAATTTACTTTAAACACTGGTTAGACCATAGATAAAAGGCGCTTACTATGGAAGCTTCGGCTGAAGTAGTATGAACACAATAGGACCTTGGGTCCGCGGTGGAGCTAGTTCATATCTAATCTAAATCTACTTTAAACATTCACTCATGTAATATTTTATATCAAGCTAACTTTTATTACCTTAAAATTATAAAAGAAAAATAATTGTAACTTTAGTTAAGAATCAATATATAGACTCTTTGCTATATAATCGTGATGATAAAATTTTAAGATGATTTAAATTATTTTTTTTTATTTTGGAATTAAACAAAAACTGATGAAAAATGGAAAAAAATATACATAATCCGTATTTTTTTAAATATGTATGATGATTAAAAAAAAAATGTTAGAAATATAAGATAACACAAAAATAACTTAGAAGTAACTAACAATCAAACAAAAAAGCAGTGTGATAAATTTAGAACTCGATGAAAAGTATCAGTCTTGACAAGGAAGCAAATTGAAGTGACCAGGATAGAAGTACAAGAAAATTTAAGAGATTACACTGCCTTAAACTAAAGTTTGATTTATCAAAATGTTTAATGTTTTGAGATAATCTATAATGCACTGCATGATCATGTTTGAACAAAATAGTTGTCTTGACATTGTAAAAACAAAATAATTTCACTTCCATAAACGGTGGGAATTTTTGATAAGGGTTTTGAGATTAATGAAAAATAATTTCAAGTTAAACAAAATACTTTTTTTTTAAAGATTTTTCAAATAAATGAGCTTTCATACGAAATTAACTATATTTTATCAAAAATAAAGAGACTGGTAACTATCGCAATGATATAAAAAAATGGAAATCTAACCAAATGTTCCTTTTTAAAAATATAAGAAAGTAAAAAGAAATTTGAATGTGATCAAAAAATGTATGATAAAGAGTTTAATTGATTAATAAAATGTTAGGGTTTGAATAGGTGTATTGTACCAGTGAATAAGAATAAAGAGGAACTCTTTTCGTCCTTTAATTTAATTTTTTTTAATTTGTTTGATTAAAAGAAAAATAAAGGATTAGTAAATTGGAAGTGAAGATGAACATTAAAATGTAATAAAGAATGTGTATTCATGTAGTATTTTAAACTGTTGTTTTATTAAACTGGCTTGTTGGTAATTTGACGGTCTCTCATGATCTCTCACCAGAAATCAAGAGGTGAATCATGGCTATGGGTGTTTCATGATCTTCAAAGACATCTTCGTTCAAAAATGCAGACATTTGAGACTATTTTACTTGAATGGGTCAGAAACCTGATCAATTCAAAGACCGACGAACAGTTGCTCCTGATGTTTGAACGTAAGGTCCTCAGAACCATTTTTGGAGCCAAATGTGAGGAAGTTCAATTTGGACGTAGACACAACATGTAGCACGAGCCCCAAAAATCTTGCTAAACAACAATCAAGACGGTCGACGTGTCCAAGGTCGACCAAGAAAAAGTTGGATTGACAAATTTAAGACACCTCCATGTTCAATGGCATGTTGTGGCAGAAGATCACCCAGCTAGAGATTCATTTTAGATTTTGCCTAGTCCAAAAAAATGTATTTAGTGCTGCGGGGTTAGTAAGTAAGTTTTATAAATTTTAGAAAACAGAGAATCCCAACGGTATTTTCTACTTTGAATATTCAAATTCCCTCGTTCCTTTTTCTTCAGTTTTTGTTTATATTGAGCTGCATGACATTTATTTGACAACAAGGATATAGAATGTTATCATTTTAAAAATATGCTAATAAAAACAAATTTTTTAAACTAAAGTTAAGGTTTATAATAAATAAAAAATTAGTTGAAACTTAATACACATTAGAATTAAGAAACAGTTTAGTCAACATAGATGGTATTCAACCATGTGTAGCTGTTGTAGACTAAATTTTCTTTTTTGCGTATGAAAAATACAGACAAAAAAAACAAAGCTCTTCAGAAAGATCTGCATTTTAAAGGATAAGATTTGGTAATTAACCATTCTTGAAAAATTGTTTAAAGAATGAACTGGTACTACAAATTTTTGGCAAATCGACCATATTTATTAGTTCTGAGCATCGGAATTTTTAGTTTTAGTTGTATAATTACCAGCTATGTTTGTAACAAATTACCAGATTTTTCGGATCCAACAGTGGTAAGTAAATCGAATTATTCCATGTGTTTTAATATTACTAAAACAATTCCACAATTTCAGGGGTTTGAAGCTAGAGGTACAGTGATAGGCCAAAGATTAACGGCGTGGCGAAATCTTTTAGAAGAAAGTGGTATTTCTGGTCTAATTACAGTCAATCCAAAGGAATTGATAATTCCGAGAGCTGTTGAAAAAGCAAAAATAAAAGCCTTAAACAGAAATAAAAACTCGACCATACGAGTTAAAAAAAAGAAGAATAAAATTAAAACAGAAGAGAAACTCAGTAACATACGTTTAAATAAAATACATTTTGACGATGATGCAAAATTTGTTGAGGATTTGGAAAATTCCACATATTTAAATTTCACAAACCAATGGGATTATGGAAAAAATCTATCATTCATGACGGAGGAGAAAAATCAAAATATTGTTGAAAATAAAGCAAAGTGGTCAGATTTGCGCCAATCAAAGCCACCCTCACAAAAAATCAACATAAGCAATGGATACTTTTGTGATTCTCCAAGTAAATATTTTTATCTCCTATTTTTAAACAAAAAAAAAATAATATTTACATTTTCTCAGGAAATGAATATGCACACTTTGTTATAACCAGTGTAAATCACAAAAAACATTCTTCATTATTTGATATAACAAACTTATTAGCTATTTGTTATTTGGAACAAAAATTAAGTTCGATTGATGGGTATCGAGATATATGCCAAAGACCAATGTCTTCAAAACAATGCTGTCGTCCATGGTCATTGCCGAACTACATTGCACTGTTAACCAACAAAGAAGATTGTTTTCAAATTAATGTAAGTGCAATCTTATTTTAGTTGAGCATTAATAACTTATTTTTTCATTTTATTCTTTTCAGAACACAGACATTCAATTCGTTAAACAATTATTGATAGAATGTTATCCATATTTTGATAGTCTTAAGCTAAGTAATGATTGCACAGAATCAAAATGTCATGTTCCTGAAAATTGTTCTCAGCATAATGCTGTTTTTAACATTATCCAATTTTTGACTGATGTTGAATTCATAAATGTCAACGAATCAACAGTTTTTTTGAAAGAGACTATGCTTTTTTTGCCAATTGCGAGAAGTTCAAAGGCGTTATCGTATTATCATAATCTAGATAAAACGTAAGTTCCTTTCACTTTTAATTATTGAAACACTTGTTGATAATTTTTTTGTATTTTGAAATCATATATACATGAATTCCCCAACCAAACTTAACCATGGCTCAAACATAAATAGAAATTTATATAAGTATTTTGCGTATGATGTATCTACAAAAAAAAGACAGGTTAATTTTTACTGTGCGTTTCATCTCAACTTTTAAAATGGATTACCTAAAAGCTCACAATCTTTGGCTGCTGGACTAAAAAAATATTTCATTAAGTGACCACGCTGTTGAACATGCCTTCCTTGTTCTGCCACGAGTCCTTTTAACATGCATAAATTATGAACAGGCTTGAAAGCAATAAGATGATTTTTCCTTGGAACGATATTTTTATTACTTGCAATCATACCTAAATCAACGAATATTTTTCCTTTCAATTATATCTTTTATAAAAAAAAAATTATTCTTTCGATACCTGTGATGTAAATATCTTCCAAATGAAATAAAGGAACTGAAAAAACTCCTTCAAACAATTTCAATGCAACGTCTTTACTCATCACGTATATGAAACCACCCAAGTAGGACGGAAACCATTTTTGATTATATAAATAATGTGGTGTATAACTAAAAATAAATAAATTAATATGTCATTAGCATCAGGTATTTTGAGGTAACGCTACTACAAAATCTTACTATTTATCGTTCGGATCTCGAATTGGAAACCCAAAATTCCATTTATAGCCTGTCAACAAATTTCTGTCCGGTGATCGATTGTTATCTTCCATTATTTTAATTGTATTGTAATCGTAGAAATATCTTAAATCAGCATATAGTGGCAAGGTGCCTCCCAAAAGAACATGAATCAGATTGGGCAAGTTAACAAATTCGTCATCATCAATTTTAGCAATAAATTTTGGATTTTTTTTACAAATAGCCGTTCCCCATTTAAGCATTGCAACACTTTTCAATGTCATATTTGCATAGTGATCAATGAAATCCTCCATTAAAATATCTTTAAATTGATTACTTTCCCGTTTTACTAACATATTAACTTCTGGATTTGATGAGTGTCCCATTAAAAATACTAATTGTATTCGAAACTTAGCATCAAATTCTGTATTTTCTGTTAGATCATCTTTGTTGTAAACATAATTTTTCCAGTTTTCTGAGTTTATTTCTAAATATTTTCCATGAGCTTTGGCATGCAAGTATTTAAATTTATCGTAGTTGAAATTTTCTAAATCTCCCCATGAATCTCTGATTGTCTGTCTTTGGATGAATCTTTCTGGAGCAGTTATAACGAACATTATGAGTAATTTTTGGTCAGGTGTACAAAAATTCTTAGGAATTATTAGAGTTGAATTTTTATCAAATTTCATATAATCTAAAATTGATTTTGAACTATTATGAGGCCATCCTGTCGTTTCAATTTCAACATCTATTTTCAAATGGAGCGAATTTGATGAATTTTTTTTGTTGAGCACACATACTGAAAATATACACAATGCTACACATGTAAAAAAAATATTTTTTGTTCGTAACAGTTTTATTATCATGCTCTTTTTTTTTTGAAAAAATCAATTTTATCTTGAATCAAACACTGCCGGAGTTATACTAAAATAAGCAAAAATATAAATTCGTTCAATAAAATTTGAATGTTTTTGTATTGTTGGCTAATATTTAGCCGTGTATATGACATATTATTACATAAACTGGGCTTGTTTTATCTCATATTTAAGGCAAAGCAGAAATAAAATAACAAACAAACAAATATGTTATAAAAACGACAACAAAAAAATCATCTTTCATTATCTTTTCCCATTGGAATGGATTGGAATTAGATACTTTTTTTTTGTAAACTGTAAAAAGAGAAAAACTATCAATCTATTTTTTTTTATTTTTTTGTTTTACATAATCATTTGCTAATTTAGTAAATTGAACAAAACTTGTTTGAGTGATTTTGTCAAAAATTTGAATATTATTTTAAAAATAGCTTGAACCTGAAAAATTTTATGTTAATAATGACTAAACTTTATTTACTTTCAGTGTATTATCAAATGAGCGAGTTAAAGTTGTTGCCATGGATCTTGGCTTGAAAAATGTTCTTTTTGACGAATGTTTGCTGACAGATGGATGGTTAATTGCCTTAGGTGGTTGTTTCGTCATAATTTGTATGTGGTTTTATACATCATCTCTTTTTGTGACTATTATGACAATTGTTGCAATAATTTTTTCACTTGGAATCTCATATTTTTTATACACCATCATCTTCAACATAAATTTTTTTCCCTTTATGAATTTGATGGCCGTTATTGTTATAATTGGTATTGGAGCCGATGATGCTTTTATTTTTATGAAAATATGGAAATGTACATTATCAGATCACGTCAAATCTTCAGGCATTCCATTAGCAAATCCTTCAGCGACATGTTTATCTGAGTTAGCAACAACACAAGCGCAAAATAAAGAAGCGTTATACAATACTTTGAGACATACGTTAGCACATGCCACTGTTTCTATGCTAGTAACATCTTTTACAACGGCAGCTGCGTTTTATGCATCAATATTTAGTACAATTACTGCTGTAAGATGTTTTGGGTATGCAATGAATTATATAAAAGTTTATTGTTAAATTCTTTAAATTGTTTAAATTTTATTATAGAATATTTGCGGGAACACTGGTTTTGGTTAATTATTTGTTAATGATAACATGGCTCCCAGCAATTGTTTCAATTAAAGAAGGATTAAGTTTGAAATACAAATGTCTTAAGTTAAGCAGTTTATCATCATCGCTCTTTAAATGTGGAAAAAAACTAGAAAACGGAATCATAAATTTAGTCACATTTTTTCCAATATTCTGGATGACTTTATTGAGTAAGTTTATTAAGATTTTTTTTTACAATTTTGGTGTATGAAAATCAAAATTCAAAATTAAATTCATTTTCAGGCATTGTAGGAATATTGAGTAGTATAATTGTCCTTTATTGGCCTAAGTTACAACTTCCAGATTCAGCTGACTTTAAACTTTTTGTGAACGATCATCCATTCGAACTGTATGAAACAACTTACAAAGATAGATTTTGGTTTGAAAAAGTTTACTCTGTAAGTTAAATTGAATTTTACTTCAAGAATAATACTAAACAAAAATTTAGTCTACAGATAACTTTAAATTGCCACTCAGATTTGTTTGGGGTATTGAACCAATTGATACTGGAAACTATTTAGATCCATTGTCCAGAGGACAATTGAATTTTGATTCATCATTTAATGTTTCATCACCTGAATCACAAATATGGCTCCTCAATTTTTGTAAATCATTAAAACAACAACAATTTACTTCACTTAGTTACGGACTTTTATTGCCGAATTGTTTCATTGAAAACTTTATACAATGGATGTCAAGAAGGTGAATTACATTAAAAATTTTAAACTAATTTTTTTTTAAATTTATATATGAATTTACAGATGCTTAGATGACATGAGCGGAATCAATCGTTATCCTTGTTGTGAAGACTCAACATTTCCATTCAACAGTGAAATATTTGACATTTGCTTGCCCGAGTCAATTTCATCGTTGTACGAAACCCCAAGGGAATACTTTATGCCTGGTTTAGCTGGTAAGTTAAATAAATTTAAAATGTCTTAATAAAAATATTCAATGAATTTTTTTTTTTCAAAAATAGGACCGAAGTTTTCACGTAGAAACGTTTCGATTAGCAACAATACAGTTTATTCGACAGTCATGGCAATTGTTATCGAATATGATAGTACACAGTTTTTTACCATGTCTTACACTGAAATGTCTAAATTTGTTGATATGGTTGAAAGTTGGTTCACAGAAATGCTCAAATCAGCACCAACTGGATTAAAACGTGGATGGTTTATAAGTGACTTGGAATTTTATGACCTGCAAAATTCTCTGTCAAAAGGAACGCTGCTCTCAATTTTACTGTCCATAGGAATATCTTTGTTGGTTTTACTTATGGTCACATTGAATATATTTGTTAGTTTTTATGCAATTGTAACGGTAGCATTATCAATTTTTACTACAATTGCTATTTTAGTTTGTATGAATTGGAAACTTAATGTACTAGAAAGTATAGCCGTTAGCACAGTTATAGGACTGTCTATTGACTTTAGTTTACACTATGGGGTACATTACAGACTGTGTAATGAACCTAATCGACAGTCTGCAGCAAAATTTGCAATTTCACGGATGTTACAACCGACATTAATGGCAGCTGTAACAACAATTGTCGCTGGAACTTTAATGTTATTTTCTAGCGTTCTTGCCTACATACAAATTGGAATTTTTTTAGTTGTTGTAATGGCAGTAAGTTGGATATTTTCTACATTTTTCCTCATGAGCACTTTGTATTTGATAGGACCTCAATATGGATTTGGGCAATTTGAATTTCCTAAGTTTTTTCAAAATAAAAATGACAATAATTGTGTGATAAAACGAATAGATATAGATAATCGAATGGTACATCATCAAAGTTTTGCAAGTGAAAACTTGATCTCAGTATCTGAATTAGTTACTTCTGAATCACATGAATTAGATTCTCTTACTTCTAGCTCTATTATAAAACAATTAGACTATACAAGATCTTCAAATTTGCCAAATTATAAGAAAAAATATTCGTATCCCAGGGAGAACAGTCCCTCCATAGGTAGTATTGTCACTGTGCTGCCAGATGATAGCATTAACATTGAATAAAAAATATAGCCAATTAAGATAAAAAAAAACAGTATTATTAAAAAAAAAAACACATATATACATTTATGAAAATTTGCCAAAGATATAAAAACTTAATTTATAAGGGACAAAATAATTATATGTTAAATGTTATCTAATAAAAATAGGTTAACTTGATAGGAATTAAATAAATCAAAAACAAAAAACGTGATTGAAACTAAAGGTTGTCAAAAAAATACTTATTTAAAATATATAAATAAAATTGATAAATGTTCGAATATAAATAAATCATTGCTGTAATATGAATTGTAATTATTATCAGGGCTTAAAATAGAAAAAGTGCGTAAAGACCGTGACTAATTAATGTTCAAAGTTGCATCTTAAAAAAAAAACTGTCTTTATTTATTTTATGAAAAGTCACATTCCAAGTTGTAATTGTCGATTTAAATGACTTTAACTAAGCTTATATTGTTTGGAGAGAACCGAGAACAAGGTTTTATTAATTTTGAATTTAGGGTTATGAAACCGTTTATCGTTCGTTACCCCCTACCATGTTTTTTAAGTGATTTTGACTAAAATAAACATGTTTTTTGATAATTTAATTAAAATTAAAATTTAGCAATTCTTTAACAAAATTAGTCTTTACTTTTAATTTACAGAAATTTTTAATTTATATAGACAATAAATTATTGCACATAACAAAATGAACGATAGCTGTTCTTAAAGTAACGATAGTCGGTAACTCGACCCTATAATTCTTAATCAAAAATTACTACAATTCACATTAGAATTCTGTTTTGTTTTTTACTTAAATTGAACACTTTTTGGTCGCGGCTTATTGTATATTAAGTTAGTTGTAGGAAATAGGAAATATTTCTCTTTTGTTTTTAAAGGAGAATTATTGTAACATTGTGTCGTTATAATATGTAATTATTGTTAAATGGTTACTAAAATATTAATTGAATTAAACAATAAAATGATTTAAAATTAAAATAAATTTCGTTGTAATTCATTATAAATTAAGTGTTTCTAGGCCAATTAAGGTTGTTTGAAGCCGATCCAATCAATAGGTTTTTGATTTCTTTGCAAAAATTTGATTTTGAGCACTAGGAACTTGAAGCATGAAAATTTGAATAAAAATGAAAATTCGAGTAATTTTAAGCACTTACTTCAAATTCTAAAATTGATGAACGGAGTTGGGGTTCCAATAACAAAATACACAATATTTTTTTCATAATCTTTATTTACAATCAGATCTATATCTCCGTGTTTCTTTTTTTTAAAGAATATTCATTATATTTTCCTGGTTTTTTGTCTTTATAATTAAATTAATTTTCTAACAGCAATGTCTTTTATTATACTTAATAAAAAATTAGTTTCCTAACACGTGAAATATTGCAACTTTTTCTGCAATATAAGTTTTTATTACACAATAAAAATTTTACTTTTGTAACTTTTTATATTTTAATATTTTTTTATTTTTATTTATTAATACTAGAAATAACAATTCAATTCTCATAATCATCAATAACCTTTTTCTATGAATTTTTCAATATAATTTATTATTTTATAAAGTCTATTTTTTTTATTTAATTTAATTTAATTATTTGTTCAATAATTATAAATTTTTCTTAATATAAAAACATTGAGAAAAAATATTTTTTATATACAACTGAGACTTGTTTGAATGAAAAAATAGTTCGAAAGTTCATCTAAATTGAGAGAGAGAAAAACTTTCAAAGGCATTTTCATTCAAATTCATATCGTAAAACGTTTTTTACATTTAAAAATTATTAACAAAAAATGTATTTAACAAATAAACGTTTTGTAGATTCAACGTAATAAGTTTCATATTTCTTTTTTAAATAAAATTAAAATTCATTTTTTAAGGATCATACAATTTGAAATGGACAACCATCAAATTAAATATCTACAAGAAAATTATTGTTTAGTATTAAAGTGACTACTTTAAATCGACTTGAGCATTTTTGCAAAATCTTACTTTGTTTTCCTGGAAAAAAAAACTACATATTTTATATTCAAAAATTTTTCTTATGTTTATGGGATGCATCCTTACAAAAAAATATTTTAAGATTTTCAATTATAACAAAAGTTATTCACTGTACGAGACGAAAGTTCATACCATTAAAAATTTTAAAAAATTGCTATTTTTTGTAAAGTAGCTTATAAGAATGAACTTTAACTCATTAGCTGTGAGATTGGGCTAAGAAATTTGGATACAGAGCCTTCAGGGCCTAAAAATGGTCAAATGCTTATAATCCCAGATTTCCTGAAAATGACGGTTTTTTTTTCAAAAAAATTTCCAATATGGCGAATTTTTGAAAACAAATTTTAATTTTATTCAATGAAAAGAGCCTAATCGAAATGCACTTTTCTAAACCGCCCAATGGATAAAATTTCTTTGCTCCAGGTCATTTTTTTTAAATTTTATATGGAGCTTTGTAGTTAAAAGACAAAGTCGATATAAAGTAGTATGAAATTAAAAAAAAACAATGAATCTTCATTTTATTGGTAAGAGTTTGAACCAATTCAATCAGTATCACCTTTGTAAAGCTCATATATTAAAGTTTTTTTTTTACAAAAGTGTGTTTATTTTTCTTTATAAAAAAATTAGCCGTGTAATTTTGAGTAATTTTTTGGTTTTTTTTTAATATTTTTATATAAATTCCCATTTAGTTTCGATTGTCATGTTACTACAATAGCAGTTATACTGTTTCTAAAAACTATAAACATTCAGATAATCTTAAGTCAAGTGATTTACAAGAGGTCAAGTTTTGTATGTGTGTAACAATAGATTTATTAATTAATCATTCTTTTATTTATCTATCTAATTTAATAATTTATTTATTTATAGTCGTTATTATTATTCATATTAATATATTTTTTTTTGCATTCGCATATATTTAAGTCATATAATACATTAATAATGTTGTTTTCTGAATTTTCAATTCAAGTTAAATAACACGAATTTTTATGTAATAGTATTTGAGTAAAATTTCTTGAATTTCATGAGCAATTTTTATTTATTATTATTGATTGAGTTCATTTTTTTGTGTTTTTAAATATAGAATGTAATCATATGTTTTAAAGAATTGACTAATTATTAGTTAATATAATTTTTTATCTTACTTTTATTCCTTTTTTTCCTATGTATTGAAAATAACGTTTTAATTCAAGACACATAATTCCTTTATTTTTTTTTATATCGTCTAAATGTAATTAAACATATTTAAATAAAATTCGATTTCACCAGATAACAAATAAATTTCTTTATTTTACAATATTAACAATCCTTTTAAACTATTTGCTATTGAGAAAATAATTTTTTGGGTTTGCGAATGCAATTTTTTATTTACATTCATTATTCTATTTTATATTAATTTAGAATATTTGCAAACTGTTTTTAATCAATCAATTCTACACATTCAATTCCATGTAGTACAAGATTAGCAGTTCATTTAATTTTAATTTAAAATAATTTTTTTATCTATTATTTCATTTTAATACAGTAAGCAAAACAAAGAATCCGCTGTTTTTTCATTTTCACTTTAAATCTCGTTTTAACAAAAACGAAGTCGATAGAAATTTAAAAATTGTATTATTTTGGCCGGATAATGTTGAGCATTAGTTTTCATTTTGAAATAATAATCTTTAAGAATTGCCATTGATTCATCTAACACTTTTGCTAAGAAATTATACTTTTAACAATTTTACTTTGTAAAATAACAAAAAAAAATTATTTTTAAAAGCTCTAAGATTCGTTAATATTATTTTTTTTTGTTACAATTTACAAATATTCAACAATATCACATTTAATTGATATATTTGGACAACTAGCACCAACCATATTACGGTGTCTGTATGAGCGACTTTCCCTTTCGGTGAGTAACTTTTGAAAGATTGGTAGTATTGCTGTATCACCTTCAAGCAATTCCGTTTCGGAACAAGCGCCATACATGCTTGATGATGAGTCTTTCTTGGTGCGATGTCTGTGTTTTTCGGGAGCTACATTTGGCGTTGAATGATGATGTGAGTGTTGCGTTTTGACAAGTTTTCGGTTTGGTGTGCATGAAGTGGTGTCTCGTTCACGCTCACTGTCAGTCTCACTTTGACAAACTGGCATTTTTGGTTTGTGTCGATGTTTTGTCCGATTTTTTTCAGACACACTTCGTTGCATGTAGCCTGGTGACGATGGTGAATGAGGTGAGCTAGCGGGTGGTGTGTAACCTGCCCTACTATTATCTGTTGTATTGCTTACCGGACTAATTGAATGATCTTGACATACATATTCACGTTGTTTTCGAGGTGATGTGCATGATCGTTGTTTTGCTTGCTGTAATGTATGTGTGTCCCAGAGGTCACTTTGCGATACAACAAAATTCCCTTTAACTGCCGCAGAGCCAACTTGAACACTTACACGTCTTGATTGTTCGTTGCTAGCAACTTTTGTGAGACAAAATTAAAATGTATTAATTTTTATAAATAAAGATAAAATTTACCTTTTGTACTTCCTTTAACAACATGAGGACAGACATTTAATTCACTATTTGAATGAGTTATTGATGATCTGTCATTCAAACTGTTACTAGTATTCACTTCCGTATTAAATTTAGTTAAATTTCTAGATGCTCTATCATCAACATCCTACATTCAAAATGAAATTGAACATGCTCAAAATATAAATTACAATACAATATTAAATTAAATACTCACTGGTAAACCATTTTGAGTCCAACTTGTCATTGTATTAGCATCTACTGAGTTCTTTCGTTTGAGAAGCATATCATTTGGGAGATTTTGATATTGGGGTTCGCAGTATTTTTCAACAAGAGTGGCTTTCAAGTCTGGTTTATGTTCGACACGATGTGGCACAGCATAGAGTGCAGTATCATTTTGTTGTGTTTTTGTATGTTTTATGTTATATGTTTCGGATGGAATGTTTGTTGTTGATGTAACACTTACAGATTGACAGCTTGACTTTGATAAGCCAATTGAATTGTTAGTTGCAGTATCATGTTGAATAGGCTCATCACCTGGTAATGTAACTCTTTTTTTTCTAAGAAATAAACAAGTTTATTAAAACTCTTAAAGATAAAAAAAAAAATAATACTTTTGTTCAGGAGTTTTTTGACCACTTCGTTCCATATCCTCTTTACTACTGGCAACTGATGTCATATCGGTTGTGTCAACACATGAAATTTCTGGAACTAAAATTCTTAGTTTCTGTACAAGCCTAAAAGGTGCATAAATTTATTTGTGTGAAATTAAATTTACCTGCTACACTTGTCTCATCGTGTCTCAACGCTCCAGGTACACTAAGCTTGGAAGGATCATGTAACGGTTCTGTATCTCCCATATTATTATCAATCCATTTGCGAGCTTCAGGTCCCAATTTCCGTATTAGTTCTTGCAATTCTCGCTCTTTTTCCATTAATGTTTTCTTAAATTTATTGTTATTTGACTTTACATCACGCATTCGTGACTCAAGCTCACAAACGGATGAATCACGACGATTTTTCGACATAGGACGAAGCGTTGTCCGCGTTTTCTTATCAACAGTACCTGATGGATTTCGTCTTAATTCAACAATCTAAATGAAATCAAAGTAGTATTGGGTTCATTAAAAGATTAATGTGATGTAATTAAAAATGATACCTTTGGCACAAATACTAAAAATAAGGTTGTAGTTGTACAAAATATTATAAATACAGAGATGAGTATAAAAACAGCATCTTTACGATCGGATATAATTAAAGCAATTGATCCACCCATTATGCACATCATAGTCACATTATATACAGAAAGACCTATGTGTTTGGAATCATTTAATGCTGGTATTGACACATTCCGAGTTTCCCATGCTAAGAACGCGCCAAATACAAGAAGCAATCCTTTATATGCATAAATTATTCCAAAAAATATTGTGATACGTTTTGACTGGCAATATTCGTTTTCTTGAACGATCAGAACATCTTCTAAACTTGGATGTGACTAAAAGTAAACAAAATTATTCATTAAAGTTATTGACTTAGTTTTTATATATTTTTTGCAATTCACTTACATATGGCTCCATTTGCTTTGTATCCCTATAAAATGGGTCAGCAATTTGCCATGTAAGCATAATGGCTAAGTCGATGGCTAGTAAAACGCCGACAACCATAAATAATTGATAGTCTTTGATAACTTTTTTATTGAGCTTAACGTCGGTGAATATTGAGTGCACACGCCAAGTTTTCGAAAACATGGCACCAAATGCTAAACTAAATCCAGCCATTAGAAGCCATGCACGTGTGGTACAAATATATGGAAATGCTTCCACGCTACTTAGACCACTATCTAAACCCAAAAATATTACACTCAAATATGTGAGCATACAACCTACAATAATTAAATTATTCAGATGTGGACTTGACATCTTTATATATCTGCAATAAAAGGAAAGATGTGAGATGTATATTAAACATAAAATCAGAACAACAGATAACATGTATTAAATAATAAGTGTCATCAAATTTTAGGTATCAGAATTTAGATTATCACTCAAGTGTTATCAATAAAAATTTGTAAATCTAGTAAAAAATTTTAAATGTGTCATATTTTGAGTTATTAACAATAGAAAAGGTGTCGACTTAGAATAAATAATATACTTTACCTTTGATTACGATATCTAATATTGACGACTAAAAATACGGTTGCTATTAATATTCCTATAACTGAGCAAGCTACAAGTATTGCATAAATAGTCAGATTGACTTGACCATGTTCGATGATGCGGAGTGTTCGATCCTTGGGGGGATATCGACCCACCTAACGAAAAAGAAGAAGTTTTTTTATTCAGTTCAATAAAAAAAACACACATTGCTTTTAGTTGCTAATCATTGATTTATAAAATTTTGCCGTTATACCCTTGTCTTCCTTCATTCTTTCTTTGTCAAGGGTTTTCTTTCTCTTATTATTCAGCTATTTTTATATTTTACAAAATTTTTTGAGCACAATACAAAAACTTAAGTGGCATAACTATGTGTTCAACAAGTTAATGTTTATTGCATTTCTTCATGATAATGACAAATTTTAGGTTGAAAATATCGGAAATAAAAACACAAAACGATTTAATGATAAAAATATACGTTTAATGGCCAAGAAATGGATAAACAAAAATAGATTGATTTAATAACGTATTTTTATTAGGTAAATTTAATTAAATTGACACAAACAGAAGGTTGCTTATTCTAAGAGCGCCCTAGAGCGCGAAATGAGCGTTAAACTGTGATGGTTAAAAAAATAAAGACAAAATCTACATAAATGACTAAATTCACTTTTAACTATACTCGACGGCTATTATGCTAATAGAAACCAAAGATTTCTGTCTAATTAAATAATCAGAAAATCCTGAGTTTCAGCTTCATAAGCTTCATAGTGGTAAATCCATAACAAACATGTGATTCTATTGAATTGAATTATTTACACTAGATTTTGAATATTTATTCTTAGAATTCCAAATTCATGCTCCAACATATATTAAATATATTATTTTAAACAATTTGTTTATTTGTTTTCTTGAAAATGTCAACCTTCTATTTGCCTTTTGGCTTTTCTTGAGTCAAATCTTGTCAAACAATTTGAAGATTTTAATGTTAATCTAACACCCTTGTTATTTTTGCATATTAAATTTAACATTGGAAATTTTCCTCTATTTTTCCTTTTTTTATTCTAGAGGTCTTTTAAAGCACATGCATATAATGGTAAAAAGACTTGACTAATTTATCAAAAAATTATGACAAAACATTACTCTTATTCTGATGTAATATGATAATATGCTTGGAATGCTGATTAAACGTGATGATTTAATATTAATATAATTTTTTTTCTTAACATTTAACATAATATCATTTCAATATTGATTTTTTGCATGCATACCCATTTAACTGGTGATCCAAGTGATAAATCTAAATGATTATAGAGTGAGTTATATTCTCCTATTTTTACCCAATCACCATGTTGAAATTGCTTTAGTAGAAAACTTGCTTTTCTTTCATTATTATAAAAACGAACGGGCCCCTGTCAAATTAAACGTAATATATAAATTATGATCCTTTTTTTTTTGAGGTAATTAAACTTACCGTAACCCCTTCAAAACTGGTATTTTGTAATGCTTCTAAAAAAATATTTTCCCATTTTTTGACACGATATTCAAAATTTTGGACAAAGCTTTCCTCACGTTGTGCCACATACTGAATTGCCATTGCAACTGCCCAAATTCCATCATAGGTGTATCCATGAAAAATTGAATATTCATTTCCTCGACGACTATTGTACTCTTTCATATATTCACTTGCAGTCTGAATGTAAGACATTTGTATAAATTGTTTTAATTAGGTTAAATTAAAGAGAGTGATACTTACGATGCCGGAAACGGTTATATCACCACTTGTTGATAACGGTAACAGTTCAGCAATTATAACTGATTCTAAAGCTACTTCTAGTTGTTCAACACTGCAATCTGTGTCTGTCTGATTCCACCACATTTGTGAATATGAACCCATAATTAACCACACATATGCACGACCAAATATGTCTTGTCTATTTATGCAAAGTAATAGTGTTGTGAAAGCAAGAAGAAGGAGAAGAAAAGAAAAACCATACTTTTAGGTTTGGATTTTAAAACGCAAAATAACCTCAAAATGTTAGTGGCGTGAAAGGAACCTAAAACCACTAATTTACAGGTGAGGTATATTATACATTTTATTCTTAGTTTTTATTTAAAAATTAAGTTTTATATTTTTTTAGACTTACTTGTATGCTTCACAAAATACTTTACGAGCATATGTCTCATTAAAATTTCCTAAAATAATTCGCACATCTTTTTCACGTAATTTTTGTATTGATTCAACTACATCATGAACAAAACTGGTGGTTTCAACAATGTCACACCCCATGTTGTCGAGATCGGCCACCATGTGATTGTGTGGAAGTGAAAATCGAGGTTCGTTCTGATAAATCGTTCCTACTCGGGTCCAATTGAACTCTCTTAAAAATGCTAACCGGGGTGCATTAAATGCATTTTCTGAGGGTACGACACGAAAAAAATTCGGAAATGCATCTTTTGTGAACATAGGATGTGTATCTGCGTAGGAAAGTTGAGTTAGATGCCAATGTTTACTAGCTTTGGCTATCGGATCTGTGACATGTGTACAAGCGGCTCCAAATAACATCAACTTATGTGGACCAGAGTGCATCATATCAAAAAAGGATTTAATACCAACTGCTGCTTTACACTCTGTATCATTCCACCACATATGCAATCGGTAATTCCCCAAAATAGTTGTATGCTCATTTACATGATCTAATGCTATTTTCACACTTGGCATCACACCTCGACCTGTATAAAATGTAAAATAATGATAACAGAATAAACAAAATAGAACATGAAACAACACTCAATTCAGGTAAATTGTATTGCAAAACAAATAAATGCAAATTTATATATGGACTTGAAATGAAATTGCTACTATCTGTTCATGTAATATGACTGACAAAAATTTAAATATACACATGATACTTATTTTGTCAAAATTGGTCGTAGTTTATTCCTGATTTCAATTTAAACGAAAATAATTATTTTCATGTTAACAAATTAAGTTTTGATATAATGGAATCGAAATGTACTATTTTAAAACTAATTAGATAAAAACTGCAAATGTGATTCCATGTCGAATTAAATTATGTTCATATAAGTTCACAGACGGACGGACAAAAAGCCGATAGCTTTGTTTCAAATCGACTGAAAATGCGCGGGGCTTTAACTGTCATTTATGTGTATAAAAAATTAAAGATCATGTGTAACTTGCCTGTTTCCGATTTTTCCACACCCGCTTTGTAAGGAAAAAACCCTGCTATATATACATCTAGTTTTTTGCTACTTCGTTGACAATTTACTTCCTCAACAACGTTGACGATTGTATAGATAAAACATAATAAAAACAGTGTAAAATTCCATAATGCAAACTCATTTTTCATTTTCATTATTTTATATCTGAAAATAAAAGGAAAAATAATTGTTCTATTAGTAATTATATTTCAATTGAACATCAATTTTGCAGAAAGGTGTTAATCTGTCAATAAAAATAAGCATTTGTTAGTAAAAATATTCATGTTCATAAGAGTAAATGCAATGTAAGAGCAATATTGGGTCATAGAAAAATTTACTTTGGAATTTTTCTTAATTATAACTTCAGTGGAGAGGGATTTTGTTTTTTTTTTCTAGTCACAGGGAGCTCGATTTATTTCTTGAATTGACATTCTGTACTTTTTGATAATTCTAGCAGAAAGTTGTAGTTAAGCATTTAAAATATAGCATTGTTTTTCCTCAACAATAATAAGAATTTTCATACCAATGCTTTACATCACCTTATATATTAAATTAAGCATGTTTTCATATCAAAGCAAAAATACATAAGTGATTGCAAAAAAAACACCCTTACCCTGTAAAATTTTTATTAATATTATTGTAGTCTACACACGTTCAAATGGAAGTACACACATTCGCTTAATAATGTAATCATTTTGTTGGAAAAGTTTAATTAAAGCGCGATAAAACCATATAATAAAACGTGTGACATAATGGAATTGTTTGTGTTTTTTTATTCTGTTTTGTTATCGTTTTACATTTTCATACGGATATGTAGATTTGTTTTTTTGAGACGCGTTTCTGAGATGAGCAAAACAATAATATTATCAGTGTATATACAAGCGTTGATTTAAATAATATATAAAAGTAAAATGTATGATATCAAATGTTCTTAAATCTAAATGATTATAGGAACACATGTCTTTACACAAAGCACAATTCATTTTTTTTTATTCAATGTGAAATAATCATGATGTTAATTTATTGCAGTTCTTTACAAAGTTTGTAATTTCGAAAAACAGGACCCGTCTTGTATTTTTGGAGTTTTTTTTGAGTTCCTTATGAAACAAAGTTCTTCTGTAAAAAGTGAATTTTTTATCATAATTTGCACTTTGGCTTGAATATGCCTTAGCCCATTAGATATTAAAAAAAACTTAATAGTAATTTTAAAAATGAAAAATTCAAACCACTGGGCGGTTTAAAAGTGCATTTCGATGGGACTCGTTTCATTGTATTCATGTATTTTTAACAATCTGCCATTTTTAATTTTTTTGAAAATTTTTTTTCAATAAAAAATGTGCCATTTTGGATTTCGTCCATTTTGGGAAAATCTTGCATTTTAAGCTTTTCATCGTTTTCAGGCTCAAGAGTTCAAATTCTGCGCCCAACTTCACATTTAATTACTTAAAGTTCATTCTTATAAACTCCTATATCCAATGAATAAATCAGCTATTTTTATAATTTTTAACGATTTTCAGGCTTTGGAGCCCCTGGTGCCCAATCTCAACACTAATAAACTATAAATAATCCTTATGAGCTCCTTTCTCTTACAGAAAAACCCAACCTTACTCCGATGGAACATTCCGGAGTAATGAATAGTTAGTGACAAGGTGTCAAAGTGACAGGGGACAAACCGTCTGTAATAGTGCATTTTTTCTTACGAAATGCACTAAAAATATGTTAAGATAATTATTCATGATTAAAAACTTTTAAATATAATAATAAATTTATATTTTTTATTATATAATGTGGTTTGTTGTGTTATTAGATTATATTAATTAATATGACAAAGGCATTTTAATAAGATTTTTTTGAAATTCACAACTTTTTTAATATAAATTTTATTTTTCTTTTTATTTTTTTTTTTAAACTTAATGAGATTCATTGTTATGCTTCATATCTTTTATATGATATTTTTTTCCCAGTTACTTTCAGTCTTAAGCAAATTTTCGATGTAGGTTTCAATTTGGTTTCTTGCTTGTTTCAATTGTGGCAAATCATTTTCACTTGGTTCATACATATTTGCACAATGTGCTGTTCCCTCAATATAAATTGTAGGCATATTTTTGTCAATTGTCTTTGTCAATCCCAATGCATGCCATGGATCAATACTGCCATGAACATAAAGAACATTCGTTGTTTGTGGATTTAATGCACCATACATTATATTTGTCCTTGAAGCGCCTTTGGATAATGAGACGTTATTAAATTTCGGGCCGAAAATATCTGTGCACTGTTTCACAAAAAATTCAACAGGAAATCTATCACCAAATGTTGTATTTGGATCTTCAGATGTTTGATAAAATCCAAATTCGGTACAAGTTTGATAAGTCCATTGACGTCCACCTTCTGAAGATTCCGCATCCCATGAAACATTTTTCAACTCATCGATCATTTTATCATATTTAAAATCGAGACATGTTTCATTTCCAATGTTTAGCATCATATTATTGACTTCAGCTAATCGACTTACAGGTGCCCCAATCGTTGTATTTACCATTATGTTACATAGCTATATTCAAATAAAATGAAATTGATAATTTTTTATTTACTTTTAAAAATTATTTCAACTTACGTCATCAATTGTGACTTTAGAGTGAGGACTGTTATCTTTGTTATACTGAACTACTCCAGCGAAATTGCCTGCTAGGTTTTCAAATAAATTTGCAATGTCAAGACTGTTTGTGATAGATTGTTCAACTGGATCACATAATTTAAACTTTTGATTTATGCTCCTTTGTCCAATCATGTGCTTTAACAAAGTTTCAACTTGTACAATTGATCTTTGGACTGCTGTAACACAATCTTGACTGTATGTTGCAAGTGAATTTGTAACAACTTCAAAGTATTCATTAAAATCTATTTTAGCTAACAATGGTCCACTTGAACTTATCGCACCATGAACTAAATGACCATATTTTTCTCGAAGCCAAGCAGCCAAAGAACCAGGATAAGAGCCACCAAAAGCAATCCATACTGTGTTTGAAGAATTGAGTTGATATTTCTCATTCATTGCCGTTATAAAGTTTGCCAAATCAGATAACGCTTGTTCAGAGTTCAAATAGATCAAGTTTTCTGTTGATAAGTCATCGGTTGGATGACTTTTTCCATAAAATCGATGTTCCAATTGAAAGCATAATGCGTTAAATTTTTTCGCATATTTAATCCAAGCACCCTCATGCATCCATTTAGCTGTTGCCTCCCCTTCGCCACCAATCATTAGAAATACAGGTCCACCCTCTTGGTAATACTCATCATTAACATAATAACGCTGTATTACATTACAAAAAGGAAGAATAATTAATGATGCGTCATTTGTTTTATGTAAATTATGAATTTAAACCTACCTGTTGCCAAGTTTTTGAAAGATTTGTTGGATCGAAATGATCCAATTGTTGAGTAAACCACTTTTCTTCGTTAGCACTACTGAGTAAATGTTTTTTATAATTATAGACTTTAGATGGCTGTCCTAAGGCACCACCCGAATATCGGCCTCTCCAAAATTTACGTATCGCGTAGCAATACGACGAGATACAGGAAAAAAGTAATAAATATAATATTAGACGCATTTTTAAGAATAATAAGTGAGTTGTTGAATGGACCGAACAAAAGACACTGACTAAATAATAAATTTAAAAAAAAAACTTAAGAACAATAATAATAAAAGAGGAAGAAACTTTGAATGACGAGAAATGATAACAAAAGTTTATTATCAAAACAATATAAGGGTCGTTTAAAGAGTACATAACATTATAAGGACAATGATATTATTCATCGCACTTCAACGTTGTGACATTTATTCATCATCATCATAAACTTATTGTTTTTTTTTCGTCCTACATTCGAGTTTGTGAGTTAGTACAAAATTATTATTATTTTGAACTCATACTTTTATAATTAAAACAAATAAACAATGATATTTGTTTTAGCATATAAGAATTTACATACAATATTGCTTTGTTCAAGAGACAATTGCAAAGCGACTGTACTCAAAGGAAAAGATGGATTTTAAAATTGCTTTGAATTTTTCAGATACGAACTCGTAAAAAGTTAAACACACATAAAAATACATTTTTCTGACTTAGAAAAAAAAAAATTATTAATTTATTAAGTTATTTGAATCATCAAGTTTCTTTTGATTGTAGCTTTCAATGGCCTAGTCTTGAATTCGTTATGTAAAAAAACCTTTCAAGCATTTACATAAGATATATTACTTTTAAAGCTCTTTAAATATATACTCAACACAAGCTATTAAATTAATTTCGTATCACATCAAGGATAAATTTAAAAATTTATAAAAGAATTTATTTGAGGGAGCAATGAATAAGTGGAAGCAGAACACACTTGTAGCATTTGAGTGATTTTTTCTTCTGTTTTTCAACATTAACGAAAATTTATTACATTTTCATCATATATAAATTAAAATAAAAAACCTTCACATGCAGATAAATTTTGTATATTATACATATGTAAAATATTTATCTCACATATTAATAGTCATTTAAAAAGCTTTCATGCATAATACATTTTAAAAATGAACAATTAAATACGTGTATATTTGAAAAGTTAAAAAATCGATTATCCAACAAAAAATATCAGAATATAACATGTGCAGGATATACATTTTAAGTAAGTATACATCCCAGATTTAATGAGATATACTAATATTTAAATTTACATAAAGGCAATTTCAAGCTGCTGAGAAATATAAAGAGGTGTTTTAATTGCAACCGTTAAAAAAACGAAAATGAACAGGGACCAATTTTATTTTTTAACATACATTAAAATTTTTAAGGTTCACGTTTTATTTTTTTAACTCACTGGTTCTCTAAAGGTCTAAAAAACAATAAAATTCTACATTTACTTTATATTTTTAAATACGGTCAGGGGATTTCATTTCGTGTTTCTTGTACTATGTCTAAGCAAAGAATGAAATTTTGAACGATTAACTGTTTCGACTCTCTTTTTAATTGACAATCAAAGATTTATGTGAAAAAAATTAAACTTCTAACGACCTTTTTTTTAAAATCAACCATTTTGAAAAACATTAAAACAATTTGATCGTTTTCAGGCTCTGGAGCCCAATCTCAAAACTAATAAATTTTAACAAAAATTTATGAGCTCCTTCAGTCAAAAAAAAAAAAACTACGACCTTGCTCCGATGGACCATTCCATTGTTATTGATCTTAACGTATTTTACCGATTTCAGGCTTTGGAAGCTCTAAAGGCAAAACCCTGAGCCCCATCTCAAATTTTTGAAAAAAATGACCTCGCTCTGATATACCATGCCGAAGTATTGGATGGATCAGACAAACGGACACACGGACATCTGGACTTACGGTGAAATTGCTTTGAATTGGACAGTCAAGTTCACGAGGATTATTAGATTGAGGATATTTTTGTCAAGAATTTAAATGCCAAAATGGAAATGGCCGTCACTCAGTAAAAACTCAAATATTTGTTTTATTTACCTTTCACGTACAATTTTTAGCAAAGTTTATTTATTTTATTTGAATTGAACAGGCTAAAAAACAAATTCAATTCAAAATGTAATCCATTACTTTCATAAGGAGAAACGCATCCGCTTTTACATTCAAATCATAAATATGTATGTTAATAATATTAATAATGGTAGCTAGAGGGATCAATATTTTTTTTCCTCTTTTGATAACATTCTGTTTGCACTGATGTGGTTTTTCTCGCTATGAATATTTGTGAAATATAAACAAACCATCATATTTCAATAGCAGAATAATAATGTTACATTTAATGCTTTCAGCATAAATTTCATTTTATTTACTTTTATTTATAGTATAGAACTTACGAGCACGAAGCAAATTTTGCAATTTATTGATTTGACATGATGAAGACAGGTATTAATTTTTTGTGTGTATAAGGAAAATTTACAAAAAATTTGTATGAAAAGTTTTTATTACGCTTTTCCTTTTCATTCGATTTTCATTGAATATTAAATTAAAATGCCAGTTATTTGAATTGAAATATCAAAAAAAGAGAAAGCAGTTTTGTTAGGTTTTGGTCAATTAAATGTTTGTCACATTTAATAAAATATTCGGTAATACTTGGAACATAAATTAAAACTGAAATCAAGTTCAAAGTATTTATTAGCAATGAAGTAAATGACAATGAATTACATTTTGTAAATTTCTGCAGTAACTTTTTTTCATTTTGGTTAAAAGTCAATTTAAAAAGGCTTTTTCTCATGAAATATTTTTGTCACGGTACGTGTTAAATTACAATAATTTTCATCTCAAAAATGTGTCCATACACTATAAGTTGAAAATATCCTGTTAATCGGCTTTAGTGCAATCTCAACCCAAAACTAGTGGGACACCAGTGGCAAAGGGTGTTCCCACTGGTGATCTTCTGATTTAGGGTTGAGAGTGTGCCAAGTGCAACCTAAATTTTTCATATAATCTAAAAAAAAGAACGGTAAAAATGTTCCTAGTAATATTAACGCTCTGGAAACACCAAGCAACGGGGTTCGCTTCCGGGTTGGATCACTCAATACCGCAGTGCCTTTTATTTAGAGGGTGTTCAATAATATGAAGATATAATAAAAAAACTGATATAACAGAAGAGAAAGTCATAATATTTTTGACATGTGAAATGTGCCAAAGTATTGAATAATGAAAAGAGTGAAATGCGTCGAGAAGAGTACATATGTCATTATTTGAAAAGAAACTTTATTCAATATGATGTTGTTATTTTTATTTTATACATAAAAAAAAGAACATATTTTATATATTTATATATAAAGCCATCATGTCATAAAATGTATATATATATGAAAGTTTGTTCAAGATGTTGAATAGAGAGAGCTTTTTATTTGTTATATTTCTTCGAATGGATTTATACACCAACAATATCAACAAAAAAAGTAAACTAACGAATTACTTTGTTGTTATTGAATTTTGTTCATACATGCGTTTGTTGTGTTATAGGCAATAAGATAAGACTGAATATAATGGAGCGGTACAATGCTTTTATTGCTTTTTATTATAATATATAATAAGATGAAAAGTGATGAAAAAAATAAGTTCAGAGTATGAAATTTTATAAAAGAGATTTTCTTGAATTTAATTTAATTTAGAATCAAGATAATCAATATCATTGAAAACGTATTATATATGAAGAAATATTACGAAGGTTTTGGTTGTTTCGTTTGTTTATTAAAAAAAAACTTGTTTCAAAGACACTGAATTAACGACACCAAAAAACATTTTCATATTTTTCTCGATTTTTGAATTTTTTAAACCATTATCAAATTTTTTTAATGAAATTGATCTCATAAATCAATTTTTATGGTAGTCTGGTTCAAATAAATCACTCACTTTATCCTGCAAAGTTGTTCCTCGTATTAAAAGCAAAATTGTTTTCTTGGACCACTTTTTGGGTTTTAATACAAAAATATTCAGAAACCATCAAAAAACAGTTTAAATTAAGTTGAGTATTTTCAGAATTGCTTCAATTTTTTCTACGAAAGCATCAAAAACAATTTATGAATGAAAGAGGCATCCTGAAAATGCTCAACTTTATTTAAACAGTTTTTGGATGATTTTTCAATATTTTCGTATGAAAACCTAAAAAGTGGTTCATGAAAACATTTTTCATTTGACCAAAATTTTGTACAGCAAAGCAAAATTAACTCCATACATTTATTTTATTTTTGAAAAATTACTGCGGCAAAATATGACGAACTTTTCATTTTAATCCCCAAGGGAGATTTTAAAATTCGTATTTAACCCACAAATTTTTGTTTAATATTCTAAACAATACTTTACTGTATTGAAAAAAAAAATAAGTGTAAATCTCAACGAAAAATGAATTGGAATTACGTTTCACCATGTTCTACTGAAGAATATTCATATAAAACAAGTAAATGTTAATACTTTAATAAGAAAAATCGACAACGTTCAATATAATTATTCTGTTATTTTACCATTATAAAAAGTTTATATGAATAATTTATTACAGGACAAGCGGATGATTTGATACTATTCAGATCAATTTTGTAAAATAAAATTTATTCAAACTGAAAGTTAAAAGATTCTTTGGATAAAAATAAGAAAAGTAATAATTATTGTTAAGAGTAATCAAAAAAGGTTTTTAAAATAGCTGACGAGGGAAAACTTTTTTGTAAAATTCTACAAAAATTTAAAAGTTTTTCCTAAAAATCAAAATATGTGCGAAAGATATTTTACAATTCTAGAGGAAAATGCGAAAATGTTAAATTAAGTTTTTTTTTCTGAATATGCAAAAACATTCATACAAATATTTATAACAGAATATCATAACAATACAATAAACCTGAACAGAGCAAAATATTTAAAAAAAAAAACATACTAAGCAACAGTATAAAACAACAAAAACTATGTATAATAAACATTTAAAGTTTATGATGTTGATTTTAGTCAAATTTGATTTTTGTAGACCTACATATCTGTCTGTAATTCTGTTTTTGTTGTATTCTAATATATTTAATGTGGAAAATCGTGAAAAAACTTATGACTAACATGATATCTATAACAAGAAGGAATGTGTAGTTTGTGACTTGAGGCCGGTATACATAATATTTGTAACTAGTATAAGTGTTTGCCTTTTTTGTTGTTATAATATTTTTGAAGTATGGGTTGAGAAGAATGTAAACAAGTTGTCAGCACACTTTAGAATTGTATTGTAGTTTGGTGTTATGTCAGTATATAAATTATGACAAATGCCTGTAATTATGTCAAGCACATTCAAATTTTTTTTCCTTCGTTTTGACTGTTTTTCGTATTTAAATCTAAGAAAAAACAAAACAAGGACAAAACTCGTTATTCATGAAAAAATGAAAGGTTTTTCTTCATTCTCTAATTCTAAAGTTAGTTTTTAGTTCAAATAGTTCTTACAAAATTAATGTTGATTTTTTTCTTGTTTAAACTTAACCCATTCCTGTCCAGCGTTGCGGTTTTGCAATGTTACCCTTGTCTCTCTCAAGAGCCATAAGAAAATTTAAACAAAATGATTTTTCCTACATAAGATTTGAAAGACCTGTTTGTGGGTTTTTCTTAAATATTTTAAGAAATGGGCTTAATTCTGAGTTTTAGAAGACAAGTCGTTATGTAAGCAGATGTAAGCATTTTAGTATTTTGGTAAGCAGAACACAAATAGACCAGAATTGGATATAAATATTCATAATTTTCTTAATTTTTTATGTTAATCTATTTGAAAAATGAATCTTTAAGAACTGGAACCATTTGTTTCAAAAAAATTGAGCAGCAAGTAACCATTTCTGACCCATATGCTCAAAATTTCCATCATTTTAATCGTAATCCAAAACACTTCACCAAAAATCAGATCCCAAGATCTACTCCTAAGGTTAAAAAAGTTGCATAACACCCATACAGTCAAGTCTCTCTATAGTGAAAAATAAGCTGCACGTAATGATTCTCTATAATGAAAATTCAGTTTCTATAGAAACTGTAAATCCATAAGAACTGACTTGTCATTATATTCAGTCATTACGTACAGCTTATTTTTCACTATATGGAGACTTGACTGTATTACGTTGTCCCAGTTTATATCGTTCTTTTTCCAGTAAAAGTTTTGTATTGAATATGAGAATGACAAATGTAAAGTTAGTAATTTCATTTAAATATCGTGGTGTAGTTTTAATTTTCCTGCAAATTATTTATTTATGATTTTACAATTCAAGTCGAAATATCAGTTCAGTATTTAACTTTTTTTATACAAAATTCAAAGACATTGTAAAAACAAAGTAGATCGATTAATTTAAAATCAAAGTTCGCCCAAGTTTAAAAATTTTCTATCCATGAATCCTATGTATACTTTAAATACTACATAGAAAACTTGTAATTATTTCGTTAATTATTAACTACCCAAGTAGGTATCTCTGCTTTAACATAGTTTTAATATTAAGAATGACATGCAAACATGACCTTTTTTATTATGTTAAATAAGGGATGTTGTACTTTCGTGTTTTGAATAAGCATTCGAAATTAATTAAACATGGACTAAAATAAAACTATTAGATCAAATAGTTTTCCTTTTTTGATATAATGAAAAAAGAGGTAAATGGACAATAATCGATTACTCATGTTACATTAATATTTAAGTCAAACTTGATGAAATTGTCATGTTTTTAATGAGGTTTGACAATTTATACTGAAATTTTATGCAAGAATTTGAAAAAATCTAAAGTGATTAGCTGAACTCTAATCAATGTGATCGATGTTACGTGCAAATGTATTAAAATTTCTGTGCATATCACAAAATTTTTATTTCCTATCAATTTTGCCAATCTTAGTGCACAAGGTTATGGTTTATCAAAAAATATGAAACTCTTGTTCTACAAAAAATTTTGTATCTGCCCTGATAACCGAAAAACAAGGGTTTCAATTTTTTTTATTCTTCAATTTAAAAGTGCAAAAATGACATGGTTTTGTATGAAATAAGTATGATGTTTGTTCTTGAAAGTTGTAGGTAATGGTCATGTGAATAACCTTTTTATATATCGTTTTTTATGTTTTCATACAAAAAAATTGATTTTCTGTCAAACACTTGACACTTGTGATTCGAACTCACATTAAAATCAAGATCAACATGTTGTCGGAAGTAAAGTCCTGAATTTCAGGAGCTCAACTTTTGAAGAATAGGAGTTTTATTCTGGAATTTACTTCCGACAGGGCATATGTTTCTTTGAATTCATAATGTAAAAATAATATAATTGACATTAAAATTTGTTTTATACGAAAATTGTTATAGGATGATAATCATGTTATTTTAATTAAATTTATAGTATGTAGATAGATTATAATAAGAAAATCATGTTCAATGTAAGTATACGATCATAATAAAAAGCAACTATGAAAGAGGCAAAGATAATTTATTGTTTGAAACACTTAATTTGATGAAAAAAATAGTTGTATCACTATTTTAAGGAGTAGAGAGAAAATGGGAATAATGTTTTTGTTACAAAATTTCAAATTTTTGTTGTAAGTGTTTTAATGAAAAAGTATCATCAAAATTTATAATTACATTTACTCCTTTTATATAAAATATTAGATTACACCGTTATCATAAATTTTAAGTTTGAATGAATTTTATCATATTTTAAACCGTTATATTTTAATGATAATGGAAAAATTAAATGTGGAAGATCCAACCAACTTTTATTAAGATATTAAAAAATTATAGAAAAAATTATATGTTTTGGTAACAAGTTGAACACACTGCAAGTTGAAAACGCCTCGCAGTACAAATTGATTTGATCAGCAAACGGAGATCTTTGATTGACGCTTACATGGTGTTTTACGAATTCAATTTCGAACGCATTTCCTGTTAATTTGTATAAAAATTTCGAATATTATGGGCACTATGCATATAATACAAGGTGGTTTGGGGGGAGTTTTCAACTCACAGTGCAGACATTTTGTTTTTATTCGTTAGCAGATTCATTCCTTGTGAATTGCGACGGGCTGTTCGATGCTTTAACATATGAGTTTGTATAAAGATAAAAATAGAAACATAAAATAAAATTTTATCAATTTGAATTTAAGATTAAATTTAAAGAAAAAAAATAAATAACATTCACTGTGATTGAATACGATTCCTTTTAAAAAACGTTTATTTTCATTCTTTTAAAGGCACAACTCTTTTCCTAGACTGTAGCGATTCAAAATAATTCATTAGTATGCTTCAAACATTACAAATATGTTTAGTTCTTTTTTCCATTGTGGCATTATTCCCTTTATAACTGACTACTTTACGTTGAGTACTTTTACTATTATATTTTATTATTGTTTTTAAATTCATGTTTTTATTATTGTAACTCACGTATTTTATTCTTTCCTTTGCATTATTTCTATAGTTAAATCGAAACATGTATAAAAAAATACTATTTTGCAATTCCATATGTGAAAAATGAGTTATTGTTTTGCTCAGTGGGACTTGATTGTTGTGTTACTGAATAAATATTGGTTTTTCGTTCAATTCTAGATTCAGGTTACTTATTTAAATAAGGTAAAAACATGCATAAGTTACACAAAAACTTCAATGTCCTTTTAAAGTAGAAAGCAGGAAAATGTATTCGTGAACTTCAATGAGAAAGTTTAGAAGAATGAAAACTTAATAATATACAAAAAAATAATACAACAAAAAATATGGAATATAATTTGAATCTTGATCTTTTACATATCGCTTAAGTTATCTGTTGAAACAAAATTGATTTTCATTTCTGCTATTCATTGTTATTATTATTATGTTTCGATTTTATTCAGCACTTGTTGTATAAACTCAAGTGAAATGTTTGCATTTAAGCTTTTTCTTATTCATGACAGTGATTTTAAAAATCTTTAAACTTTGTGTTTTTTTTTAATATTAAAATAAAATAAAATAAAATTTTATGAAACAATAATCGCAAAAACATTCTGCTTTATTGAATTTTAAGACAAAACAATTGAAAATTCAAATGTTTTATAAAATGTACATATTATATTACATAGCGTCAATCATCAAAACATTATAAAGCCATATGCTGTGTTGAGTGAAATTACCCAGAAAAAGACTCCCAATACCAGGAAAAAGCCATAAAAAAAGGCATCCACTTCAAAGTTTTGTTGTATACAAAATATATTGTGTTGTTATGGAAAACTTCAATCTTATTTTAACAGTAAGACTTTTAGACATACGATTTCAATCATGACTGAAAAACGGAAATATTAAATAATAAGATGAAGATGACTGGAAATGAGAAACTCTTCAAATTATTCAACAAAACAAGGAAAATGGGTCAAGTTAAAGAAAAAAGCCATATATTATTCCTCAGAGAAGCTATCTAGGGTCGAGTTACCAGCTATCGTTATCTTAAGTACACCTATCGTTCATTATGTTATATTGAAAGCTTCTGTACATTTAAAATAAACCCCAATTCTGTTAGAGAACTGCTTACAATCAGTAAATCATGAATATCTTGTTTATTTTAATCAATATTACTTAAAATGCACGGTAGAAGGGTTACGAACGGTAGATGGTTCCACGACCCTATCTATATATTTTTGTTCATGGGTGCCTCGGTAATGAAACAGGCAGAGAAGAAATTTACTTTACTGACACAAAAATGTTGGATTTTTATAAAATGCATTTGTTTTCGTTTTCAGGGTGGTCATACTTTTTAACCTTCATCCTGTTCAGGGACTTTTTAGTCCCTGTAACTTCATAAAGTAAATTTTCAGCTGTTAAGTTTTTTATTTGAATGGTGCTTCAATTCATATCTGAATATGTTTCATACAGAAAATTTAAAGTAATCGACCTTTTCGAATGTTACAACCATATTAAGCTTTCAACTGAGGACATGATGAACACTCTAAGTTGAAAACGCCCCGCAGACCAACTGCATAATATGCATAGACTAAAAGAGTGCCCATAATACTCGAATTGTTGTTCTAAATTAACTGAAAATGTGATAAAACTTCATTCATTAAATGTTCCTTAAGCGTCGATCAAAGATCTCCGTCTGCGGTCCAAATCACTTTGTACTACGGGGTGTTTTCAGCTTTCAGTGAAGGTTAAATGAATTTCTTATTGTCAATTTGCACAAAGTATTTTTAGAAACGGTAAAAAAAAAATATTTATTAAACAGTATAAAAACAGTTAATTCGTTATTATTGAATAGGCAGAAAAAGAGTAAATAAAAAATAATAGAACATTACACAAATTATTTTCATAAAGTTTTGCCTTGAACATTCATGGTAAACAACAAATTTCTCTCAATAAAATACATACTTGTACATAATTGTTATGTTTATTTTTCTAACACAATAATAACAAAACAAAAAAAAATAACAACAGAAAGGCACCAAATATAAAAACGTTATTAAAAACATCCTTTAGCCCGTCGCTATCACAAAACCCATGTAAAAAAGTAATGATAAAAGGTCGATAAATAATGACCATGATGATAATAATATAATTGTTTATTTATGTACAATAGGGTCTGTTATGTGTATATATAACAATACGGTTCGATTCTGATTGTGAATTCACGACACAAAATAACGGAAATAAAACGGGTAGTAATTTAAGGTAAAGAAAGTTTGAAAAAAAAATACAAGAGAAATAAATAAATGAAATAAATGGTACACTTATTGGAACATGGTTCTACTGTTCATCCTTTTTTTTTGTACAATTATCTGTTTGGACTTTTATTTTCGTTTTTCGATGACATGATATCTGGTCATTTAATTTTTAATGACACGTGATATTAAATTTTGAATCTTACCTTTGACTGTAATAACAAATTGAAGTTTCTGAAAATAGAAAGAGAAAAAATAATTAATATTGTTTGGAATTTTTTTAAAATAATTAATTTAAATGTTTAGATCAAACCACAGCTCTCCAACAACCGTATTGAAATTTCTTACGAATTAGAGGAAATCATCCTTCGTTTTCCACTATTTTTTTCGTAGAAATTTTGCCGATCACAAAAAAATCACAAGAACACTTCTTGGACACTTTTTCTGATTAAAATCAATAAAATGAAATTTTCATGGATATTTGGAAGTGAATTGAAAATGACGCATCGATGTAGATCGAAAAAGTCGTCCAGATATTAATATTTTCTTGCTTAAAGCAAAATTTAAACGAAAAAATAGTGGAAAACAAAAAAAAGATACGGCCGAACAGGGGAAATTTTAAGGAATTTTTTTTAAAGCGTCGCCTTAAAAATCCTATAATTCGTAGGAAATTTCAACACGGTTTTGCAACAGCTCATAAAAGTTTGTTCAGGACTTCACTGTTTATTATTTTAAATTTTAACCATATAGAAGAGAATTTAATAAGTATTTTTCCATGAAATCATCTACAACTTTTCTGGGAAAAAGCGTCAAGATGAAAATGATAATGTACAAAAATTCCATTAAGAAAATCAAATTTAACAAGCTTCTTTGTTTTGTCGAAATCGTTATGAAAAAAAATCCATTATTTTAGTTATTTATATATAAATGTAATTCAATTTAAATATTGAGTCTTGAAAAAGGAAACAGGAAATTAATTTTATTTATAAAGAAAAAACAAATCAATTGATTTTAGTAACCAAAATAATTTTCTAACATTTTTTTTTATGTATTTTTATATACATTTTAAATCCACGCATTTTTTTAAACATCATTTTGATGATATAAAAATATAAATTTCAACTTGGTTCTGATATTCAAATGAGTAATATTCAAGTTAAATCATTTAATATGTATAAATTCGGTGACTGAAAGGTGTGTCGTTATGATATTATTGTCCTGAGTGTACGTTTATATGATGATTTAATGTTATATTATTTTACAGTTCCCTAAAAACAAGTACATGAAATCAAATTTAACATAATTAATTATATCAGCTTAATTACACTCAAAATATGCGTGACACATTACGTTTAATTATAATGTAACTTTTAAAACGGAATGATGTTTAACCAGTATGTTTAGAGAGTGAAATTTTCTTTTTTTTATTAAATATTATACTCCTTTTTTTGTTGATGTACATTAGACATGACCCTTAAGTCCCAATATAATTAAACCACATGTCTACTGTTTGAAAACTAACCCTCATAAAATGAAGGTTGAAATACATGTTTTTTATGGCACATTTTTATTTTTATTTTAAATGATGTTTGATAATAATAAATCTTTGTTTAGAGAAAAATGCTGACGCCTGGTTATTTTTGTATGATCATAATAAATTAAAATTATACAGACGAGAAAAGAAAATTTTTTGTGTAGGTAGCAATTCTTCATAATCAATAGTGAAAATATTTAAGTTTGTTTAACTTTATTTTTTGTTTTATTTTGTTTGTCTGAAGGCAAAAGAAAGTTTGGAAATACTACGTGTAATAAATAAATAATTGGATATAAAACGAAAGTATTGAAAAATTAATATTTCAATAAAGTATTAACGTAATATTCGGTTAAAAAGTTATTGAAACGTTAATATATTGACTTGACTAAATAAGAATATTAATGTTTAATGTACTAAGCGAAAACATCTCACAGTTTAAGATAGAACGAATTCTAATTTACAGTAAAATAATTTGTCTACCTCTGAAAGTGTCCTTAATTCACCATTTCAATGATAATGGGCTTACGAATCATGATAGTCTTATGAAACTGTTTTCAAAGGTTTATTGCAAAAGTTTTTAATAGATATTTGCTACAATAATATGAAGACTTCTCAAAATATTAACCATAGCTTTAAGATACCCTTAACTAAATAATATAATAAAGAAATAATAAAACTTCATCAAGATGTATCATATACGTCTATACATATCATTCAACAATAATAACGGTAAAACTTTTCCTTGACAGTTAAAATACTTGGCCTTTATCTGTAAATTTTATTGTTGTTAAAATAACATCTAAAGTAATAGCATACTAAATGTGTATTATATTTTCATTTGTTTAAAATAATTTTATACCGTAATACATAACTTTAAAGCTGATGATTAAATGCGAACCTCAGCACCTATTTTTTGTTTGAAGTGGAAAAGTTTTCAAAAATTTTGTTTTATCATCAATCATTCATCAAGAGGAAATCCTGCACTTGTTCAAAGCACGTCAGATTGTGTCGAGCCATAAGTATGAAACTCCATCACATTAGATTTGTAGACGGCTATTAAGCTTGCACTCAAGAAATCGGTCGTGCCCATTGTGCATAAGCGTTATCATCATCCGATGGACTTAGCTTTTAACATATGATCACAAACAGTCGCCACCTTTATCAAGCCTTTAACACAAATTGATTAGCCAGAAAAAGAGACATTTCAGATTGTAAAGTTTTAATGGCCGGAGCGAGAATCGAACTGCCAACCTTAAAATTGAAAGTCTAACACGCTAACCACTGCACCGTACATCCCCAAAATATATTCGTTCTCCGTACTAATTCCGTACTATTCCGTACTATATTCGTACAGTTACAACTCGTCTGTATTTTTTTTAACGGTTAGAAACGCGTTGAAATTTTTTTTTGCCAGTTCAAAGTTGTGAAAATTATTGTTTGTCCTTTGCGTGCTTTGAAAATGCTTTTGAAACTCGTGGAAGCGTATTCAAACTCGTATAAAACTTCAACACAGTGAATTTACATAAAATTTCAGAAAATAACATCATGACTCAGGTGAACCTTTGAAATGAATACTCCTTAGAAGTGCAAAAACAGAAAATAATCTGTAAAAAAAGCTTATTTTTCAAAAATATTGTATTTGATCAATTTTATTCATAGAAACGTTAAAATTCAAATCAATTTAACAAACAAACAAAAAAAAAATTACAAGAATCGTAGAATAAAATTTCCATAAAAACAGTCATACTAATAACTATAATAAATGCCAATTGTCACGTTTGATTGATCCTTTCTCATGTGCCTGCGTGAGCAATATTTCGTTCTTTTTTCATTATTTATCGCTTTACATCGCATTTCACTGGAAGTATTTTTTTTTTGGGGAAATACGATTCAATTTTTATACCTTGGCATACTGTTAACATAAAATACAAATGTGAAAAATAAGGTTGCTAGGAGAGAATCTCTAGGGTTTTAGGTCAAAGGAAAATAGAAATGTTCTTTAAAGATTTCTTGATAATTGAATTGAAAAAAATAAAAATAATTGTAAAGCATTTGTCTGAAAACTAAAATTTGTCAATATTTCTGTTTTTTACTCAATTTATGTAGAACACTTTTATCAACGCGACATTTAGAGTGTCTCCATTGTTTTCTCTCAAATGTGTAAAACTCAAACACGTATTTTCCATTCTAGTATATTGGACATGAATAGACGAGGACATGCACATTTGCCTTATAAAAAAATAATATTTTGAATATAAAATGTAATTTACACGTACAAGTTTGTGAAGTGTTTTTTTTTGTGCAAAGTAACAGTCCGTGATTACACTCAATAAGCTGATATGCTGAGTCCCTGAATGAATTATTAAATATTTTATTGATATTTTATGTTTTTTAAAGGTTATAGTTTCAGTATTTTCCAGTACATTACGAAGTTTTTAAATAAAAGTTTTATTTTTAAATAAATTTTATTTTTAACTAAACCACTCCATTTAATCCGTTATTTTAAGAACATTCAAATCATATATTAATATTAAAATATGTTATATCGGGTTCTCAGTCTCCTTAATTTTAAATAAATTGCAAGAGCACAAATTTTATCGTTAAAGTTTTAAATTCAATACGAATTCAATGAAATAATCTGATTATCACTAACTAAGCATTATTGTCATAAAATCAATTCAATTTAGAAATTTTTGATTTTCAGAATCACTCAATCAAATTGACTATTGTATTATATGAGTAAATTGGTACAGATTTTCTGTTACATATGATTCTGTATTTAATTAGAGATTTTATGTGTATAGAAAACTTATTTAAATCAGTTCAGATAAAAATTTTAATTTAATGATAAATAAGTGGGTAATAACATAAATGCGCGGTATCTTTCTAAAAAATCAACCTTCAATGTTTCTTTTATTCTTAAATTAACAGGAATTCAAACTAAATGTCATGAGTTTGAAACTCTGAGAAGACAGAAAATAAAAGTGCTGTATTGCGTCTCAATTCAATTCAAAAAGGACAAAACAGCCCTAGCATTATTTTTCTCTGAAGTTTTTGTAAGAATGCAATTTATCAATTTATCTATTTGATTAAAAGGATTTTTTGTTTATTTAACCATCATCCACAAGGACGTTGTTCCCAATTCAGGCATTGGCTGGTTTTGGACGTCGTTGTGTCCCGAGGAATTATTATTGAAAGTTACAAGTTGTACTTAAAAACGAGCAAAACAAATATTTGTAAGTAATGTAAGTAATGTGATGTGATAGTTTAAGGGTCCATCAACTCGAACAGGCTTTGTTACAGTTTTTGTTTTTTTCATGGTTTTTGATGAACTCAATTAGAAGTATTAAAAGTTGTCTGGATGGTCTTAGAGATCCATCAACCTAATCAGGATTTATATAAGATGGTTTTTTTATGATTTTGGAGATCTATTAACTTAAATAGGATAAGAAGAGTGCATTACATGAGCTTTAATTTTTTTATTGTACAATTATGTGTTTTCTTAATTCTTAATTTGCTGTAATCAGATTGTTGTAATCAGAGAGTCCTTTATTAAGTAAGCTATTGAAGTGCAAATGGGTGGTCGATTTTGGTATGATAAAATTAGTTCTATTTATTGTGCGGTATGTATGCTGTTGGTCGATTGGTGTTGTGTTTTATATCCCCAATTTTGATTTTATGGTGGAGGGTCATTTTTTGTGCTTATGTGCAAGTCCTGTATACAAAAATCAAAATTTTCAAAAAAAATCTTGTTTTACAAAATTACCAGCTTGAATATTTGAATCTGTTTTCTTTTAATAAAAATGTGTATCTGTATATTTTCAAAATCACTTTCTACATTTTTACTACTCTATCTTCGACATTATTTGATTACCCTTCAAAAAAAATATAGATTTGTATCGCATTTTATATTTTCTGTATATTTTCCTTTCTGCTTTTGCATAGTTCCCAATATATTTTCAAGTGTAACTGAAAGCTCATTAAAAATAAATTAACTTACACTTATTTTAACTTACACGTGATAAAAATAAATTATGTTATAATTCAAGTAATATTACAGAAAAAAAATGAATTACCGATCATGATATCAGATAAAATTATAATCACGGAAATTATAACGACACAAAAGAATAATAAAAAAATGAAGTTTAGAAAATCATCGTTAAATTAAATCAAAAATAAAAAGGAAAAATAAATAAATATAATTGGCATTGTTATATAGACCGAAATAAGAAAATTATTATTACATTATGTTTTATTCCATTTATTAAACTTTACACTATATATTGAAAACGTCTCACAATACAAATTGATTTGGTCTGCAGACACAGGTCTTTCATTGACATTTACAGAGCGTTTGATGAATGAAATTTTTATCGCATTTTCTGTTAATTTGGATAATAATTTCGAATATTATGGTTACTCTTTAAGTCTATGCATATAATAATGGTGTTTTTCGAGGCGTTTTCGTCTTAAAGTGTATGAATTCAATAAACGAATATAATATTTTTTGATCAGTCAGATTTGATTCTTTTCAATTAAACACGTGAAAAAGCTTAACTGAAATTAATTTCGTATCATTAATTTTGGAACTATTCACAATAGACTCAAAAACTAATAACAGAACCATTTAACACACAATCTACAAAAAATAAACTAAAAATAACTGAAAATTTGAATATAAAAATACAAAAAAAATATAATTTGATGAATAACAAACAGAAATACAGATAACAATAAAGATTTCAAACAAGGGACTTGTTTCTATTTTTAGAAGCAAAATTTGTACCAAGAAAATCATCATGACTGATATCAACAAGCAATATTCTTGAACCTAGGGACCTATTTTACACACACATACACAATTTATATCAAAGAAAATATTATAAACTTTTACCAGAGTGATAAAATATAAATATCACCCCTTAATATGCACGTTCATATGAAAGTTCACTCATTTTCACACCTTTATATATTAAAATAAAACATAAACTGAGCAAAATTTAGTAGTTGATGTGATAAATGGGTGAATAAGCATTTTTTTTGCTGTTGTTGCTGTTGTTAAAAAAAAACAAAAATGAAACAGTCTTTATATTAAGTATCATATTTGATCATATAATAAATTTCTTTACTTCCCCTTAGAGTAAAGAGATCTGATATCCAAATAGAGGTGTATTTTTTTTCTGTTTGTATGTTTGCTGTTGCTGTTAAATAACGTTATTTCACTTTTGTTTGTATATCTGTCACTAAAGTGTAATTTAAGCCTTAATTTTTGGGTCATTTTATATTTTACCCAAATGTTTTGTAGTCAATTTTGTAAAGTTGTTTCGTATTTTTACAAAATTTTTAAGCGAATATTACCTTATAAATCAACTTTATAATGATTATACTTTTATAAAATGGAAAAATTCTTGTTTTAAAAAATTTTTTACAGCGTTTTTTTTTAAATAAGTACTATAAAGGACTTTTTCATTTCTGTATGTTACATCAAAATGAGTTGAAATTTCTTTTTTAAAATTTTTATTATGATAAATGTTTGTTTCTTTAAAAAGCGAAACTTGCTTAATGAAATAATTTGATAATGACAAAAGAAATGAAATTTATTTGAGTTTGAAGTGTGATAAATCTTAAAAAAAAACATAATGTGTTCAGTCGAGCAAATGCTCATGTTATATAAAAAGTTTCGGTATTTTTCATCTGAAAGCGCTTAGTAATAATAAAAAACGAATATTAAAATTAAAAAAAAAGTTTTTGTTGAAAAGCGATCAATATAAGAAAAAAAATATCTCTTTTCAAGGCAACCTTTGTCATAGAAATTGACTCTATGTCAAATAACAAACACCAGTATTTCAAATAAATATAAAACACAATTCAAACACCAAAAAAAGAAAACAAATCGATTGCTTTATACAAATAATTTAGACCTGGTATTTTTCATAAAAAATTTAAACATCTAATATTGTTCTGTAATGTTATGCAGTATCTTTCTTAAATACAATAAAATGAAACCAACAAATAACGGTAGGAGAAAATAAGATACGAAAACTTGAAAGTTTTAAGTAATGTAAGAGGATAATAAAATATTTATGGGCTCACAAAAACTTGTAAATCATTTTCTATGCTCGATCAATCCATCACACATGATTTTGTGAAAAAACTTATTCAAGAATAATTGAATTTTTGCTAAACATAAAAAAAACTAAACTACTTAACAGGCTGTGAAGAGACATCATGCCATAACTTGCCATTCTGTGAGCTAGGAGCCCTCAAAGTTCGCGAAAGTCACGAATATCTTATGAACATATATCCAAAATTTTAAAAGAATTGGAATATTGGTCGAAAAGTTATTGCTAAATGGGTAAAATATTCAACTTTTATCCTCAAGCATGCCACGGCAGGAATATACTAAAACCGTCTTGTGATGCTAACGGGTATGTGAAAAGTCCAACTTTCTTCAAACAGGAATATTTTCAAACTAGATTGGAGCTTTAAGGTTAGATGGACTAGAATTTGCTCCACAATGAAAGTTGAAAACGCCCCGCAGTTCAACGTAACTCACTCAGCATACAAGATCCTTATTTGAAGCATTTACAGGATTAATCTTTAGTGCATTTAACTGTGAGAGTGAGAGCTTATATTATGACTAATGAGGAAATGAATCCAGCAAAGCACAGTGTATTTGTAAAACCAAGTATTTTAATAACAATATAATGAAAATTATATAATATGGTAGTATTAAAGTAGGTACTCATACAAGCCCGTTTTTTGCAATAGTTATTATTTAAGAGAATCTGTCATAGTTCGTACAAGTATTAAATTTATGTATCTTTGTGCCTTAAAATAAAATTGGTTGAAAACATGAAAAGCTTACATAAAGCCAGGTAATATTACACAGCAAATGACCAGAATTTATAAATTGTTTGCACGACGTGATCATAATATTATGAGAAGCACGGGTATAAACAGCGTTTTATTTGCTTTTTGTAATATGACAAAAGAAATTTTTGAACTTTATTCCATGACACAGCGGGCTAATACTTCTTGAATTTAATTAAAAAATGGCTTAGTATTCGGTATTTTTATCTCTTCTTTTGTTAAAAAGTGACCATATTTGAAAAGAAAAAATAATTCTTTTTCTCCAGTTTAAATATAAGAACACCATTTTTTGTGATATACAGAGTGATTTTTATTCTTTCTTCTGCTCTTTTTTGAGCTTAAAAGCAGTTTTTTTTGCATCCGTGAGTCCCGCCTGCCTACTTCTTTGCTTTTTTTACACTTTTAAGTTTTTTTAACGCCCGATTGTTCTTTCTTGCAGTTCATGTTACCCTTTTTTATTCTTTTAGCTCTTTATTGCACTTTATTACTCCTAATTCTAAATCTCTTGTTCTCTTTATTGGGGTTCTTTGCACTTTTTAGCGCTTTTATGCTCTTGATTGCCTTCAGACATAAAATTATTTTAAATTCATTTTTAAAACAAAAAAATTAAGAAGGAGCAATAAAGTTTAACATTAAGTTCAGAAAAGATCAAGCAGAAGTCAAAAGGGACTTAAGAGCGTAAAAGAAGTTCAAAAGACTATTCACGAGCAAAAAAAGGCCTTATAGACAAACATAATGCGCAAGAAGTAAAAAAATTCCATCAAGTGCTTTTCAGCTGCCGAAGTGCAAGGATCAAACCGCTAAATAGAGCAATATAATGCTAAGAAGAGCAATGAAGAGTACAAAAGATTTGGGATTACGAGCAGTAAAGATCATAAAAGAGCTAAAAAGATAAAAAAAAGTAATAAAGAGCAAAAAATGGTAACGTAAAGTGCAAGAAAGATCACTCAGGCGTTTAAAAGAACATAAAAATGTAAAAAAAAGCAAGGAAGAGTAGACAAGCGCGTTTTACGGATGCAAAATAGTGCTTTAAAGCGCAAAAAAGAGCGGAAGAAAAAATTAAAATCACCCTGTATTGAATAAAATGTGTATAACCCCAGAATCTTCTTCCATTTAATTTTACAGACCATTCGAACAGACGTTCAAGTTGGTCTTGTTAAGTCCTGAAAGGCCAAGCTAAAGAGAGATGAATGGAAAAAAAAGATAAACAAAACATTCCAACGTCTATAGCATCTATAGAGTTTTTTTTAACTATAGAAAATGGACAAGGCCATTTGTTGATTAATTTTTGAATTAAATTTTAGATACAGTCATTTTTAAATAGGATTAGACTTTTTTTGGCCTTTAATTCTTGTGATAATTACTTATTACCACGTTTTATCGTTATTAATCCTTTCTCTCATCAAATCAAGCTTTGTGATAAAAATTAAATGAAATTTATATTTTTTTTCTACTAGCACATTTTCCACTGTTTTATATATATTTTTAATCCCATTTATGGTATTTTAATTATAAAATAATGATTATAATCCTTCATCATAGCACAACCACGTTTATTATTATCATATATCTGCCGTTGCAGGCAAGAACGACGCACCTAAACAAACTACAAACTGAGATATTCGCAGTTTTGTATTTTTGATCAGTTTCTGCTCTGTAGCTCAAGCTCTATTTAATATTTTTAGAAATCAATGGTCATATACTAAAGGTAGTCACATCCTTTAAATATTGTAAGAATTTTTTTTCATTTTTTTGAGCCTTATTAGGCTTAAATTGAAAAAGTCGTTCTTGCCTGCAACATTTTTACAAAAATATTGCAGGCAAAAAGGACGTTGCATGCAAGAAAGACGCATATCAATGTTTTTTCTATCAATTTCTATAAATTCCTCGTTAAAATGTACAATATTTGCACGACTATAAGAACATTTATGAATAGATATGTTAATATTAATGTTATAAGTTTTTTTAGCCCAAAATTCGCAATAGACATGCGGGCTCTGTGGATTATTCTTTGTTTGATAATTTTTCGAATATAAGTAAGAAAATTATTGTTCCAAAGCGATGTGAGAGATATCAGGAAATATAAATCGTATTTGAATCGAAAATAATTCCAATTCTACAGATTTTTTACTTGATGTGAAGCCACCCGATGGCTCTGAGAGGGCTTTTAATATAAATTTGGTTGGTTTTTTTCCCAAACACAATGGTGTTGATGAGTATAAAGAACTATAGAAACTTCAATTTTTCAACCACAGTCAGTTTAGGTGTTAGTTTGGACCCTCCAAATGGCACTGAGAGACTTTTTCATAATTTTGGTCGATTTTAGGGGTTTTTTGACAAATGTTTCTAAGCTAAATTCGTTGATGTGTATACAGATAGTAGAGAAATCTGGCAAATTCTATTTGGGTTTTTCATTTGACCCATCAGATAACGCTAAAATGGGGGTTTGAGAACTGGTTTGTGATTTATACATAGAAGAAATTGAAAAACATTAATGAGCTTCAATATTTGAAACATTATAAGATTTAGATTAGTCGGTTTAGCATACCGACTTGTCTAGCAATTAAAAGAAATCAATTATTATCTAATCAATTTCAGTTTTCTAGTACTTTAATGGTTCCAAGTATTTCACCTGATGACTCAAAATTAAGTTAGATCCCACAAGCACACTACCACTACCTTCAATTAGTCAGATTTTCCTTGTAATGGGCTTAAAAATATAGATATTTATATGATATGCGTCTTTTATGCCTGCAAATATGAATATGCGTCGTTTTAACATGCAATTTCTCGAAAACTGCGAAAATTGAGCCATCAAAACTCAGACTTCGTGGAACAAAAAAATTTTTTTTTCGAAGCCAAATGCTTTCATATGATCTTAAATGAGCTTTTTCATCAAAAAGTCATTTTGACCAAAAATGTAGGTGCGTCGTTCTTGCCTGCAGGGGCAGATAATATATTGTTTGAAATTACATAAAAACCTCACTTTGATTGTTTGTTTCATTATTATCTCATATAATTTTCATTTTTATCACTGGTATCACATCATCATAGGATTGATTGGCGATACACATTTTCTAATCATTATAATTTTATGTGTATCTCTTTTAATTATAATTAAAAAATGACACTATTGAAAAATTCATTGAATATCTAGATCGACTTTATTATGAACAAATTATTTTCAGTTTATAACGTACGTAATCACTTTTTTGTTTTTCAATAAATCTTATTTTAAATTAACTCAACTTTATCAATCAATTTAATTTTTATAAAATTACTTAAATTGAGATGAATTTAAATGGAGTACAATAGAAAAAGTTTATTTATACTTACAAAGTTAATCTTGTATTTAATTTAAGGTATCCAGAAGAGTTATAGTAAAATTCCTCATGAAAATTCCACTGTTGCAAGTACATCAATTTTATAATAAAAAAACATCAACTAACAATAATTTATTTTATAATTTTTATAATATTTTTTTTAGAATTATTGTCATTTTTCATACAGAAAAAAAACCAAGCAGCTCTTCTAATTTTCCACAATATTCTTTTGAATTTGTCAGTTTTATCGTAAAGAAGATAAATCGTTTCATGTATATTTTTTATTTTTTGAGTTACACTCAATTCCTTTTTTAGACTTTTTTTATTTCATTTTTTTTTGTTATTTTCACTGATGATTTAGGACAAAACGTTATTTTATTTTAAGTCATCGTAGTTTTTAGCACATTTCTTTGTAAAAATTGACCAATTTTTCTGTATTTAAAAAAAAAAATTTATTATAAAAAAATTGATTTAACGGAAATTTATGTTAATATCAATTTCCTGTGATATTACATATTTTTAAAAATAAAATTATTTTTAATGAATAAATTAATTTCTGATTAAGCACATAATTTTTCATAATGATAGGTTTTCACTGAATAAGGTGTTTTAATAAAATTAAATGTGTTTTTTCATTGTTTTACAATTATCGTTTTAAAAATCAGCTTTAAGATACGGTTTTTGTTTTAATTTTTTTTTTTAAATAAGTGTTCAGTTTTAAATAGTTAGAAGAAACTTCAACATTCTAGAATGGCATACCAAATAAAAACTTTTAGGGTGTAATTTAAACGATTTTTTTTATTTAGGGTTTAATAATTAGAATTGTTCTACCACATTGCAAAAGTTTAATATCTAGGTGGTATTGTGAACCAACACTGTCATTGCGATTAAGATGTAAATCACAGAACAAGTGTATCATGGCTCAAATCGAGGGACCATTCATCAATGTTTTGCGACCCTAAGATACCACCGAAGCTTAAAGGTCGCCTTTATACTACAGTTTTAAGACCTACAATGGCATACGGAGCTACAATATGGTCACTCCTCAAAAAACATGAACAAAAAACACTAACTGTGACAGAAATGAAGATGTTAAGAATGAGCTTAGGAGTTACCAAACTAGGTCACATCAAAAGTACACACATAAGAGGATCTTTACAAATAAAACAGCCAGATTTTGATAAAATTTATGAAGATAAAATAAATTGAATTAAAAAGTTCACCATCATCCTGAACACCAAGTTAGAAGAAAAGCATTAATTTAAACATCTCACCTAAAAAAAGACCTTCTGCTTGAAAAACAGCATGGCTGCGACAGAGGCAAAAACGACAAAGAGATTATGGTTTGACTCATCAAATGGAAGTGTCACTTGGAATTCCTTTACTGCCAATCAAATTAACCGGATTGAAGCTATTCAGAAATGGAACTTGAGATTTACTGTTAGAGATCTGGGATGGAATGACTCTGTTAACCTTCCCTCATATGAACATCATCTAATGCTTCTTGCCATAAACACTTTATGTGATGGACGAAAAGTTGCTGATTTCATGTTCTTATGCAAATTGCTTTCTGATGTCATTGACATCCTATTTTTGTTCAACAAACTTGTTTGAATTCGAATCCATATGCTACAAGACATCTTGAACTTCTCTCAATCGGGATCTACTCAACTAATTATGATATGACCAGAATCAATATTTTTTTAACCAGCATAGGGGATTGGCTACATCTGACTTTAGTTTTCGTACTAAAAATCGAACTATTGACCGAACTGAAACTAGGAATGGTTTTGTAGGCTTAGATGTAAGATTTTTATTGTTATTCAGAACAAGTGATTTAAGAAAAAAAATAATTCTGTCTTAAGCACAAAATAATATTTTCCTAAAAAGAAAACTAAACTGTATTTTTCGTAAATTCGACACAAAGGAAAGGCCTTGAAATGCGAACAGTCGTGATCTATTTATTAAAGACCTTGGTGTGCCTGATTCTAGAAATGAAGGAGTAGTTTCATTTCGAAAAATATCTTACAAAAAATTGAAATTAAAATTTTTTTAAAACAAAAATTCACTTCATATATAAAGATAATCTTTTCATCTAACCACCCATTTAAATTTTAACCATTTCATGTATTTATCTTGATTCATTAAATTTTTTTCTTATTATTATTTTGGATTCTTAGATGCCTTCAGAGCAAATACATATTTTGTTGAATATTTTTTTTGTTGTATTTTCACATACTTTTATGAGTTTAATTTTTTTTCTTCTTTTATAATTTAAAATTGAAAGCAATTTGCATACTTTTTATTATTCTTCTTCATATTTTTATTATATTATTATATTATAATTTTTTTTCTGTTAATTTATCATGTTGAAATTAGAAAAAAAAAACACAAGCCCATCTATTTCATTAAGAATTTATATTCCACTTATCATATACATGAATACACGAAAATGTGAAGCAAATAATTTTTGAAATAAAAGAAAAAAAAATAATTTTTACTGTTAAGTATTCTGTATCATGTTTTAACTCATATTAATTATTCATAAATTGAGTGTGGCGTATGGGCGTTTTAATTCGTATATTAACCATTTACTTTCTTTGTGTGTGAATATAAGAAAATAAGGTTTTCTTTATGTGAACTAAAAAAAGACTATCAATGGTAACCACTCTTTTTTTGTGTGAGAAAAAGCAAAATAAAAAAAAATCAAGTGTTAATAGAAATAAGTTATCACAACACGCACCTTTTTCATGTATACTTTAATATCAAGTGTTAATTTGTATCTATTATGCTCATTATTTTTTATTGTGTACATTTCCAGACATTTTGACATACAATATAAACACTATTAAGAAATAATTTATTCACAGTTAATTCTAATTATTTAATATTATTTGTAATTTTTCTTTGGTTTTTGTTTCTACGATTATTTTAATAAAAATTAATTGAAACTTTTATCCATCTGAGTGGTTGTTATACGATACGTATTCTGATAATCAACGGCAGATAATAGCCTTATGTAGTATAAAAGTGAAGCAATATATGTTTTTCATGCTACATATTAATTTTAAGGACATTCACTCCTTTTTTTTCCTTGTTATATTAAAACTAGATTTTTTTCAACAAAGAGTTATCATTGTCAGATCTGTTATTTTTATATTTTATATGTTATTTAGACCTTTGATTATTCCTTTTACATGTAGCAATTTCTTTTAATATGTAGTTGTATTATTTTCCATCAAATATTAATAAAAGATGAAATAATTACACACTTATGCATTACAACAGGAGTTTTTTTTTCATTATACTTCAATAAATGAAAAGCACACCCTCGGGTTAAGATCGAACTAGCTGGGTCTTTCATGTGATAAACAGGGTAAAGTCACAATTTTCTCTGATGCATGTGTGTTAGTGTTTGACGAAAATTCACGAAAGCTTTCCATTTTATCGTATACAAACACACAAAATTACATGTATTAGTTGAATAAAAACAAGCATGCGTATTTTGTATACTTTGTGTCTGTTTGAGCATGCAAATTAATATTATCATTCTATGAAGGGTGTCTCCTGCTCTAGAAAAACGTATTAACTGATACCAAATCGTCTCGAAAATTGTCACAAAAAATCTTTTTGGTATTCTGAAAATTCAGATTAAATTGGAACAAAAAAATGTGCTAACAAAAAATGTAAAATAACTTTTGGCTGAAACGTCTTCTCATTTTTCACTTTAGATTAAAATTATACTATGAGACAAAATGAACCTGGAACTTTTTTTCCTGATTTTGCTTAGAAATACTTAGAAAAAATCGCAATTCTTATAAAAAAATATGAACTCGTAGAAATGTGGTACATTTTACATTTCGAGACATTATAATCATTTTCAATTAAAAATATTTTGACGGTTTTTTGAAATTTCAATGTTTTTAAAAAAAATATATTTTCAATGATTAATTTGAATTGAGGCATGTAATTTTTTTATCAGATATGTTCAAAGTAAAAGAGATAAGACGATGGATAGAAAAAAGAGAGTTACAAGGCGAAAATCAAGAAATTCAGAAAAAATTCCTAACACCCCTAACAAAACTTATTCTGAGAACTAAAACATTACTAACTATAAAGTAAAATATTGCTAATGTAAATATCAAGACATAATTACATAAACATTGTCAACTTTTACATTGAAATAAATGAAATGAATCTTAAACACATGTGTATACAAAGGTTAATGTATTTTTCGCAATGATTTTGTTGCATGACATTAAGCAAACGCCTGGTATTTTATTAAAATGTCACATTTTTGACTTTATGGTTTTATCTTTTTTTTAATATAATTAAATTATATAAAAGTTAAACAATTAAAATGAAAAAGATAAAAAAAGTCGATCTGTCCACCTGTAAAAACCGTCTCTGATTCTATTTTCATAAATTTTTTTAGAATGTCAATTTAAATGAAATTATAATTTATGGAGATAAAATATTTGATTTTGTTGTACGATTCAACATTAAATGTAAAACCTAATTTTAATTTTTTTACTACAGACTTAATTTTTTTTTTCTAATGTTACATTAAAAATCTCATAGTTTTGAAGTTCACCTTAAGAGCATTACTCTCTATATGTTATAATTTGACGGTATGTGTATTTGTAAGTTGAGATTGTGTGACTCAAATTTATAAGATACAAATATAATACAAAGAAAAATCAGTTCGTGCCTGGAAATGTGGAAAAAGTTTTATTTCTCGTCGACTGTGTTCGACTTTCGATGCTGCCGACAATCAGGATCATACAACAACGAAGCTAGATATGAAATCGTTGAATTACAAATGTATCTATGTACTGAAATATTTTCTTTGTATACACTGTCAGGACTACTGAAGCACATGGAATGAAGGATACATAACAGACGTAAAGTATATCGAATTATTCTTTGTATTTTTTTATTATTACATAATTCTCATTGTCTATAGAAAAATTGTAACAAGAACAAAGTACAATAATGTATGTATTGGTAGATATAATATAAGAGATGGACTTGAATAGGGGCATGATAACAAAAGTGTAAATTTTGTCTCCATCATCCGTGTATATACATAACTAACACAGATAAAGAAGAAAAAAAAATGTAAAAAAAATATTAAATATAAGAAAATATATAACAGCAGTAGTACACTTCGGTGCGTCTAGTGAATAAAAATGAAAAAAAAAAATTCTTCCTGATTACATCGAATTTTACATCTGATTCTCATATTTTATTTTCATTTCATGTGCGACACAATTGAGGCATGATGAAATTGTTTATATTTATTCAAAAACCATTGTAGAATACGTAACAAAAAATATATCAAATAAAAAAAATTACAGCTAAAATCACAAGGGACTATGGGTTAAGGTTGACAAATTAATTAAAGTACTGTTCGAACAATTTGGACTTGTTGTAAAGTGTGTTCAACATTTTTATTTGATTTTTTTTATTATTTTCCATGAAAATATACTTTCTTTTCCCTACGGCTCTTGAGATGTTTTAGAATGAGTTAAAGTTGAAACCCATTCACTGTTAAAAACCTCATGCAAATCACCTCTCGAAACAAGTGACCACGAAATTGAATATAATTGTGCTAAAAATCTAACCCAGAAAATGTCATGGAAGCTCCAAGCAAAAGATTTTTTTTTTGCTGTAAATCACCTAGAACTATCAATGTGACAATACAAAGAGTTTTCTTATCAGAATAAAATTCCAAACGAATTTATATTGGTTACTTTTTCATACTTTTTACTCTTTTTTTTGTACATGATTCAATATTACATAAACAAGGAACATTTTTCAATAAAAAGAGACATATTTCTTTGGTTAAACTTCACATAATCTGTATAAAAACTTTAAAAAAAATACATATTTTTATATAATGTATATTAATCATCAAAATAATGACGTATTTCACATATTTTATTGTATATTATATATTTTTATTGCATTGTATTTTTATTTTTTTATACGTTTTATATATAACTTTTTTTTTTAAGTACGGAAAATATTCTTGGTAGATGTTTGTTATTCACATGTGAGTAATAAATCAGTTTTATTTTCTATTACATATTCAATATTATTCATGTATTGTAGCGAGCATAAGTGAGATATTGTGGTAATAAAATACCCATTCAACTAGGACGACGACGACTCTCAATACGTATTTAGAGAAGGTCAATTATAAAATCGTATACAGAAACGAATTTTGATTCTTATTCATTCGTAAAAAAATTTCTCATCAACTTTGTAGTGAAATTGGGACACATTGACAAAAATTGAAATTTTTAAAATAAAGATAAGCTTCACATATGCAAATTAAAATTCTCTTCCTAATTCTATTCATTTATTTAAATTTTCATGGCCTGCTCTACTGTCGATTAACTAAAACTAAACAAAGCGAAAAGATAGGTTTTTTTTTACTATGGTGTAAATGTATATTTTTCAATATGAGATGTACTTGGCAGAATAAGCATATAAAATGAAATCAGTGAAACACAAACATACGAATTTTTTCAAGTGAGAAAAAATATTTAGAAATTCGAGCTACTTCACGGTAAAGAAAAGTGCATTTCATGGGGAACGAGTCGAATTGCTATATTTCAAAGAAATTGTCTCATTGCCCATTTCAAAAGCTTTTTGAATTTTAATTTCACTTCACTCAGGGGCGGATTAGTGCATTCAAACGGCAGGGGTGGATTGAAAATTATTATCGACCCTGGCATTCTGCATGATTTTCTTTAAAATTTATGCTAAACTTAACTTTTACAAGACGATCAACTGCGGCCTTTCTGGCATTTGCTAGATTGCACGTATGGCCAATCCGTCTGACAGACGATCGGATTAAATGATCACAAAATCTCATTTTACTTGAAAAATATTGAATTGAAAAGATAAAAATGTATTTGATATGGTAAATTTATGTGTACTTTCATGTGTTTATTTTCAGTTATTCCGTTAAGGTCCTTCTAGACTGTTGCTACAGTATAACGTTATTTGAATAATACATCATCAGCTCAACCTCAAGTGATAATATGATGTTTGATGGAATTATGCATATATAAGAAGACAGGTAGGAAACTTTCAGAAAAGTTTATTCAAAAGATCGTTTTTCTTTTTTTCATATTCAATTACAGTCTATTTTTTTTTTTGATGAAATGAAAAATTTAAAATACGACTTTAAGTCAAATCAGGTTCTACTCAACTTTTATATTTTATTTATTTGAGAGTAATATCCGTCAAAAGAGTTTTCAGCATCATTATAATTTAAAAGTAGAGCAACCACAGGTGGGCTTGTAGTAGAAAAGTAAGTAAAAGTAAAATAAATAAAGTGAAATATAAAACAGAAAATTTATAGTAAAACTTAATTATTTCAGTTCCTCAAGAGTTCAAAAAAGTTTGAAAAGCAATCGAAATAATCAATCAATAAAATCAAATTTCGAATAAAAAAATCCTACACATTGATAACCTTTTCGATAAAATTTCAATAAAATAAAAAAAGGGTACGAAGTTATCTTTTATACATTTCATTTAAGAAATATGAAGCTTTATTTCATTTTATCAAAATATGTAAGATTTTCTTAAATCTTAGATTGGATGAAATGAGAGTGGGAAAAATCAATACTTCTTTCAATTTTATTTTCTGGTTTGAGTTTTACAACGATTTGCAATTATTTTGAAAATTAATTTTGAAAGATTTATCTTATTATGCTCCAAGGAGTTTGCAGGGTTATAATGGTCTGGTCAGTTGGCATTAAATATGAATAGCATTATAAGGGTCAGAAACCTTGTCAATCACCAAGAGCGATGAACAACTGCTACTTTCGTTCGAGTAGGACGAAAGATGGAGACGTAGAAACAACTTTGAACTGAAACGTGAATATGAGGCACCAAACATTGTGGCATTTCGAAAGTAAACAGATTAAGATGGGCCGGAACTTCAGCACGAATGGACCTTACCCAAGTCCTAGCAAGTCCTGTTCCGAAATGATTTAGAGGTCTGGTAAACAGAAGAAGGTGTTTTTGTTGTACACATAAATCCAACAGCATTATTTGTATTCAGATTGTATAAAATTTACGATTTCTTGAAGAGAATATCAATTGTGAAAAGTGAATATAATCTTAGGTAAGTCGTAAGACAGCCCACAAAAAACCCTACACTAAGTGGCTGAGGTAGGTATACCCGCTTATAATGATCATCATCAAGTCTCTTTGCGTCCTACTTGGTCAAAAAGCTTTAAAATTCGCCTTCGTAGTTTACTAGCATTTAATAAAACCTAAAAGAAAGCATATTTTACATATATCATAAGACATATATCACTGATTGAAAATGAGATTCGATTAACTTAATTAAGCCAAATAAAACATTACCTACCATCATATTTAATCACTTTTAAAATGTTAACATGACAAAGCAATGTTTAATTAAATATTAATTTAAGTGCGAATAAATGAAACCTGTTGACTTTAACATATTAATAATAGCAACAGATTTCATTCCATTATTATTAACAGTGATTAAAATATTACGTATAAAAACTAAATTAAACACACCTTATTTCACTAAACTGTATATTAAAGAGTGCTGTATCATCCGTTTCTCTTGTATACATATTTACCGCACTGAAAACAAAGAAATATATAATTTTTTTTCCTTAACCCTTTTTGTGCTCAGATTAGATAAACTCAAGACTATGAAACAGTACAATTTATATAATTCTGTATAGTCGTGTTATTTCTGTATTAAAATGATGCCATTAAAATCATTTATTTATATTAAATTACACGAGATAATGATGCGGAGTCGGAGGTAAAACGCACACTAAATAATAGAATATCTCATTTCTCTCTAAAATGTGTATGGTTGCAGACAGTTTTTGTTTCTTATTTCAAAGATATACAGTTCACCTGTTTGCTACAAACTATAGAAGAAAAAACATTAAATTATACATACTTTGGAAAATATCATATTGCTTAATTATTTTAATGACAACTCTGATGAGTGAAATTAATTAGTATGTCAAGAATGATATAATTGTGTGTTAAAACATTGAACGCGTCTTGTTAACTTTAACTTTGCGAAAACTGTTTTTAACTCATTCGACGCCGCTCCTAGAAATATTAAGTTTTGAAGAAAAAATTCTTCTACGATCTATTCTTTAGGTAAAAATGAACAACTTTCTCTTCGATGAAAATTTCAAGTTTCATATAAAAATTTTACAGGAGAGCCAAAATAAAATACGTATAAGTGCTACACAAATACATACAGAAACATTGTACGAGAATGAAAAAAACGCGATTTTTCTTAAAAGTTTCGCTCATAATTTTTTAGTTTAAATTCAAAAACGATTCAACTGTTTTATACAAAATATCTTAAATTAAGACTCTAAAAAAGATTGACAAAGAAATTTTTTGATATGAACGAGAAAAGTGACTTCAAAGTAGGTGTTGCGTTGACGCAACGGATGACGCGAATGAGTTAATTACAGTGAAATCCTGTTATTTGTACAATTTTTTTTCAATGTTTGTGGAAATTTGATCAGAATGTGTTCATTCTAATTTTTGTGAAGTTTATTAAGCATTTTAAGTTAACCCATACTTTTATGAGTGATTTAATTGTGGGTCCTTTAACCCCTTCCGGAAAAAAGTTAACTTAAAAAAATTTAGCCTTTTTTCAATTTTTAGCGAAATTCGGAAAATATTTTTAACAAAAAATTGACCCAATGAGTGTATTTATATCAAATTGAACTAATTACAACCAGAACTTTATATTTTTATTATCGGTTTGGGTCCTTTAAAACCTCATATTCTGGAAGGAGTTAAGAACTGAGTCTTTTTAGAAAATTGATTAAACGCCATACTTTCCATTCTGTTTGCTACTCCGTGGAATGTAATATATTTGAAAAAAGTCACCAAAATGGTATTAATGAAAAAAAACTAGTTGTTGAATTACATTGTCTAACGTTTTTATTAAAGCCTGAAGTGACATAGTTTTATCAGACAATAAATAATTTATTTAATAGATATCAATGTAACGCCTCTTTTATTGTCAAGATATGAAATATAATCTTTAGAAAAGCATATTGAATTATCATCTTTATATAAACAGAATGTCTTTTGTATTGCTTGAGGTGTTAAAAGACATGTCTGTTGCTGATTGAAATGATGTTGATTGTGAGGGCAGGAAAGTACGAAAAAGAAAAAGAATAATAAAAAAAAATTCACTTTTAATCGAGAATATATGACATGATTTGTATATTGAGAGACAATGAATGAATAACTTTATTTGGATATAAATACATGCATATATAAATTTGTTATGTCCTGTTTTGTATTGTAAATTTATCAAATTATTTTGAAATTGTATAGACTTAAGTAACAAAGAGAGAATATGTCCTTTAACATTTGTTATGTGGGTTTTGTCAAACAATACGTTTCGTTATAGTATTAACCCTTTCTCATATTTTGGTAATTATAGTTTTTACGCTTTAAGTTGAAAACGCCCCGCAGTACAAATTGGTTTGGTTCGCAGTGGGAGATTTTTGATTGCACTTATAGGGTGTTTGATGAATTCAATTTTTAACGCATATTCTGTTAATTTGGATTAAATTTCGAATATTATTGGCACTCTTTTAGTCTATGCATATTACGCGGAGTTGTTTACGGGTCGTTTTCAAGTTACAATGCAAATCACTTTTTTTCAACGTAAGTCTCTGTTGAGCCTTTAAGCATGTCAGAAGAAGGGGAGGAAATGTTTGATCTTTGAAAAATAACCGCCCAAAGCGTTGAGAAAAAAATTTCTGCAAAAGTACATTCGACGAAACAGTCACGTCTAAGGGTTAAATGTTTGTCAGATAGCAACAAGATCATTTTTGATACAATGTCTCTTAAATGTATTTATATTCAAAAATTATTTTATATTTGACAATGAAACCAAATAGATAGATTTAATTTTTTTTATCATAAATTGAATGAAATTTGACAATATTTATTATTTTTTTTTAATGTAACAATAATATTTATCTAAACAAAATTTTTAGTAATATTCTTAAAATATCTGTATTATTGAAGCAATTTATCAAAATGCTCAGTTTCAATTCAACTATATTATTTTCAATTTCATGAAAAAAACCATGATGCCTCCAACAAAATATTATTATCATTTAATGGAATGCATTTACAAAATTAAATATTATTTATGACAAATGGAATATATTCATCTCAAACTAAAGTTGTATCTATATGACAAGAATATTTTATGAAACAGATACATGTTATTTTCCTTCCTTAATTGAAATTGTTATAGTGTTTCCATATCTGGCAAGCACTGTTCTGTAAACACAATGTTCAAATATTATTGTTCATGCATCAATATTTAATAAGTAAACTTCGAGATAATTTTAAAACAAAATGTCTGGATTGTGTAGACATTATTCAAAAATTACCTCAAATATTATTGGATTTTTTCTACTGTGTAAACTTATAAAATATTCTGAAACAAAATTAAATTTTTAAAGAAATCAATAAATGAAGTAAATTTATTTTTAAAAAGTCAAAAAGAGTAATGAATATGAATTTGTATTTTATTTTCTATAATGTAATATATAATATAATTGATTCAAATAAATATTCCAGTGACTTTACAGTCCATTAAGGAATTTTGTTTGATCTTAAGCTAATATGGTAAAATGAATGATGATGAACAAAATGACAAGATAAAAATCGCTCCATGCGGCAGCGAAACACACACAAAGCACATGATGCTCACTGGCAGAAAGCACACATGAATCCAGAAATAACAGCAGGGCTGTCATACTTTTCACTCATTAGAACCCATGTGTACAGGTTCCAGCGAAGTAAGGTGGAATGAGTTAATCTCTGATTGATCTTGTATTATTTGGCACAAGGTAGGCAAAAACTCGGCATACTTGGTATGGAGGGAGCCTCATGCGCCTCCCTCAACCAGCATGACTGTCATACCGTTCACCCGAAGGACAACCACCCCGTAACAAACATACAACACAGATCTTATAAACTGGAGTAGAAGGATAAAATAGATTTATTGTAATAAAAATAAGTTAAGCGACAGAAAATCAAAAGTTGCTGATTGAGGTACAGTCATCATACACTCAAGAATCGAACGATCGAAGAGGGAGAGTGGAAGTGTGATTTTACAGAATTGATGAAGCTGGATGTACGATTGATACGCCTTATTTCAATAGGGAGTTGATTGTAACAAGCTGGACCAGCGTAGGTAAGCTGTCTACTACCCAAATTCGTTCTCACGTTTGGAGCTCCAATTTTTAAGCTGTCTCTCAAATGCTGAATATTATCTCGTATGTTGAAGACTGTATGGTGGAATATTTCATCATTTAGCATTTGTTTGACAAGCTTAACAGTTTGAAGCTCTGAGATGCCTTTGATAGGTAACGTGTCATTTATGTGTGTGCTGTACAAGTCTACTGTTGGAGCCAGGAATGGTGGAATAACGTTTAATAAAGATCAATGAGGAGCAATGAAGATAAATCAGGAGTTAACAGGACTGGGCAGGACTATAAAAGATGTACAAAGAGTCATTGAAGATCAATATAGTTTATTAAAAATGGACTAACGAAGAGTCACAAAGAGCAACAAAGCCTGATGTTAACTTTTGAAAACTCACTGTATATGGAGACTTGACTGTATTTTGCATTTTTGCTTTTACTCGAATATTTTCTGAGATACCTACCTTAAATTAATACACTTCTATAATTCAACTCGATTCAGAATTTGCTAAATATTTAAGTTTAGTTTATTTATCAACTAAACCAAAATAAGTGAAAACTTTGAAAAGTAATAAAACTTATTTTATTAAATGTAAAATGAAATGAAAACCTTTTTTGAAGTACAAATTAAATGTATTGAAAAGTTGAAGAAAACTAATTCTATATTTTCATAATTGATTGTGGTAATTATTTGACCACCATATCGTAATTCTTTTTTAATTATTCTTTAAAAAGAGTAACGATGGTAAAAATATTAAAGTTTTGCCTATATGAAATATCAATACATTTCTGTACTTTAACCTCATTACTAAGATAAAGTGAAAGATTAAAAACAAAAAAAAAGAGTGCACTCTCTACTTGACACAAATTTTTAATGAATAGAAATACTTGTGAGGATCCAACCTTTGAGATATTTCTGGAGGAATATAAAGAAAAGAACTGTATTACAAGTGTTTGTCCTCAAAAATTTGATGTCAAAGTAAAATGATAAAAAAAATAATGGAAATAATTTTATTTAACTGGTATGAAAGTTTTAATTACATTCTGTTCGTGATGTCGCATTCATTAAAAGTTAAGTGAATCTGATAAATAATAAAAAAGGAAGTATTATAAATTTTTTACAATTTTTGACTATTGAATATTTACAAAAATAAACTTATAGATTTTTTTATGTTTTTTTTTTTAAATATGAAATTAATCTCATATAGTGACTGGAAAAAACTGAAAATTGTGGAATATAGATAAATTATAAAAACGATAAAAGTAAAAATATAATGATAATGAAAAATTGTGATTGCCTCAGCAAAAATAATTTGGTAATTTCAATTTTTCACTTGCAGGCTTGCAGACAGATAACGACAGATCACATGTTTAATTAAGTAACTTTTTTAATTTTAAAGTGAATTAGAGTGTTTTAACAAATTTTAATGCCGCATTGCGTAGTTTCTCTTTTGTTTCTTTTATATTGGTGGGTGAAATTAAAAACCATTCCGTGACAGTGAGACATGGAAGTCGTGGTAAGTATCTAACATTGAATATTATTTCCATTTTACATCGAATTATTTGATTGTGCGCTTTAAAAATTGTTAAAAACGATTAATTTGATACATATTCAAAAAAAAATTAAAAACCTTACTTCTAAAAGTGCCATTTGATACATTAGGAATCTTAAAGGATACCTAAAAATATCCCAATTAATAACTTTAATCATAAAGTCTTTGTTAAAATAAACTTACAAGAAATTTATTCAATCCATTTTTTAGTTCAAAATCACGTGCTAAAATTAATTAATATTTTGCTTCATTGTGTTTGCTAAAATTCAAATGATTCATAATTTTTTCATACTTATCAGTTCTTCTTCTTCACCTCGAGAGGATATTCGTAGTACATCATCAATACTTGTATCCAATGCAGCTAATCTAGTAAATTTAAAATAAGGAACCTGGTTGCTTTGATACGGACATGTAACATTTATTGATATTGAATTGAGTTTGAAAAAGTCCCAAAAACAAATGGGAGCTACAATAATTTCACATTTTACTTGTTCTCCTGGCCGATATTCTGTTTACGTTCGTTATTTAAAATCAAATCAATTGGGGCAGAAAATGAGAAACGTCAATAGACAAAATATTGGATTTTGATCAATATTTATATTGTGGATTTTAATTTGAAATGTATATACATACCTTTATTAGGATTATCAAATAGCACTTCAACCACTTCAAAACACATTTGAATAATATAATTGCTTAGAGTCCACTGAAATGAATATGGAATGAGTAAGATGAAAGAGGAAGTAAAAACTTGATTTCAACTTAAATATGTGTCATTCATAACTGATATATTGAAAGAGTTAGTTATGAGAAGTAAATTTAACCCAATAAAGGCCTACACTAGAAATATTGAATTTTGAGCAAAGCTTCCTTCTAGGATTTGTTCATTGTGTATAAGTGAAAACTTATCGTTTCCATGAAAATTTTGAGTTTCATAGAAAAATTTCACAGGAAAGTCGGTTGAATGTGTCGTATAATATCACAGAAATACGTACAGAAATCTTGTATGAAGAGGAAACAATTGCATGACTTTTCATCTGCTATTATATGAACGGTGATTCTTGCAACTGACTAAATTCAAACGTTCGTCGATTAGCAAACTACCATTTGACAGTTATTTTAAGAACTTTTTGAAGAAATCCGGACAAGTTACTGGTCGAAAAATCGACCAACGGCAGTTAATAGGTTATGCTATTTATTTGGACTAAAATTGTCATAATTTCTAAATAAACCCACATTTGTTTTCTTTTATATTTAAAATACTCTCTGTATGAATGACCTCTTATGAAGAACTACTTTATAATTTATATGATGATGATAAGTGTTATCAGGTAGCAATTTTACTATCAAAATAAAACATATTTCTACGTTATTTCCTGAGTGTAAAGTTAGCGCACGTAATAACTTTTGATAAGAACCCCGCAGTTTGAAGTGAGTCATTCATTTTATCTGAACATAGATCGAAATTAAGGAAGTCACGTAATGTAAAGGCTTTTTCTGCAAAAAACGCATCGACTGGATCCAATACAAGCCTGAAAATACAGAATTTGCTATGTATTAACTTTACATTCATGTTATTTCAACATAACTTATTATATTCGATTTAAAATTTAAACCATTTTTACCCAAATTACTTCAATTAAAAAAACAAATCATTACATAAAATAAGTAGTGAAATCCAATTTTAAAATAAAACAGTTAGTAAATAATATTTAATAAATACATAATCGTTTTAGCATGAATCATAAAATTTATATTGATTAAGGAATTAAGGAAGCTATGATTATGTGATTAAAATATGTAATCAATCAAATTTAAATGCTGAGTCAGTTCCAATTCAAACCGATCAATATTTTATGTAATGCATTAAATTTTAAACTTATCAGCATTGATAAATTTCTTAATCTGCTTTAATTTTTAATAAAAACCAGAGACAATGAGACAAAAATTTTCAATGAAAAAAAAATCATTGTTTTCAAGGTCATTTTGTTGTCCTTTTATAACATCAATAATAAAAAATTCATACAACCACAAAAATAGATAAATGTTAATGAAGAATTTTCGGGTAAAAAAGAAGAAAATAACAAAAAAAAAAATGAAAGAGAACGAAAGGATAATTTCTTTTTTACTATATTTCACGCCATAACATCATTACAATAAAGAAATGATAATGCAGGTTTTTATAATCTAATTATTAGCTTAACAGTAGGTTGCTTTTCTAAATGAAGCAATGCTAATTGAGCAATTTTCATCATCTAACTTTTTTTATTACAATTTGTTATCTTTTGTCTCCCGATTTTATTTTTATTTTCAAGTACACTCTTGAATTTTGTAATAAAAAATTTTTAAAGTACTTCGAGTATTCTTTTATCTTTTTTTTTTTTGATGAAAAACAAGATAAAGAGAAAAATAGAAAACCTTTAAATTATTTCAAGTTTTAAGGGAAGTAAACAGCTGTTATAATTATTTTATTAAAGAAAACGAATCCTTGTGAAAGTGTTGTTAATATTAGAATCTTTAAGTTGTAATTAAATACTTAACATTTTTTCTATTCACGTCCATGATCAAATAAAATTTGAAGCAAATTCTGGGCGATAGCAATTTTCAAAAGTAAAAAATATGAATTTAAAACAAAGTTGTAGAGAATATTTCAAGCTGCAACTTTGCTGAACTGACCAAGTCAATATTTTATATTTTAAGAGAATAAAAATGGCAAAATACAGAAATTTGAGCTTAATTAAAGGGTTTTTTTTGTTAAAAAATCATACTTCCTCTAATTTTGGACAAAAGTGACCTGAAACAAAACAATATGAAAAAGTTAATGGAGCTGTAATGATCAAAATCAGTTTTGGATTGGCTGAAGTTTTATCATAATCAAAATTTTCCTTAAGAAACCTAAAAACAAATTCAACAATTCAGCAAAGTTGCACCTTGAAATATTCACTACAACTTTGCTTCTGGTCACTTTAACTTACAACTTACGAGGAAATTTTTTTTACTCCAAAACTGATTTTCCTTTTTAAAATTCCCGTCGCAAATTCTCGTCGCACAAAATAACATTTATAGTGTATTTAAGAACTTAGCATAACATAAATATAAAATTGGAAAGTAACTCAAGGTTAAAATGACACAAAAAAAGAAGGTTATTTAGATTCACTCTAGTTTTAAAGATTATGTCATGAGTGACTTTTAAATTTCTATTTTTATTACTGATTAGATTTTTATTCCAAATCTCAAATATTTTTATCTCCACAAATAAAGAAAACAAAATAAAAACAACTCATTTTGCTCAAATACACATGAATCTAGTCTCTGTAGATTGATAGTAATTAAACATATAATTTAAGTAACTAACGATTAGTGTTATTTATATAAGTGTCATTTTTTTAATATATAAATTGAGTTGATTGTAACAATTATTATCAGTTATCTTCATGAGAGCTTTGAGTGAGAACCGGCGTGACTACGCTTATTTTACACTCGAATAAATAAGGAATATTTGTAATTAATTTGAGTAAATCATATCAGTACACCATTTCATTTGGTAGTTAATTGTTTCCGATATAGTTTTCGCTTCGTGAGAAATTGCGGAAACGTGAAAAAAAATAATAAATTATCAGACTGTTATAATAAGACATAAATCTATTAATAATAATTTTTTTGGAGAAGAAAAAAACATTTTTTTTATAAAGCAAATGAAGTTATCAAGTGTTTTCTACATTTTTCTGGTCATTATATCCTATGCATGTGCCGGAAATATATTATTTTTGGTTCCTTTCAATGGACCATCACATTGGCTGTTTTTATCACATTTCATCAGGGAATTGTTGAATAGAGGACACCATGTAACTGCGATAACTGGCATTAAATATACATATTCTGTTAATTCAAATTACACTGAAATTCTTATCGATCCACCGTACGATTTTAGTACATGTAAGTAATATTTAAATTTAAATCGACAAAACATTATAATCTATATTTTTCAAAAAAAAAAGTTGTTTCGAATGATGATGTATTCGAAACAAAATACACATCTCCATTTAGCTCAGTTAAATGGTTATATACTCTTGGTTTGGACAACAGTGAATATGGATTGAAGAATTCAAATGTACAGAAACTGATTCAATCTGAAAATGAGCATCATTTTGATTTGGTAATTTCTGAACAATTTTATCAAGAAACGTGGTTAATGTTTGCCCATAAATTTAATGCTCCAATTGTTACTATCAGCTCAATGGGATATTCAGATTACATGGATTACGCAAATGGATTGGTAACACCATGGGCATACGTTCCACATTTATTACTGAATTTTAGCGATAAAATGACATTTTGGCAACGTGTTGAAAATGTATTGTTATCTCTGTATGATAAATATTTGCGGTTAACATTTTACATGCCAGAGAATAACAAATTAGCTGAAAAATATTTTGGTAGTGCATTAAAATGTAAGTTCAATTTTTTGGTCTAGTCGCGTTAAAATTTATCTAGTGCTCAATCAGAATCGATTAAATATTTATATGATGATATTTTTTAAATTAAAGTAGTCTTAATGTTTGAAATTATAATTTTCTTGTACAGCTCAAGGACCATTACCAAGAGTAGAAGACATGGAAAAGAAAATTGATGTAATGTTAGTGAATTTCAATCATGCAATAAGTAAACCGAGACCTTCAATGCCAAATCAAATCAACATAGGAGGGGCTCATATAAAACCTAAGCCAAAATTATTACCAACCGAGATACAAAACTTCATTGACGAAGCCGAACATGGTGTTATCTACATGAGTTTGGGCGCATATGTAAAAAGTGCATCAATGCCAGTTGAAAAAATGCGAGAATTTCTAAACGCTTTCGGACAATTAAAACAAAGAGTTTTATGGAAATTTGAAAGCGATAACTTACCAGAACTACCAAAATATGTTATGATGAAAAAATGGATGCCACAAGCCGATATTTTGGCTCATAAAAATGTAAGACTATTCATAACACATGGCGGAATGTTTGGAACAACCGAAGGAACGTATAATGGCTTACCTATGTTATTTATTCCATTTTATGGTGATCAGGTAAATTATATAACATTTTAATATCATAATATAAAATAAGTTTTACATTTACAGCATCGCAATGCACTAAAAGCGGAAGCAGCAGGCACTGCTTTGACACTTCGTTTTGCTGATATAAATGCAGACACCTTAAAAAGTAAACTGAATGAGCTGCTACAAAACAAAAAATACTACGAAACAGCACAAGACGTGTCACGTGTATTTAAAGATAGTCCAATACATCCCATGGATTCAGCCATTTTCTATGTCGAATACGTGATGCGTCACAAAGGCGCTAAATATTTAAAATCATCAGCAATTGAATTGTGTTGGTATGAGAATTTGCTGCTAGATATCATAGGATTATGTTTCAGTATTATAATTCTTACAATTCTGCTTATTTTTCTATTGGTAAAACTAATTAAAAAGACATTGTCGCAAACTAAGGATTTAAAGTTAAAGCATTCATAACGTAACTTATGTGACAAAATGGAATTTAATAAATTCATAAATAAACAAAAATTAAAATATTTTACTTGTCATCACAATTTTCGTCAGCATTCATAAGGTCAACAATAAATTTAATGGGGAAAAACTTTTGTAAATTGTAGTGTTAATAAAACTTACTGTATACTAAGGTTAACCTTAAGGTAATTTTAAGTGTAACATATGGAACTACAAGGATAAGCAAACATTTACAGGAAAACACTCACAAAACCACTACATTGTTCATAAATTTACAAACAAATTATCCGATAAGTTTTGTTGTTTCAAATTTTGTATTCTCATTGTTTTGAAATTAATTTATTCTTTTTCTACTTGTTTTGTCTTTGGTTATCGAGTATAATTAAGTTATGAGTTAGTTTTGTATTGATTAAATTAATTGGGATATTTATTTCCTTTTTGCTGCCTCCACACTGTAAGTTGAAAACGCCCCGCGTAGTACAAAGTGAATTGGGCCGGAGACGAAGATTTTTGATTGACGTTTACAGGGCGTTTGAATTTTAATCGCATTTTCTGTTAATTTGTAACAAAAATCGACTAATATGGACACTTTTGAAGTCAGAGCTTATTATGCAGGGTGGTTTGCGGGGCGATTTCAACTTACAAAGTAGAGCCAGGTAATGACTACATAGCGAATGGAAAATGACTCGATTGACGGCTCTGATAGTCGATATTTTACAAATTAAATGGAATTGCGATAAAAATGTCATTCATCAAAAGCTCTGTAAGCGTCAATCAAAGCTCTCTGTGTGTGGACCAAACCCTTGGGCGGATTGAAAATTACAAACGGCTCTTGCATTCTGAATGATTTTCTTTAAAATTTACGCTAAACTTAACATTTACAAGACAACCGATTTTGGTCTTTCTGGCATTTGCCAGATTGCCCGTATGGCCAAACTGCCACTGGCCAAATCAATTTGTAATGCGGTGCATTTTCAACTTACAGTGTGCTTTTTTTATGTCGGAAGAATAATATTTTTTTTAAATCATCGGGTTTTGTTCTAAATTTTAGCAAAAATCAGAAATTAATTGAAGTAAAATAAAATTTTTTTATTCATATTATTTTAATATTTTTATTTATTTTCAACCACATTTACTGCTTAGTTGAACTTATCATCGTTACACATTTACATTTTTGGTTTTCCTCTATCAAATTAGATTTTTCCTCGTTATAATACAGCTTTAGATGATACAAATATTTTCTCATATGTTTTGTACAAAGAGTCCTTTTAAATTATTCACAGTCAAAAAATTAATTCACTCTTTTCCTGTATTTTCATACATTTGAAATAATAATTTTATATAAAAGTGGATCCTTTTATGCTCATACAACTTTGAAATTGCTGGCGAAATATTCATGATTAAGTGCCTGTAAGTAATGAAAATATTTGAATAAATAAAATACACATATAATATTCGTAAAATTGAATAAATTTTTGAATTTTAATAAGGATGCGTGTACGCCGCACTATTCAACAGTATACAGATATTTTGCATTAAAATTTATTTCTATAGAAATTGTATTTTCATAAACTATTAATTTTAATTGGTGATGTTCTTTTCAACAGAAAATGTACCAAGAATTTGAACCGTATAATCAAGTAAAAACTTTCAAAGGTACTGAATCAATTTTCATTGAAGCTTGTATTTTTGTGAACTCGCACTAGTTTCCAGGAGCTTGTTTCAAGGTTTTTTTTAATTTTAAAAAGTTTATAATTGAATTATGACAACAAAAATCATTAAAATCGTCCCACATAACTTTTCTCAGAAGAAATATTAAATTTTCTATTAAAAAACTGTTAGATAAACTAAAAATATGACAAGTGAAACATTATTTCCGCTTATAGCACTCAGAGCTCTATTATTATGGTTGCATGGTGTTCTTATTTTTTTGTCAAGCAAAAATTGCAATTCATTGAAATGTATAGAAATTTCATTTATATTATTATATGTTAAATACCTTATTTGCTGTCAAGCGCTTTTTTGGGTTATATTTGATCAAGGCATCAACAAGTTTAATTTCCTCTCTTATTGTTGGACTAGGAAATAGATTTTCCCATACATCACCTTTTGAATATGGAAACCTACAAAATGATGATCATGTATTTGATTGTATCGAAAAATAATCATTTTATATAGTGAAGAAAATGAAAATTGAATTTTATGCGTTTAAGATCAAATGAATCGTGAAAAGTTCTATTACCGCAACAAATCACTTTGAAATTATTAAAGTTAAAAAAGCTTACCTTAAAACTTAAGTAATAAATAAATTTTAATATATTTTACCTTATTTTATGATAATCCGGTAATTGTTGTAATTCCGGCCAATCGCTTACACGTGGCGTCCCTAATGTACGTATCACAAGTGCTAATTGTTCAATATCTGTGGTACCCTAAGTAATATAATATTTTATTGAGGTAACATTTATGGTTTTTTTTCTTTCTTAATTTATTATTTACCGCAAATAAAGGGACACCACCACGCAACATTTCAGCAAAAACGCAGCCAGCTGCCCAAATATCTATCATTGGCCCATAATTTTGTGATCCATAAAGTATTTCAGGTGCACGATAATATCTTGATGCTACTTGAGCAGAATATGGTCGATTTAATTCTTCTTCATTTTCAGCTAACACAATTCTTGATAATCCAAAATCACCAAGTTTCAGAATGTCGTTTTGGTCGATTAAAAGATTTGCTGGTTTAATGTCCTAAAAATTAATCTGTTATTATTTTGATGCTAAAAGGTAAACTTTTTATATTTCTGCTAATATATTTTTTTGTTATAGAAGCGTGTCATAAATTCTACCATGTGATCATAAAATTGCTTTAACAATCCTAAAATATGTCAATATTTCTGATAAATTGATTCTTGAAAATGAAACCAAATCGATATTAGCCTATAAACACCATATGTTACTATGTATTCATTTGTGAGCCTTTTTTTCGTTGAGTTCCGATATATTTTGTTACTATTGACAGCTTTTTAATATCATATTTTTTTTTTTATATCTCACACCGTCTTTAAACGGACCACCCTGACTTTATCATATTAAAAAAAAATACACATTTTGTTTATTATCTACTCCATAATAATAAAATATAATCTTTATTGTTTTTTTTTTTGCTTACCCTGTGCATTAAATTCAGTTCATGCATATATTTGAGTCCTTTAAAAAGCATTCTGGCATAATTTTTTATATCACGTCTACAAAGTGGCTTATGTTCATCTTTTAACTTTGAATATAGTGTAAATGGCATGTATTCAAATACCAATGACGGTCCAGATACATCAGGAAACATATCGATTAAAGTTATAATCTGTAAATGTATGGAAAAAAGCACTCTCTATCATAACAAACAGACAAAAAAAAACAAAAAATGTGGTATTTTAGTTTTATTTTTATTATTATCATGATTTTTATGGGAAATTCATGTCCTGTCAAAAATTGTAACATCATCAAAAAAAAATGTATGTCACCGAGTCCACGTAGACTTGCTCCATAGTGTTTTATATTACTTTTACATTGAATCGACGAGAAGCCGAAAAAAATTAAAAATAAAAACCAATACAATCATTTTCAATTTTATCGTAATAGCTTTTGAGAATCAATTAAATTTGAAATACTTTTTTTTTTTAATTCTAAATTTGAATTTGATTTTTTTGTTAATTTTGGGATGAAACAAGATTTCTTGAAATAATTTGAGCTTATACTATAGAAAACAAATGATGAAACATAAACATAATATTTAAATACAGAAAAAATTTGTATTGAAATTAAATTTGAGTTAATAGAAAACAAATGATGAAACATAATATTTAAATACAGAAAAAACTTGTTTTGAAATTAAATTTTCTCTTTTACTTGTTTTCCAGAGTTTTATTTTATTGAACACTGCGAGAGGAAATGCGAGGGGAATTTTCAAAAGGAAAAATATAAATTTAAAACAAATTATAACGTTTTTGGGTCAATAAATCATGTTTTCATAAGCTTTAGGTAAAAGTGACCTGAAGCAAAGTTGTAGAGAATAATTCAAGCTGCAACTTTGCTGAACTGGCCAAGTCGATATTTCAGATATTAAGAGTCAAAAAAGACAAAATACACAATTTTGAGCTCAATTTTCATGTCTTGCGCTATGTCTCGCATCATGCCTCGTTCTGTGTATTGCTAGCCAAGACATGAGAGAGTTACATCGTACATTTTCTGTGTACATTACATGCAAACATGACGATAGATAAATATTGTTTATCAAATCAAAGAAAAAACTTTTTTATTTATCTAACAACTTAGGTCAAAATGTGTCCTTTTAATTCAATTATTCAAATAGATTTGACCTGTTTCTTTTTGGAGCAGTTATAAAAGTTTCTCTTCTGAGACTCTTATTTATATATTTTCTCTAAATAACGTTGACAGGGTGACCACAAAATTTAAAGTTCCCTGACTTTTCACTGACTATCGGAATTTCCTGGCATTTCCAAGTCTGTGGCCACCCTGGTTGTCAGCTCATCAGATGACAGGATACATTTAGGCCTTTAAATGATGATAATGAACAATAAGTCCAAGCGACCTGATTGCATGGCCTTGAATGTGAGTAGCCAAGATTACTTTGTTATTTTCCCAAATCAGGTGAAGCAGATTAAGCATGATTGAATCGAACTTGAAACATCTTTTTATAAAATATAAAGCATTCTTAAATATCTTAATATAACATATTTTCAAACGAAAATAAATGAAAATTCTGCTTGAAGCAAAAATAACAAAACAAATAAAACTTGTAATTTTAAACAATAACATAAACATAATAAAAATAAAACAAGAAACGGTTTTACATGGAACATAAAAGGTAATTGTTACTGGTTTATTTTGAAATCCATGTCACAGAACAAAACATTTTTGCTTTGCTCTTTATTAAGACCAAATATGTTACATGTTATCTTAGTGTTATGTTTTAAATAATTACTTTGACTTTTAATTATTTTCAGTTATAACAAAAACTTTTTACTTTGAGTTAAAATCATTGATGTACCAAAAAAAAACACTACTGCTTTGACTTTGAAAAATTAATTAACACAAAATTTATCCAACTACCGCACTCGTTTTTTTTTATTTTGATGTAACAAAGATAATTAAAAACCTTTTCTCACTAATTAATTAAAGTTATATCAAAAATACTGGACTAATGAAAAAGCAATAAAGACACTGGAATTAGTGTATGACATTTCATTTCAATTAAAAATAACTGATATAAATGAAAATGTTTTTCAAAAGGAATATTATCCTTAAATATTTGATGTTTTTTTTGGGCTAAACAAGATTTTTACCTAAATCCTTTTCTTTGTGAATGAAATTTTTAATTAACTTGAATTGAATTGCTTTTTATTTTATTTTTGACAAGTTATTTTAGTAGAAAATCTATTTTAAGCAAAGTGGTTACAATACAGTTGAAAATGACTGGCAGTGGTAAAATTTTAGTGTTTTGATTACTCTTGTAGTTCGGCGAGATACTCTTCAGGGCGCTTACAACTTACAGTGCCAACTTAGATGAGATATGAACAAGCTCCAGCACGGACTCAATGGTTTTATTGTGTTTAGAATATTTCAGCCAAATCTTCCATAGTAAGCGCTTTTTATTTTTGGTCAAACCACGTGAGACCTAAAATTTATACTGTCATCTGATTTAGTCAGGTTTCGCTCAGCGGCTAAGCGGTTTGAAAATTATTAACGGCCTTGGCATTCTATATGATTTTCTTTAAAATTTACTCTAAACTTAACTTTTCCAAGACTGTCGATTGCAGCCTTTCTGGCAATTGCCAGATTGCTCGTATGGCCAATCTGGCAAGGCGGCTGGCTCAGCGCCCTTAAAAATCCCAGAAGGATTTTAATGTGTTCTCAGTAAAATGTGCTCATTTAAAGCTCAGAAAACATAAATTAATTTTCTTGTCCGGGACTGCATTCGAACCCCCGACGGAGGATTCTTACCAATCATTCAAGCCACTTAACCAACTCGGTCAACGAGCTCTCCATCAGCTTAAATGTTTTCTTTGAAGATCAATTTTCATTCAGTGGCTTTTATACTATGCAATCAGTCGAATATTTAAATATTTTAAAGCGAAAAATCGTATCAAAACAAGGTTTAATTTAATAATCAATAATTTTTTACATTGAACTTTCATTTTTTGTTTAGTTACTTACATGTTCGTAGTTACAATTTTGTAAAACCTTGATTTCCCTTAGTGTACTCAATTGAATGCCTCCGTTTTTATTTTTTAACGATAACTTTTTAATGGCCACAAATTGGTTGGTTTTTTGATCTAGAGCTTTGACAACGAGACCATGAACACCTTCACCAATTTTTCCTAATATTTTATATCTTGGTGGTGCGTATTCTTCCATCATCGTGCTCATAAAAATGTAAAATACTTCAAGTTTCACTTTTTATTATAAATTACAATAAAAATATTTTATGAACTTTTTTTGTAGCAACCCATAAACAATTTCTTTACGGTTTGTTACTACGGGTTACACCGAATATTCATATTCATTTCAGTTTTTCTTTTCTTTTATTTCAACCATAAGTTTTAACAAAGCTAATTATTAAAAAAAAAATTAATATGTTCTCTCATTATGAATTTTCTACAACTCACGATGATTTCATTTCAGAATGATACACACGAAAATAAATAACGAAATAAAATTATTTATGATTTCTCTTGAGTATTTTACTGTCACAACTTTTTTGTATTTTATGCTTTTGCTGCTTCTATTTAGTGCTTCCTTCAATTATTTTCTTTTCATTTAAAATGATAAAGTATATTAAACAATTGATAACGATTTTTTTGCTAGATCAAATTAAATAAAAATATAATTTATCTTTAATTTATTATTTTTTAAAAACATATTTTTTTATAGGATAAATACGTAAAAATAGAAAAAGCAGATAAACAATTTATTTTTTATTAATTATAATATTATTACGGTGTTTTGGATTTATGTTGCTATAGTTACTGCGTAGTACAGATACAATTTTATAAATATTTGACAATCTGAATGAAGGGTGGTTCAAATATGATAAATAAGGTAAAAAGTAATACTGATGAAAAAAAACATAAATTTATGTTTATTTGAGCGAGTAAAAATATGTTTTGAAACGAATAATTGAATTTGTGAATGTGAGTTTATGAAAAAAAAGCAACAAGTATCAGCTTTTTAAAATATAGAAAAATTCAGTGGAATAAGGATTGGTATTTATATATATTTTTTTTAGGAAATAACATAAAGCAGCAAACAAATTGATGCAAAATAACAAAAAATAGAACAAAATGCTAGTTTTTATACAGAATTTTATTAGTGCTACATTGATATCAGACGTTAGCAAAATATTGAATAATAATAAAATTAAAAGCTTTTTAAAATACAGGAAATAATTCAAGTGAAAAATAATTGAATTGAAAATTCAAAAATGAATGACCACTGTTGAAAAAAATTCTTTATTTCAAGAACTGAGCGCCTTATTTTCAGGAGTTAACTCTTTAATTTATGGAAGTATAAGGCGTTTTCTCCCGACAGGGTATAATTTAGTAAAGTTTCTAAATAAAAATCAGATGTTTTAATACAGAAGCTATTATTTTTAAAGTGATGTCTGGTGCTCAGTGCTTTTTATGATTTCAATACACCGGTGATTTTGTGGTTCCAAATTCAAAAGTTTATCGAATGTAGAAACACTCTACATTAAAATATTAGATGAAAAATATGGTAAAATATTGAAGTAGTGAACAATGAAATTGAATTCATTTAAAAATATATTTGCTTTTTTATTTTTTTTTTGTTGTTGCGATCCTTAAACTGATTTGTTTTAAAAATGGTTCAATTGAACAGACGTTAAAGGTTAAACAGGACACCCTACAGCTAAAGGAGTAAAACGGCTAACGCTGTTTAAAGGAAAAGTGCCAAAATAATGTACAATTTCAAAGAGACTCAGAGCCACTCGTAATGTGGTATTAAAATTTATTCTATAATTTAAGGTTTTTATTAAAGCTATCTTCTTTTTTCACTGTAAGTTGATAATGCCCCGGAAACCATCTCACATTTGAGTGTAGACCACAAGAGTGCCAATAATATTCGATTTTTTACAAATAAACAAGAAATGCGATTAAAAATGTCATTCATCAAACGCCTTGTAAGCGTCAATCAAAGACCTCCTTTTGCGGACCAAATCACTTTGTGTTGCAAGGTATTTTCAACTTACAGTGTATAAATGTTCAAAGTAATTCAAAACATATAATATTTTCACATTTAAACGTAACAAATTTTAAAAACTTCCGATTCATTGATTTAAAAAATTTCGATTTGATTTCTCTTTAAATGTTTACAAAATCATTTCCATTTCTCAATAAAATTTTAATTAGTATTTTAAAAAATCAGAACATCTCATACCTGTAAACGAAATTCATTGACTTGGCTCAAATTGTTCTAAAACACAATTTTTGCCCAGTTTATAATTTTTTTTAGCATTTCATCAAAATTTGTTACAAAATTTCATAAAAATATTGATCAGTATTTTAAATAAGTCACATAAATAAATGTTAGAAAATTATTATTTGAGATTTAAAGTGGAAATGCATTTAAAAAGAATAAATCGCCAACCATTAAATATAAATAATATGATTGAAAATTGTTTATTCGGGTAAAAATTTTCGTATATTACGGACACTTTTTAGATCAATGCATTTGATTCGGATGGTTTGCGGGGCGTTTTCAACTTACAATCTAAGGACCATCTTATTCAAAATGCGTTGTTTGTAAACAAAAATTCTACTAAAAACACAATTATTAATTTACTAATTAAATATTGGTAAAGCTGTCATTTCATTTTTTATTAAGTCTGTCAAATAACATTTAAGAAAAGTTATAAATAAAATATATAATTTCATAAAATAGATATAGCTTTTTAATTATGCATATAAGAACTCTATGAAATATGTATAAACTTTTCTTATAATATTATTGATTGAGGATTTTCTCGTATGATTAAAACCATATGATGACAAGGATGATAATTTAAGGGTCAATTGTTATGAAGTATTTTCACAGTACCCTTTTCAAATGACAATAATTAGTGTTTTGATGTTTTTGATGTATCTTAAGTTAATAATCGTTTATCCTTCAATATGAGTGCTTATATTAGAGATGTTCTAAATTTGTTTTTCCATTTTTTAGAATTAGCTTCTTCGAGAATTTCAAAAGAAAAATTTTATAAATCTAAAACAAAACTTTACGTTTTTAAGCAAAAAAATCATGTTTGTGTAAGTTTTAGGTAAAAGTGACCTGAAGCAAAGTTGAAGGAATAACATTTACACTGTAGAGGATTATGATTAGTACTGGGATAAACCCATTTTTTTTTCTTAACCAAAAGTTGTTTGCCTAATTTCACCTTTGATCTAGTTATTTTTTTATCATTTGAATTATATCTAAATGTACAATATCAGTTTACATAATCAGCATGTCATTACAATATCCAATTTAAACAATCCAGTTTATTATCAAGTTGATATGAAAAATGATATCAAAAATGAATGTTATTAAGATGTTTTAACTTGATCAAATTTCAACTTGATCATATCAACAAAAGTTGTGGAGAGATGCAAATCGAAGTCGAAGTCAAGAGAACAAAATGTGGATGTGTTGGACTCATACTTCGTCAGGATGCCAATCATATATGCAAAAGAGCTCTTATCTGGAATCCTCAGAGACACAGGCGTAACAAGCATTGAGGCTGAAATTAAGACCATTAACTGTGTTTGTAGTTTGTGGTCGATTGCAACGTTAACTGCGAATTGTCAAACCTGTATATAATATAATCTAACACTTTTTTTCATTCAAATATCAAATTGTGAATTAAAGAATGAAATTAAAGTAGAAACACAGGAAATACATAAATAATAACAACAATTTATTTACTATCACACTTAATGCTAAAAATGTTTAGTTATCATCTGCTATCTACAATCTACACATTCATATCCGTTTCCTTTAATTTATTTTCTTATAAATTTGCACATATTGTATATATTGTGTTCTTTTTTCCTTTTAATAAAAATACAAGGAAAAAAATAAATGTAATAATAGTCAGTGCGGCGATAATGAAAAGTGAACAAAAGAGAACATCAAAAAAAAATAGTAGAAATATCACATTCTATCAATGTATAGAAAAATCTTTGAGAAAACAATTTATGACAACATATTTTATGTACTTAATGACAGAATACACGCTACATTAGATATGTTCGGAAATGGTTTTGGGAAATATTCATTTGAAAAAAATCCTTCAAATAATAGAAAACAAATTTATTTGAAATATCATGACCATTTTCTGGATCAAAATTTCCAACCTGCCTTATTTGAATTCTTTCGTACAACATTCTTTGATTGTTTTAATAGAATATAAGAACATAAGGGACAAATAATATGAGAATCCTTTTTCGCATACCAATCTTCTGTATGACCAACCACAACAACATAGTTTGTCCAAACTAGACTAATAAACTAGGACCTTAATTTTTATGATTATAACAAAACAACAACATTTAAGATAAATGAAAATAAAGTATGAAAAGTAGAGAAAAAAAAGGTTTATAGTATAATGTGTTTACTGGACTTATCAACATACAAGAACCGGAAGCCTTTATCGTGTTTGCTTCTCCATTTTTTATTCTGTTTTCTGATATAACTTACTATATTTTAGATTTGGTAAATTAAAATGGATAAAACAAATTTTGTAAAATCCTGTTTTTTATTACTTTACTTTGTTAGCAAAATATCTCAGAGGAATAAAAATGTTGTTTTTAAAGTTAAAGTAGATTGTTGTTTAAAATTTTCAATAGTCCTTCCATTACTGACAGAAAATAAAGAGTATGGTTAATGTTTAATGTATTAAGAGAAATCGATAATAAAATTTTGCTTTGCTATGCAAGTCAGTACATATTTTCATTTTTAAAAGAATTTTTAGTGAACTATTTCTCTGGGTTCATTGTTTTAAAATCAAATTTTCTAACATTTTTAAATTAAGTTTTAATAAGGTGCGTTTTTGAAAGTAAACATCATTCTTTGATGCTCTTTATGACTCTTCGTGAGTCCTTTTTATTAAACTTTATTGATCTTCAATTACTCTTTGTACATCTTTTAAAGTCCTGTATGCCCCTGTTAACTCCTGATTTATCTCAACGAGATGTGTGGATCTTGATTCATATTAAAAAAAAACAATAATACCAATCAATTCCAATGGAAATATTCCTAGAACTCGTTTGGGACAAACATCGCGTATGAGTCGCCTTTTAGTAATCAAAATCAGCGCAAAATTCTCTTCTTGCAACTCCTATTTACAATCCACGGCCAATGGTTCACCAAAAATCCTTTCCACCAGCTTAACAGAGTCACTTCCTTGTTGGCAATCAATCCAATTTCATGTGGTTCACCATCAACACCCTTTACAAGACATCGGAAATCGAATGCCATATAACCGTGCATCTCTCTCGATTGAAGTTCAAAATTCAGTAGTACAGCCTACCCCTTATATTCAAGAAACTCCAACTAACAATCAAAATTGGGGAAGAAATTTTTGATATTCCGAAAATTCGAGATATTAAATCAGTTCTATAATCAAACTTTTAATAAACTCTAATGAAAACCTAATCAAAATAATCAGTTAATTTTATTGTGCATACCTTACATTTAAATTTAAAACCAAACACTAGATGATTTAATTTATTTCCCGTTTATACATTTAAAATCACAATCATATTAATCAAAAACTATTTTTATCTGAGTGAATATTGTGAAAATAGGCAAAAATGATAAACAGGTGCTTCTGAAGATTATTTTGAAACTTTTTGTGACAGGAATTGATAACGAGGTATTATCATAATTTTTTTCACATGAATTATATGTTTAAAATAAAATAAACAAAATAATATTCAGGTTTTTATTATGCAACACCTGCAACATATAATGTAGTTATGGAGTTTTAAATTAACGGATTGTTGCCAATCATCATCATTGTCAGTTCATTTTTAAAATTTCTTTTTTTTTTTGCTGACATTTTTGAATTATGACTGTAAATGAATGTCATATCAAATCATTCTATATTTGTCATTTTTCGTTTAAAAGATATGCATTAAATTTTAGATGAACATTTCAGTCAAATCTGAGTATGAAGAAACTTTATATTGAATATCTTCACTTACCTGATTAAGTTTTTGACAAATTTATTTCATATGAAACTCTTAAACTTATCCATTATCATTTCCAAATTTAAAATGAGAGCAACGGTTTTCAATTTTAAGCCGTGTCCCGAAATCTTTATACAACCAATTACAATTGTAATCAAATATTTATCAAGCATCTGATTAAGTTTTTTTTCTCGGCTGGATATATAATGAAAATCCACATTATGCCACTCATAATTCATTGTATACTTTACAATTTTCAGGAATTTAATGCAATCATCCTATCGATTTAAAATTATTCCCCTGAAGAGTCAACTAACTATAATTTAAATGTGGTTTTAATTGTTTTCGAATACAAAATATTTATTTTTTTTGATATCATATTATTTCTGTTTTTTTTATCTCTGTTAAATTCGCAAATATTTAACTGTTATAAAATAAAAAATATCTCATATCATATCAATAAAACACAAAAATTGTCAAATATTTCATTCAAGTTTTATTATAATTATAACCATTTTATTGATTTCAATATCAAATTTGCACTTAATCCTTTTTTGTTTTCATTTCATTATTTTATCTTAAAAATCATCAATTTAGTTGTATATAAATGTGTGTATTGTAACAATTTGTGAAAATTAAAAATTTTATATAAATAGAAAAAGTTTACTGAAAATCATTTTCATGAGCATGATAACTTGTAACATAAATTTTAACATGATTGGGTAGTTTTTTTTTTATTTTTTAATATAATTATTTAAAATTTTATAAATTTATATAAATCTGAGGGCGTTATTATCTTAGTATCGCAAATTTTTGTAAAATATCTATATTTTTTTATTGATAAAATTATTGTGTCAAAATAATTTATTGTTCTTTAATGATGTGCTGATTATTTTTCCTTTTTTAATTTAATATAATTTATCGTTTTGATGGTGGAATCAAGTGTTCAGGCAAAGTATTAGGTAATTCATTACCTTCGACTTTAACATTAATTAAATGCATTGCTAAGGCAAATTCTTCTTGATCCAAAAATCCATCTTGATCAACATCGGACAACTTCCAAATTTTACTCAGAACATTATTTGGTAATTTGGACTTAATAAGCTCGGATTTTGCAGCTGTAAGTAAATGCAATATGACACAGTTGAAATTTCATGGTGTTATTCTGAATTAAGAATAAAAACTTACCAGCACCACTTATTTTACCATCGATTGGATTAAGTGTGTCAAAAATTTTGTCAGTGCGTTCTCTGTCACGGTCACAAATCCAATTCACTTCTCCTGATCCAGCATCGATGCCTTCACCTTTTTTGTAACCAAATGGCGACTCATTGTCATCAATAACACCGTCAAATGCACCACCTTTAAGATAAAAAGAAAAAAAAATACAGTTATAAGTAAAATTTTAAATGTAATAAAAAAAAATTGGACCTCAGTATTAAAGCGCGTCAATTTAGTGCGAACTATGCTAATAGGTATCGCTTTGAGCAAGTATTCTCGTACACGAAATACTTAAAAAGCAAGCCTCGCAATGAATTAGACACGCAGTACCAGATAGAAGTAAAACTATAACAATATCAGCCAATGTACGAGGTTCTGGAGCGAAAGCCAACAAGACGTTTACGTAAGGTGGAAGATTTATTTGTAAGATTTTATTTTTATTTAAAATTTTAACGATTTATGTTTAAATTGGAGTGGAAAAATAATAAGGAAGTATTTGAAAAAATAAATGAGTTCTAAGAATGTTTTTCAAGGTTCACAGTGATGCTTGTAATAATTTCGATAATGATTTGTGTCTCTTTTCGCGTTTGACACGTAAAATCCAACAAAAAAATTGTAGCAAAATGTATTCGACCTTTTAAATTCACCTTGCTGGAAAAAAATGGAAATAACACATTTAAATCGATTACAGAGAAATTTCAGAAAGTACATTTAGCATTTATTTTGTTGACGTCTGCAAAAAAATCAGTTGTCAGAATTTTAGTGAAGGTTGATATAAAAAGAAAACAAATTGGTTCCCTATCCATATAATACATAATTCTACTTATTATTATTTTATGCTTTACTTTTGGTTTTTCAAAACAACACGTAATAACATGCTTATTGGGATTTTTTTTTGCATACACACAGCATGCCTAAAACTACTCAATATGTGTCTCTGGTGTGTACCTTTTCCAACTCAATAATAAAAAAGTTAACATAAAAAGTTTTGGCACGTGCTTCAAAAGAAAAAAAAGAATCAAGAATAATGGTTTCCCTTTATTTCGTCATTTATCTCACATTCATTTGGCTAGCTTAATGGATGTCCCTCTTTTAAAAGAATACCTTCTTACTTTCAAGAGTACACTCTCTTGTGATGTGTAAGTAAGCATAAGAATCTAGGAGAGATCTTGATTATTATTTTTTGTTTTGATTGCTAGCATAGCTCCTTTTTCACTTTTTTTTGATTCATCTCACATACTTTTAAAAGAAAAACAAAAAAGTCATTATTGAAACAAAAAACCGTATAAATACATGTTAATACATACAAATAAAAACTGCTGTAACATACATAAATATTCAGAGAATCGAAGTATTATTTTATGTGTGAAGAAAACTCAATCAGACATTGTTTCATTGTATATTTGATATGTGTTTTGTTCACCATAACATTATGTTCAATAATGGTCTGGAAAACGATACAAAAATTTTTTGGGAAAAACAAGACAATAAAATAAAACTAAATGGCAATATCAAGATTATACTTTTGTTTAACGAAGAGAACTAACCGTCTTAAACAGAAATCTATTTCAATTTCTAAGTGGATTTTCTTATGTTTTTTTATTCTTTTATGTTTTCAATACCCGACTCGTTATTATTATTATTATTGTGTATTCGGATGAAACAAAGATGACTTGCCTGTTGTCTTCATTTTCATTAATTGCATTATTTAAGTTGATCAAATTGATTTTTAGGCACTTTTCTATTCGTTTTTTTCCTTGTTAGCATTTCCAATGCTAAGACTACACAATTTTTATATTGTTTGTTTTTATTACTTGATTTCAAACAAAATATACGTGACCTCGAGCGCTTTATTGTGCAAATTGAGCAAATTGACTCATTTTTGTTTTCATTAGTTATATTTTATGACTTTCCGTTTTCATCTTCTTCATTCTCTAGAAACTGTCGTCAGTAATTCAAGTAATAGAATTGATGTTAGCCTCAGAAAAAAAAACATTTTTTTTATCTCTTATTCATAATAACAGTCAATTTCAACGAGTAATATCCATCTCAAGCCATTTGACTTGTATGAAATAAGGTATGCAATCATGTTATTAAGCTTTTTATAAGAGGATTTATGTGGTGGATCTTTTGAACAGAAAAGCTCAAATATAACAAAAGAAGAAGTCAAGTAAAAGCCTCTACACACAAAAAAAAACAATAAAACTATTTAAGTACCAGTTTGATACAAGTTTCAATGTGAAATTGTTAATGCCAGCAATTTTATTGTAGTTCAGCTTGAATTGCTTCAGCATTTTATTGATTGATTAACCGTGTTGAGTAACGTCACACATATAAAATGCTGTAACAATCATAAAGTAAACTTGATTGAGCAAAATTGATATGTTTCTCAGAATAATAAATGAATCTAATTGAATATTCACAGTGTGTGTTGTAATATTTTGTTCATAGAATTGTGGAAAAGTTTATTTCTATAAAAACAAATCGATAGCTTCCTTGTATGTTGAAAAGAATGTAACGTGGATTAGTTAAAAAGAAAAATCTTTATTGAAATAAAAATAGATCAGATTTTCGAGGCACATTTCTTCTGTAATCCAGTCTTAAATTATTTTAATTTTTTAACATTTTTCCCAAAACAAAAATTTTTAAAAAAATATTTAAAGCACATTTCAACATTGTACAGCAAAAATAATTATATAAGGCCAAAATTCTTTTAAAATATTGTTCAACAATTAGTTAATTGCATTGCCATCTTCATTCACTCAACACATAAATAAGTGTAGACCAGACATAATCTGAGTAAACGGCATAAACAAAATAAGCAATTTTCAATGTTTAATTAAGATAATTTCTCTTCACTGTTTTCATATACATTTATCTACTCACTATTTAAAAATTTAAACCAATTTGGAAAAAAAGAACAACATGAGATAACATGAACTAGACTTTATATTTTTTTGTTTTGTTTATGCATGTCTGCAAAATCTGACTATAGACAAAAATACAAAGAGAGCAACAAAATATTCCACAAAATGAACAGTGCATTTTTTTTTGTCAACTAAATAACTCGATAGCGTTGAAAATAATGTGAACATTCTGAGTTTTTGACTGAACAGGACGTTGAGTGTTTTTGTTAATACTCAAATGAAGTACGAGGACATTTATACATATAATTTTTATTAAATGAAATCACAATGCAGATTTTGATTATGAACAGATTTTTTTTTTGCTTATTTTAACTCCAACAAACAATAAGTTTAGGACTTAAATGAATAAAAAAAACGTGTAAGTGCATAGTCCAATTGAGAAAGAAGTGAGAAAAAGATTTTATTTGTAATTCAAATTATTCTTTTGAGTAAAAGCACTCAGTAACGGTATTCCACTAAATAATAGAACAATGTAAAAAAATCCAATGTGTGTTAAAAACTTTTCAATATAATAAAGGAAACATAGCAAAGGTTGCAACAAACTAAACAATTTCAACCCTCTAGATTAAAAGGTCTTTTGCCTTTGTTTTATATGTAACGAGAACATTACATAGCTTGACCTTATGTATTTAAAAATGAGAAATTTGAATCACTGGGTGGTTTAGAAAAGTGCATTTGACGAGACTCGTTTCAATGAATAAAATTAAAATATATTTTTAAAAATCCGCCATTTTGGAAATTTTTTAAAAAACCGTCATTTTTAAAAACTCCACTATTTTGAATTGAATTGCAAATTTTTTTAAAAAAAAACGTCATTTTGAAAAACTCCACCAATTTAAATTTTGAAATAAAATCAGCCATTTTGAAAGAAATTGGCCATTGTTGAATTTTAAGCTCCGTTTTCAGGCTTTCAAGGCTCTGGAGCCCAATCTCACAGCTAATTTTTAACCGTTTTTAACAGTTTTTAAGGATTTAGAGGCTCTGCAACTCAACCCATGAGCCTAATTCGTGAGCCTAATCTTGAAGCTAATGAGTTAAAGTTCATTTTAAAAAGCTCCTCCGTTCAACCGTTTTTTAACGGTTTTCAGGCTCTAACGCCTCTGGAGTCCAATCAATGAGCCCAATCTCAAAACTAATAAGTTACAAACAATCCATATGAGCTTCTTATCTTTATCTTACAGGAAAAAACCCGACCTCGCTCTGATGGACCATTGCGGAATGATGGATAGAGATCAATGTCAGAGTGACGGCGGACAAACAGTCTGTAATAGTGCATTTTTTCTTACGAAATGCACTAAAAATTATACATCAAGATAACTTTTATCCAGAACCTTTGAAACCATTTTTCAATCAATGCGTATAAATAATAAAGTAGAAACTAAATTTAAAACAAACGTAAAATAAAAAAAGTAATAATATTTAGAGAAACAAAATAAATGAAAAAAAAGACAAGATGTTATTCTAAGTAAATCAATGTGTAAGAGGATGACTACCATAAAAAAAAAGATTGATATATTGTAATGAAAATTTTAGATTATTGCTTTTGGCTTTTCTCTGTATTTTTTTCATTTCATCCTCTTTTTTTTATTGCAATCATTTAGCTTAATTCTCTTATATTTTGATATTAGAAATAAATGAAAAATACAGTCGTATAAAAAGATAACAACTGAATGAATATTAATGAATTACCGATATTGATTAGACAACGTCAAATAAATGAAAAAGCAAGACTTTTTTTTAGATGAAATTTCAGATGATGAAAAAAAGAACCATAAAAAATTGAAAAGATAATAAAATAAGTCGTTTAATTCGTAATTTGGTCATTTTTTTTCTTGTATGTGTATGTGTGTGTGTGTGTGTGTGAATAAGAAAAGCAATAATAGGATTTTGTTCATTGATTCTTCTTATTGTTCTTTTTAATTCGTTTAATTTTTCAAAATTAAATTTAAAAAAAATTTGCGTGCTGATGATGATGATAATTACAAATCCGCTTAATCTTTTTTTTTGTTTTAATTTTTGTCTTGTGCAATATTGCATAATTTTATTTAAACGAAGGTGACTGCTTTTCTTTCTCAATTTAAATGAAAAGCGAAGAATTAATCCATCTGTATTAACGACAACAATATTGTGTAAACCCACAATTTTTGTATAAAATGAGAACAGATTGGTCTGTGTTAAGCGGTTTTATTTATGATAAATTTTAATTAGTTTTATCCGTTTTGTTTGGGTGGTGCTTTGAGTTCATAAGGATTTCATACTGTTATTTAAGTAATTGAATTAGGAAGTCATAAAATAACACAAAAAAAATCTCTTCAACTTTATTCATGTTAGTATAAATTATTCCTTTACAGATTTTTGCGCTATTTCTCACATTGAATTTTCTCAAGCGTTTAATAAACAGTTTATTCACAAATTTTTTACTGTGAAGTGTTTTACTAAGAAGAATTGTAAAAAAAATCATGATTTCACAGACATCTGGCTAAAATAAACGTACATGTTAAGTTCAGCTTTTATTTTTATTTTTGAATTGAATTTCAACTAATTATTTTAAGCATAAATATAATTTAAAAGTTAAGATAAATGTAAAACCTGACAAAAATTATTAATTTTCTAAAGTTTTTCATTTGTAAAAGTTATACATAGATCATATTGAAATCCGTTATATTATTATAAATAGTAAGACCACAATCAATAAAAATGAAGATAAATGCTCAATTAAGTAGAAAATTTAGCACATGAAGTTAAAACCAATGGAAATTTAAGCAGCAAGGAAAATTTTTAATCACCAAAAAATATTAAAAATCTTACGATCACAAGTAAGTGGTGCTTGATACCGCATAGGTAAAGTATGTTTCTGTAGACTAGGAACACTACTGGTTTCACCCTGAAAATCCAATTGGTAATTCAATAAAAAATATTTATCAAAAAACCGCTGTAGGATCATCAATCCCGGGAAACCAGCAGAACCTGAAGTACCAAAGCCCTTCTACTTAGTACTGCTTTGTACCGGTAAGAAATGTTATGTCCGTTGGTGCTTAAAAATTTCCATAGATACTAAAAATGACCCTGGTGCTAACTTTTGGTAGTGCTTCAAATTTTCATTGGTGCAAACTTCACGCTCATTTTTGAAAATTTATGTTTAAAGAGAGGAATTTCGCCAAGTATTGATTTCTTTGTTTCAAAAACAAAGTTAAAAAAGTTTGAACATAGGGCAGTTGGTCCATTTATAAATTAATTAATGTTAAACATTGATAAAAATTGAAATCAAATTTCATTGCAATCATCATTTAAGGTTAAATTCTAAAATTAAAATTCTTTTAACTTTTTTGTTTCACCAAAAGTCAAACAATTGAATTTCATTTATTATTTATTCAAAAAGTAAGTCGACAAAAGATAATTTGATTCGCATTTCATTATAATATATAAACAAAATATCTAGAAAAACTTTTCTTCATTGAATTTTTGTTTTGCAATTTCGATTTCAGCGACAAGTGTATATATTTATTTTTTTTTTTCTAAAAGTTTTCTTCCATGACTTAAACGAGAATGAAAAGAGAGAATTACCTGTCTAAAACATTTTTGTTTCTTTTCATTTTTTATTATTTAATATACTTTAAGATCCTTAGAGAGCAAGAAGAAAAAATAAATAAATAAGAAAGAACATCATTAAATACTTATTAAGCTTCTGGACAAGTTAATGCTTATGACAACACACATAAAATGTATACAACAAAAAATGCGTGTCTTGAAAGAAATATGACAGAAATATAATGATAAATATTATCACCACACACAAACACACAATGCTTTCAATTATATCAAAAATGACTTGAATTCAAATGAATTAACAAGAATTGAATTATACTTTTGTAATGAGGTGTTCATTGTAAGTTAATAGCACAATTACCTTAATTGGAATTAATGTTTTAATCATCATGTCTTATGCTGATGGTTGTTGGTATATAAAATATTTTGGTAATTGTTATATTATAGCAATTCATCTCTTCATATACAAAGCAATTTAATGTATTCAAATACCGAAAAATAAAATTATACTGAGAAAAAAAAGAAAAGGATTCTCTCTAGACCTGAACAAAAAATTCACCAAAAAAACATTAATCTTGTTATCATGTAACATATAAAAAAATTTTTAGCAAACTTAACAAAAACATTCATCAGAAAAATATCCTTGCGACCCTTAATAAAATTTTTTGTCATTTAGCATGTTAAAGATAAAAAAAAATAATGTAAAATGTTTTTGCTGAATGTAAAATTCTCAAAATTATATCTTGTAAATACATAAATAAACGACTAAATTTATGAATAATTTAGCTCAACATATATTTTGAAAACCCAATTTTTCATATTTTTTTTATTTTCATCAATGAAGGTACTTGTGAGTTTTGTGTGAGTTGATTTGTTGATAATACTTGTAATTCACATAACACATTTATTATCAAGGTCTTAAATTTATCAGCAATAATATGGGTTTTGATGTTTTTTTTATTCCCTTTTTTATTATTAAAAAAAAATTGATTGTAGCTTTGTGGGTGTTTATTTCTAGGTTTATGAATGTTAACATTGATTGAATTTTATTTAGAAAAAAATTATCCGGAAGTATTCAAATCGTCTTAAAATTAATCAATATACAAATCTTTAATATTTATGTGTTACGGCAATTTAATAAATGCTTATCGTAAATTAAGAGCTCACAATACAAAATTTTTCTTTTAATACCAGCACAAAAATAATAATAATAATATAGTGGTTAATAAGCAATGCTAATATCGCAACGCAAAGAGAACGAGTGTACAAAATAGCTAATCATTTCCTTCCTTTCGGTTAAATTATATTATTATTATGCTTTTTTTTCTCATTTCTACACACACACACCTTCAACTTAATCTTAATGAATTTACAACGAGAATTGAGTGTGATAAGTGCAAATTCATTAAATAAATGTTTTATTCATATAAATTGTTTATTATTTATCTTCATTTTCGCTGTTCTTTCACTCAAATCTTACTTACAAGTTTTGTTATTTCATTATGATCCATTTCTTTTTTTTGTACAACAAAATATAAGATAACGCGAATCACTTTGAATGCTTATGGAATGTGTTTCTTATAAAAAAGAAAAATTAAATCAAAAAAGGAAATTGTTTCTACCCAGTCTCGATCTGGGGATCTTCTGTGTGTTAGACAGACGAGTTAACCACTCCTCCATAGAAACAGATATGTATACTTGGCTTTAAAACAGTCAAAACAATTTTCGTGTATTTAATTAAATATGCTCCAATTCAAAACGCATAGCTTTGATCGTTTACATTGATTTCAAAGTTAATATAAAATTTTTTGAAAGTAGTTCAATGCAAATTAATTGGATTTATCTTAATTTTTTTAAAAACTTTTCAATGTAAAGTTAATTTAACAGTGTATCGAAAACTACATTATCGATTTTAAATACACGAAAAACACAATTTAACGCAGTGATTTGCGTTTTTACTACTCCTTAGTATTTTTGTTCCAAACGCATTTTAACATACAAAAAAAAAATAATTATTTTTATAATGAACAAAGTTTTTTTTTAATTTTACTGTTCCACAATCAAGGTTATTTTTGAAATTTCACTGCAAAAAAAAAACAAAAAAGTTAATTGTTTCTACCCAGTCTCGATCTGGGGATCTTCTGTGTGTTAGACAGACGAGTTAACCACTCCTCCATAGAAACAGATGTATAGATTGGTATTAATGACCCTTTTAAATTAACTCAATTGTGTTGCTACCGTAAAGTATAATGAACTAATGGGAATTTTTTGTATTTCATGGTAATAAATTTTAATTTTCACATAAAAAATGAAAGAATTTCTTGCTTTTCACGATTAGCAATCTCACAATTTTCCCGAAAATGGAGTGAAATCTATTTTGGATTTAGTATTAAATGTACAGTTCACGTTTCAATTAATATTTAACCTTCACCCCAAATGAAAGCTAAGTTTGGGTTTAGGGGATTAAAAATTCGAAAAGGTCTGTTCTGTATTCAGATGACGATGTATTTTAGAATTAAAGCACGATTTCAAATATAAAGCTTAATAGCTAAAACTTAATTTTATAAAGTTACAGGGACTAAAAATTCTCTGGTCAGGATGAAGGTTAAAAGCTCTTTAAAATAGTTTAAAGGAAATTAATTAAAAAATCTACCTTGTTATGGATCAGAAAATAACCGAAGAGGCACTAGAAAATTTAAAATAATCCAAAAAAGTTTAGACAATAAGCAAACTAATTAAAAATTGGCACAAAAAATATCAAATGAATACAATAAAACGACAAATGGCAAAAAATGTGTAAAGAAACCCATTTAGAGAAATCTAAAAAGAATAAAATTAAAGAAAATCCAAAAATTATTCAAAATAGCCTTAATTTAAAAAAAAAACACAAAAAAGTTAATTGTTTCTACCCAGTCTCGATCTGGGGATCTTCTGTGTGTTAGACAGACGAGTTAACCACTCCTCCATAGAAACAGATATGTAGACGGAGGTTCATGTCACATTTAAGTTGAGTGTATCTTGTTTATACCAAACAGAAGTTCATTCATTTGCAAAACCAAACAAATCCACTTGTATTGATACTTTAACATTTTATTTGAAATTTTATCTAAAACTGTAACGTTAGTTATCCTTGATCAGTGAATTCAATGAACACTCCAAATATAGGGTTAAAATTTTTTTAGTAATGACTCAAAAAATACATACAGATGCATTATCACGATATTATGAGTCAACCAATATATCATCAACTTAATTAATTTATGACATAAAAGATCATTGAATTACACATTCAAATGATGATAAAATCATAAGTGCAATTACATTTTCCTGCCGTTTTTCAATTGATTAGTTAGGTACTTAGCCAGTTAATGGCGTTAAGTGACTCTTCATCATTTTTTGTAGCGGTAAAAAAACACATAATAAGTAAATGAAGGAATTTTTATGAAAATGAGTAAATTAAGTTTTTTTCATATTTCACGTAAAACAAAATTAACGTGTTGGTATAAATTAGATACAATATAAAAAGTAGAAATGTTTATTTTGTTATTAGCAGATTTATTTTAATAGGATAGTCATTTTTCTCTTAACAGTTTCTTCAACTAACGCATTGTATTGTATAAGTGATAAGAATTAGAATGAATAATAGTATAAAAATTTGCTTTGTAGTAGATAAAAAAGTGTGACTTTTTGCAGTCTACTTATTTCTATGATTAAATGAGTGACTGTTAAAATTATAAAACTTCAATATAAAAAAATAGAGTTTTGTTTTATAATGAAATTGGCCTATACATAAATGAAATCAATTAAAAAGAGTAACAACAATTCAATTTTTTCGAAATTAATGTGTATTCATTTGCCAATTATGATCAATCAATATACAATCACACATAAATATTTAAAATAAAATTATTATTTCCCTTTTACATAAATAACATCATCGAATTTATGTATTTAGAAATTGAAATGTGTGGAGCTAAAACACTTTAACACAATTAGATGTGCTCTTCTTCTCACATCAATAGCATTACGCATAGACAGAAGTCTACAAAAGTTCTTCATAAAATACGAAATAATAGAAACCATGAATCAATAAATAAATAATGTATTGTTTTTTTATTCATTAGCAGAACACAAATTGTTTGAAACTGAATTATTTAATAAATGAATGGAACACACATATCCCAGTATTTGTAAGAGAGAGACTTATGAATTTCAAACAAATAATGTTAACTCTATGGCCTAAAAATAGATATGTGCAGAAACAAATACAAATTTTCTATACTTTTGCAAAATCGTCTCTTAATTAGAGTTTTTTTTTTCATTCATTGTGTTTCATCCAATCTGACCGTGAATAAATGAAAAATAATTTTGAAAATTCAGGTGGTAGAACGGTCATTCGTTGTATGACAATGATGATTCGCCGGTAATAAAATATCAAATATTCATTGAATAATATCATTACGATCAAATATAAAACAATGTTGTCTTATTTACAACTGATAAATGTACAAGGTTTCTTTTAATAAAGTAATTCAGAATAAAAATACATTTACAATGGATATCACACTAAAAAAAATTAACCTTTACAGTTATTATTACTCTTCACTTTATATAGAGCATGACACTTTTTATAATTAATATCATTTAATGAGACATTGTACTTGACGTTCAATTTTCAAACGTTATAAAATGATAATTTACCCTTTTTATGGATGTTATAAAAACACCTTGAACTGATAAGATATTAAATAAATGATGAAATAAAACATATTCAATCAATGTTAATGACTAATTATCGCGTACAATTCAAGTGCTTTTTAGCACATTTGAGTGATACTGTTGAAAAGTTGACATAATCTTAGATTTGATTATGTAATCAAACTTGATATATATATCGCTTGCATAAGAAAGTATTAAAATGTGTTAACTTAAATAAAAAAATATTCCTACCTTTGATAAGAGGTTCCGAAATTAACTGTTGCTCCTCTTGTGGAATCATTTGCATTAATTTTGCGATATCAGTTTCTAACATTTTATCGACAACTTCTAACAGTGGCAATCTTAAACTGTGAAATTTGGTGAAATCGAAATTTTGTAATGTATCTTGCATTTTTTTGATGTCTGGAAAATCTCCGGGACTGATTTGATGTTCCTTTTGAATTCGATCGTAGACTTGTCCCAAATTTTTGATTAGTTCTTTTTTCTTGCCATCTTTTCCAAACATTGAAGGCATATCTTTTTTCAGTTCAGATATTATATAAGCATGAACTTTGGCTAAACGTGCACGTTTAATTAAGTCATTTAATTTTCGTAATGCAGCGTTTCTAGGCAGTGATTGCAAATCACGGAATAAGTCTTGCTCTTCGTCCTCGAACAGTCGTCGATTTACGTCAAAGCGCAACGGTTGATCCCAAAATGAACCAATGTAAACACGAGCTACTTCTGGTGTTTGTAATACTTTTCCAAGAGACCACATAAGAGCACCATAAACACGCATCAATTGCTGATGATCAACCATGTCAGCTTTATTGAGAACAATTCGAATTTTATCGTCATGACCACGCAATGCCTCAATTGAACGTCTAAATTCATCTGAAATATCTAATTTGTGGGCGTCAAATAATAAAATTATACGATCAACGCGTTCGGCAAACCACTCAAGTACACCTGTGAAATCATAACCACGATCAACTCGTTGTTTTTCTCCAGAAAGGATTCCAGGTGTATCAACAATTGAAATTGCCTGGAGCACGGGGGAATTTACAGTGGAACATTGCAAACGATTCAAAAATGCATTTCCATATTTGCCTAACGGTCTAAATTGTTTCTTAGGATCTACTACTAGTGCATTTCCAGGTATCATTCCCTCTTTCTCATCATACATAACAGCAATAAACCGGTCTGTAGTTGGCTCAGGGCCAATTCTAATGCCTGGAAAATCTCGTTCCAATAAATACCGAATAAACGTTGTTTTACCTGTGGAATATTGTCCAACAAGTAAAATCATCGGTTTTGCATCGAAATCCGGGTCTTCAAGTTTTGGCGAATGAAAACTATGAAATTGATAGTAGTCTTCTAGAGGCAGAAGTTTTTGGCGATAAATTTTCTTGAGTTCACCAATAACATTTTCAACTACGTCAACCTCCTGTTCTTTACGACTTAGCCAACTAAACATTTTTTATCTTTAATTTAAATTTTATAACTCACTCGCGAAATAAGTAAATAAATTGAAATTTATTAAGGCTCGAATACGTATTAATTCTATGGTGTTAAGTATTTTCTAGCGATAAGAATTGAAAAGGAGAATTTTCACAATTTTTAAGACCAATTTTATGGACAGTCCGATTTGATTGCACTTTGCATGAATCACTGTTTCTTTGAATGAATAAAAACAAGACAAATTGACAAATAAACGATAATTGTAAAATTTGATGGTACATGTAAGCAGTTTGAAAGAACGATAACTCGCGATGACATCTGTCATTAAATCCTTTGAATTATTGGAAGCAAATTCTGGATCTTATCCTTGTTAAAAGATGACTTACATTTCCAATTAAAAACTTAAACTTAAAAATAATTAAAAATTCAAATTTAACCAAAACAAAAGACATTTAACAAGAAAAAAAATTTCAAATTTCATCAAAAATTTCCGAATGAAATAAACAGACTAAATCCTATCAATTTGAATGTAGACAAAAACAATAATAATATAAAAAATTGTAAGAAAGAAAATTATTAAGTACAAAGATAAAATCTTATAAAAATAATTAATTTCGGCGTTAAATGTTTGAATTGAAATGTTCAAAAGTAAAGTAAAACCAACTCCTCCAAAACGCGAGCGTAAACCAAATGATGTAAGATTTTTATTAAAAATTAATTATCTTACAATAAAAGATGTTGATTTGAAAATGACTCATCTTTTCTTTTAGCTTGGATTGTTTGGTATTTCGGACGATCTTAATTTAGACGATGATAATGATATGGATGACAATGACGGTGATAGCGATTTGGAAGCCGAACTTGCTGCAATAACTTCGGGTGGTGGATCGCGTCGAACAAAAAAACCAAAACCAAAAATTGTTCCACCAGCTCAATTGGATGCCTTAATTGCTGACAGTTTAAAAGACATTCCTTCAGATGAAGACCTTTCCGAGGGAGATGAAAATGACCCTGAACTTCTGGGTGAATTAGCTGAGATTGCTGGCAGTGAAAATGAGGATGTTTCAGAATCTAAAATGGATACTGCTGAACAACCACCTGTTATTGTGCCTACAACACCAACAAATATTATTGATTTAATTAAATCACGTATTCAAATGTATACCACAGCTGAAGCAAATGCTAAACAGGCTGGAGATTCCAGTCGAGCCAGACGATTTAACAGAGGATTAAAAACTCTAAAAGATCTACAGAAGCAAGCTGAAAAAGGAAAAACAATTGATCCTTCAGAAATTCCTCCAGAAGTGGCTGTAAAACCTAAAGCGCCTTCTTCTACAAATAATGAGCAGTCCGTGGAAGAACCACCTTCTTCTCCGCCACCAGTGCCAGCAAGAAGAGCACCAGCGCCGCCTCCAGATATGCCAGCTCCCATTCTTCCAACAACAAGTGAAACTGAAAAAGTAACTGTCGAAGATCCTAGGTTGGCTGTATTAAAGGTTCGTAAGAATGAATTTCAACTTGCTGCTTTAACTGCGAAAAAAGCAGGTGATACTGCTACAGCAATTAAATACGTGAAAATAGTGAAACAATTTGAAAAAGTAATGGAAGCTTTAGTTAATGGACAAGAAGTTGATTTAAGTAATATGCCTACGTTAGAAAAACCTAAAGAAAAAGAAGAAAACGAAGTTCAACAAAAAAGTTCTGTTCAAGAAAAACAGGAAGAACCACTACCACAAGAAACTTTAATTACAGCAAATTCCGTCATTGAAGCTCTAGAACAACGTTTAGCAAAATACCAATCACAAGAAAAAGCTGCAAAAGATGAAGGGAATTCAAGCAAAGCACGTCGAATGGGTCGTATTTGTAAACAATATCAGGATGCCATAAAACTTCATAAACTGGGAAAACCGGTGGCTTTTGATGAATTACCAACACCACCTGGATATGCTCCAATTCCAGGAACGGCTCCAAAAACGCCAACAATTCCACAAGCACAACCTATACCATCATCTTCTGGTACAGATGAAAATACATCACAAAAAAAGACTCCACCACAACCGTCATCGATTCCACAAGAAAAAGAACAAACACGTGTCAGTGGAAGTTGTAAAAATACAACATTAATGGATAAACAAATTGCTTTTTTGTTGGAAAGACAACGTGAATTTAAACAAGCGGCAATCGATGCTAAAAAGGCAAATGAAATTGAACAGGCAAAGGAGTATTTGAGAATTTACAAGGGATTAGATAATTTACTCGAGACCGCTAGAGGAGGATTTCCTATTGATATGGCAACTGTGCCCATACCCCCTAGTAAACGTGCTGCCTTAGAAGATGGATTTACGTTCGTAACTCAAGATGAATGTGTTGAAGGGGATTTAGGAGACATTCGAATTCGTCTAGAGGAACAATTGTGCAAACAGTTAATGATGTGTAAAAATACCAGAGACCATCATAAAGCAATGGGTGATGTTGCTGGAACCAATAGATTTGAAAATTTAGCCTTAGCAACTCAAAAAGATTTAGATTTTATTCGATTAGCTCATAAAAAAGGATTACCATTACCGAAATTTCACTATGAAAAGAAGAGCTTTAATATTGTTAAATGTAATACAGATTTAAGTGATAATGAATTGGAAATTAGTATAGTACGAGGAATTAATTACAGTGTTTCAAATCCTAAGGATGTCGATACTTATGTTAAAGTAGAATTTCCTTGGCCTCAGGTAAACATTTTAAAATTGTTACATTATTTCAATTTTTATAAACTTTATATTTCTTTAAAAGGATGATCCATTCAAGGCAAAGACAACCGTAATCAAAGATTCCGATAATCCAGAATACAATCAAAAATATTCAGTGGAAATTCAGAGGAATTCTAAAGCATGTCAAAGGATTTTTAAGAGACAACAAGTAAAATGTGAGATTTATTCAAAAGGGTAAGTTTAAAATGTCATATTCATCAAGCACATTGCAAACTTTTTCTGAATTAATATATTTCAATAATAACACAAATAAATTTAAAAACAAGTTTCAAGAAATAATACGTTGGAAAATTGATAACAGTCAATGTTGTTGTGGACTGCCTTCAATTTTTCCAACATTTTGTCAATTTTTTTGTTGTTTCAGTGGTTTTCTGCGCTCAGACACATTAATTGGAAAAGTTGACATTAAAGTACAACCTTTAGAGACAAATTGTGACATTCACGATTCTTTCCCGGTAATTATAATATTTATATAAACGTTAAAATGACAACTTTAATTTACATTTTATTTAATTTTAATTTTCAGATAATGGATGGTCGAAAGCAGACTGGAGGAAAGTTGGAAGTAAAAATTCGCGTCAGAAATCCTATTTTAACAAAACAAATGGAACAAATTAATGAAAAGTGGGTTGTTATTGATGCCTAATTGGTGAACTGAATTAAATTTAACGTACTTCTAAAGCACTGCATTGTTAAAATTACTCAATATTTTTTATGGTTTTAAATATTATTATAATTAAATATCAAAGCGTTTTTTGGTTTTAAAATAAATTAGGAAAAAAGCTTAAATTTAAAATTTTCTTCTTCCATAAAATCTTTAATATCCATGATTTCGGCAAATATCCATTTTATGATAATCTATGTAAAAAAATAACGGTCACAACATACAGTCAAATTTGAAAAAAATGATGACAATGACATGTAAGCAGTTTTTGACACTGCAATACTCCAATTATTGATTTTCTTTATTTACTTTCGAATCTCATTAGTTTATTATTAAAATATCAAAATACAAAGATAGTTAAGGCATATTTATACTGAAATTTCAAAATTTTATCTCTTTAAAATAATAAAAAATATGAATTAAGTAAAAGTATTTCATAAAATGAAGTGGGTTCCGTGTGCTGATAACTTATTTGCTGTTGGTAAGTTGAAATTCAAATTCTCGTTGTTTTTTTTATCATCATTGATAATTTGCAAAACAATGAATTCACTCTAATCATATTTATTATAAGTTTTTGAATGCAACAGATTTTACTGTGGTTGTTTGATTGCAATTCAAGAAGTTTATGAATAAGAATGTTAGTGATTCATGAGTTTTTTTTTGAAATTTGATTCATTTGAAGTTAAAACTATTTCAGGAAGTATTATAGAACATTGAACTATGAAACTTCTTTTATGAGTAATTTATTGGTAATTAGTATTCATTCTGGATATATGTTTTGCCGGAGTTGATAAGATAAGCTTCATGTATGATTTCCGAAAAAAAATATTAAGAAATTCAAATACATCTTTTTTCAAATACATCATAATCTCAATCAAATTGATTTTCATTGTCACTCGAGTTTTTTCTTTCATGATTATTAAGAATCTTGCATTGCAACATGTATGCGACGTTTATTTAGATAATTTATTATTCCAGTGTCAGTATCATTGATTTCCGGTGTCTTTCTATGTCTCTCTTTTCTTCTTTACTTTAAGAATGATATGCAAATTATGTATATATACATGTTGATAATATGGCATAAAATTGAAATTGAATTAATCAACCTCTCATTTTATTTTATATTATAGCAATTCACAACTGGCATGGAAATGTAAAATATGGATTATCACTTGATGTCGGTGATTGTGTGGAAATTATTGAAGAATGTGGTCAATGGTATCGAGGAAAAAAACCGAAAAAAGTTGGAATTTTTCCAAAATCGTATGTGCATATAAAGGATATATCAAAATCAGATCCTATTGTTTCAGAATGTACTCAAGTTCTTCGAGAATGGGCAGATATTTGGAAGGGACTTTATGTGGTAAGTTTATATTTCATTCAAATATTTTTCTAGTAAGAATAATGATATAATGTAATTTAAGGAACGTGAAACGTACAAATTTACAACGTTACGCAAAGTAATGTTGTCTCTGCTAGAAAGTCGTAGAGAGCTATTGAGTGCAATGCTAACACAAGATCAAACATTAGAATTGCAACATAATGTCATCTCTAAAATTGATTGGGGTAATCGGTAAGTACAAAATTTGTATAAATGTGTGATTTCAAAATTCTTAAAATATTCGTTCTTACGTCATGATTTGAGTCACCCATCATTGCAAGAATTTTAGTCTTTATAATTTAACCCATTAACTGTCGCTGGTTGATTTTTCGACCTGTAACATATGGGCCAGATTTCTCCTAGAAGTTCTCAAAAATAATTTTCTCAAATTTTAAATATGTACAGATAAAATGTCTGGCCACTTATTTTGATTTTTTCGGTTATGACAAGAAAAATATTAGCAGAAATAAGACGAGAGGTCATCAATTTTTTTCCTCTTCGTACAAGAACTCTGTACGTATATCTGTGATATTATACAAAATTGAAATTCAAAATTTTCATCGAAACGAAAAGAATTCAATTTTACACAAATAACAAATCCTAGAAGAAAGTTCTACCCTAAACTCAACATTTCCAACAGAGGCTGTTAATGGGTTAAATGTAATGAAATTTCATTTTATTTTGTCTTAAAATACTTTTTTTATTCATTTAACATGATCATAATCTATTACAATTTTAATCACAATATTTTTATTTAGTTAAAATAATTTTACCTTAGTTCAAAAAAATGCTACCTATCGTCTCTTATATCCGACAAAATTATTGAAAATTTATTTTCAAAATTTAAAATAATAATAACTAAATTTTTTTTAAGCTTAGAATCAAAAAAATTTAATCGACCATATTGATATGATAAAATTAATAATAATTTAAATGAAATCTAAAAACGATATATTCGAGCATGAAACTCTTCAATGTTAATTTTTTTGTTTTTTAATCTTATAAGAAAGATACTTTTGATAGAACAATTAAAATCAGATTGTATTTGAGATTTTTTTTCTTATTTTTAATGTCCTTCACAATGGATTATTGGCACACTGCATCTTTTATATTGCTTATTCGCTTTAATTTTTTAGGCAGTTAAGTGAACATTTTATCAAATGAAATTTATTTTTTTTTCTAATCTAACTAAAAAAGTAGTAAATAAAATAATATGGCGATATCTTTCATAATATTATAATTAATTAGGTAAAAATGCTTTACGTTGATCACCTTATGCATTAATACTTGGATTAACTTGATACAAAAAAAAGTAGAGGAATTTGTTAACTTTTTGCTGCGTTTCGTATTGTAAAATTTTAAAATGTCTTGTATAAAAATAGAATATATGTAAGGCAAAAAATTTATTCTAATTCAGTTTAGAATTTTTTTACATAATAATTTGTACAATTGTCAATCAATCGAATTTAAATATTTTTTTTTCGTCAAAAATCCTATAGTTCACTACAGTCTTTTGTTTTGTTGCAATATTTTTTTTTAAATATAAAGGGAATTTTTCTTCGCTATAACATTAATAAAATGCCTTTCATACAATTTCAATACCGATTCAGCTTTTTTTTGTCTTTTTGTCTCGTTTGAAATTTAAATTTATGTTTCGGTTTCCTTGTATTCTTTGCTGTATTTCATATCCGGATACATGGGTGCCATTTCAAGTGTAGATGGAGCTGAAGGTGTATCACCACCAGTACTGCCTCCAATGTCATTAATAACGGAATGTAAAATTTCACTGTATTGTGTCACATTTATATTTTGTCCAAGTAAATGCAAAAGTAAGAAGTCGCCAATCTGAAAGATGACAAAAATAAGTTACATAAGAAAATCAAAGCTTAATAATTTGAATAAATTATTACTTGAATACGACGAATTAAACTCTCAACTTCTTTTTTGGTGCCATGACGGAAACGTCTCTTGATAACAGCTTCACGAGATGTTGGCATCATCAATATTACTGCAGAATAAATAATGGCAAGAGCGCTTAATACAGCCAAAATAACGAACCAGAACCTTTTTAAAATCAAATAAATAAAATTAATATCAATTTTGAGTATTGATTGAACACAAAATCAATTTACCAAAGGAAAATGTAAATCTTTTCATTTAAAATGTTCAATGCTAAAACACACATTGCATCATGCTTTTGAATACTTCCAGAAGCTCCGTATTTATGGAAGGTACATTTTGTAATACGTGGAAAGACCTTCAATTAAAATTTATTTAATAAAAAGAATCATTTTAAATTAAATTTCTAACTTACGGCAATCATAGGGTCATATCGAGTTTCTTGATTCATATTCGAGAATTTAATTACGTCGGGACCATATGTCATAAATGCATTACCCAAGAACTTGTCAGTGAATACAATATTCATAATCTATAAAAAAAAAACAGAGTTATTTAGAATACAAAAAAAAACAATGTCAATGTACTTAAAACATACCACATTGATGAAATTGAGAAGTTCACAGAAGAAATATCCAAATGAGTATGAGTTATGTGTTGATAGACTGTCAACAATATATCTAACTAAACGCGATTGTCTGTTAAGACGTTCCTCCATTGGTGCTGTATAGACACCACGGATACCATCTGAGATCATACGAATTTTTCCAGATTCCCAATTTTTCCAAATCCAATGTGGAACATAAAATAAGATGCCCTATAAAAAATTTATATTACAAAAATTAAATTAAACAAAAAAATCAAGTTCATACTTGAAAGAATAATGTGAACGGCACCCATTGATAATAGCTGTGAAATGTTTTATCACCTTGATCTGAACCAACACCAGATTGGGCCACATGTGTTCCAATCGGTTGTCCATGAAGTCCTGGCAATGTAAATGTATATGTAATCCAGCAATATGTATTAATTACATGTGTTGGTACGGCACCATCATTAATGCAAGAAATTGGATCACCTGAAATTCATCAAAATATTAAACATATGATAAAAAAAAAGTATAATTTTACAAACTTACCAATTAAATTATTTGCCGTTACAATTATACAACACACAAACATAATCGCACTTGTTATTCTATAATGACATC
>LN483537.1:4185-34213 GCA_900002565.1 Culicoides sonorensis
AATATTTTTAGAAAGAGGACAAAAAGAACTTATAGAAAATATAAATTATGGTTTGTCCAATTATATTGGGCTTTTTCAGGTAACATATACAAAAAAGAGAAAAAACTAATTTTCTTTTTATATTTTTAGAACAAAATTTAATATAAATTGAATATTATGCGGGCTTATTCTGATAAAATTTATATATTCTGATAGCTCTTGTTGTTCTCTTTCTAAAAATTTAAATTACTTGAAACTTTGGAACAAAATTAACTTCAGAAAAGTTTAAACTTTGATATGTAATATTTTCAACTTCAAGGGGATATGACTCTTTTCCATACAAATTTCATTCTTTCATAAAACAAACACGAATCAGTGAATTTTAAAATTTTAAAGTGGAAAATAATCAGGATTGAAAATTCTTTTTGACGTGTTTCGGGATTACTCAAAGCAATCACATCGATTTTATTTTGTTAAGCTGTGTTTTTTTTTTCTTCTGTATCTATTGTATTTATTTAAAATACAATTTTAAAATCTCATTTCAAGAATTAACTAACAGGTGTTAGCGCGATTTTTCAGGCTTTTGGGTTTAACATATTCCAACAATTTCGTTTGCCAGTAAACGAATACAAACAACAATTGTTGTACATTTGTACATACATTGTGTACATACATAAGCGTCTTATTAGTGGATGTACGAAAATGCCCCACTGATGCATTTAAGTTGTTTTTTTAATTTTTATAGATGATGTTAATTGTTTTGAAAAAACTACTTTTCTAACTGTTTAATTATATTATAAACTTGCCTTTTATTATATCTAATTAAATAAAATTATAAAAATTCTTGATGAGAAATACATTTTTCTACTTTGTGAAAAGCTGACTTGACCTTCCTCAAAATGAAAAACATCAATTTTACAAGTGTCAGTTAAATAACATAAAATATCTTTTTGGAAGCTTAAATACTTTTATAAAAGCGATCTTAATTGACTGTTCAAATTGATTTTGTGATATTAAAACATTTAAAAATAACGATATACAACAATGCCCCGTGTACCAAAATGCCCCATTCTCCCCTACAACTTTTTTAACTAATATCTTTACTAAACGCCCAAAAATTGGACCTTTAAACTATAAATTTGGTTCTGTTATCGCTGAATTTCAATAAATTCTGCAGAGTGCAAGGAGGGGTTCGGTCCATACTAATCCATACTAAAAAATCTAAAACTCATACTGAAAAATAACAAACTCATACTTAATTTTTTCAAAATCATACCAAATAAATCCAAAATTCATACTAAATAATTTCAAAAATCATACTAAATAAATTATAAATTCTTAAAATGGTAAAATTCATATTTAATATATTTATTATATATTTAGATATTTACAAAAGTTTAAAATGTTATTTTGTGAAAAAAAAATTATTTGATTGATTTTTTACAAAATTTTTGTTCTTAAAATGCATAAAATTAAAGGTTTACCGAATATTTCCAAATAAATAAAAAAAAAAATATTGAGAATGAAAGAAACAATCAAGTATTGCTTATTTTTCTTAACGATCAAAATTATACAAATCTATATGGCAAATTAGAGAATATATCTAAATCTAGATCCAAATAGAGATTTATCCAATTTTTGTAGTTTTAATATTATTTTACATTTTTTTTATTTTAAACGTATATTTTATTAAAAAAAAATATTTTAGGAATCAAAATTAAATGTTTACAAGCAAAATTATTATTTTTTATCTTATCAGTTGTTAAAATAAATAAGATGTTAACGGGAAAATCTTGTTCGCTCAACTGTAGTTTAAATAAATTGAGAGTTACAAAAATTAAATATTGTTATATTATTTTAATTTTTGTTTAGGCCGTGCAAATGGAAATCGAAAGTTTTATCCTAATCCAATAAAATGTAAGATCCCCCCAAAAAAAAAAAAAAAAGTTCCACTCACAAATTATGTTTTTAAGGCAATTTCTTTCAAATGACACTAATAACAGACGTATAATTACTTACATTTGTAATTAATTGTCTTTTGAGAATGTTATTAGCAACATTTTACAAAGAAATAATCAAATCGACCAATTTCGATTTTGGTGACACTCAGAAATTAGCAAAATTTATTTAAAAAAATATGACCGTTAAATATTTTCGATTTCAAAATTTTGCAAGAGGAATTTTAATTGGATTTTTTTTTGTTTATTTACTTTTTTCCTTGCTACTTCAACACATTAACGTAAATTTTACTTAGAAATCGTTTTAATTTTCCAAAAAACATGAATTTTCAATTGAAAATCCGGTTCAAAAAAAAATTTTTTTTTTTTTTGCCCCACGTCTTTTTTGACTTTTCAAAAGGGGCATCGGACAAAACTTTTAAAATTCATTTGTTGCGGCCTTATCTATTTTATAAAAAGGAAGCTATATTAGCTTTATAAAATATACCAGTTTTTTTTAAACAGAATGTGGCAGAAATGCAATAAAAAATAAAAACACTTTTTAAAGCTTTTCATTATTGTTTTCCTTATTTTTAGTATATTAATATAATTATTATTATAATATAAATAAAATTAAATAAATCAAGATCAAAAATATAATATAAAATATAATAAAAATTCATAAAGCATTAATTTATTTAAATTTAAAAGCAAAAATATAATTAAAAAAAAATTTCATTTATTACTTTTAAGCATTCATACATTGTGATTCATAATGACAACATTAAATTTGATTTTATACAATACAAGTTTGGTATATTCTTTACTATACACGTTTGGTATAATACATACAATAAAAAAAAACATAACAAAGCCCGAGGAAAAAGGGATAAAACAGGCAAAATCAACGAAACTTTAGGGCCTCGGTGGGACATGAAGATGACCTCGGATCGAAAAATTTCTTTTGGAAAAGTTGTTCAGAATTCAATTATCTTTCGAATGAGACTTACCGGTTTTCGATATTCCGACTTTCGTTTTCTAATATATATCTACAACTACTAGTAAATGGCAGAAGAAATTTGATCAAAATTGAAATTTAATTATGAGTTTAATAATTAATTGATAAAGATATATTTCAGTTCTTTTCAAAACATAATTTGTATTTTTATAATACAAAAAAAATATGTAGCAAAATAAGAATGATTTTTTACCAAATTTAATGTAAATTTATCAACTATGTTTTTGAACTTATTTTGTCTGACTTCAAAATTCAAATTAATTCATTTGGTATGATCAGTGATGTCCTCTAAAATTTTTAACAAGGGGTTCGCTAACAAATTGAATTTAAAAAATTAAAGAAAAAATTTCGTAATGGTTATTGCAAAACTTATTCAAAGTTTACAAGAGTTTTCATAATTCTGTTTTATCAGATTCTGTTTGCAATGGTTTTTTGTGATATTATTAGAGTCTACAGTACAACGTTAAAAACCTTTAACAAAAGAAAAAGTCCGTAATTGAATCAGAGATTTTCTTAGCTTTACTGTCATTATTTCAGATAAAGTTTTGATTTATCATCGACTCGGTTTTTTGTCTAAAATGATATTCATTAGACCGAACCCCTCGTTGTACTCTGCAGAATATATTGAAATTCAGCAATAACAGATCCATATTCATAGTTTGAATGTCCAGTTTTTTGGCGTTTAGCAAAGATATTAGTTAATAAAAGTTGTACATTTTGATGCAAGATAAAAACAAATAAACATCATAACAAGGTCGTTCAAATTTTTTAATACATTTTTTACTATTTTACGTTAAATTTCAAAGGATTTTCACAATAGTGAAATATCCAATAAAATTTTGTTTCGTTTTTATATTAGATTATCATTTTATATAAAAGGGGGGTTGAAATATAAATTTTAAAAAATTGAATAAGCCTTCTGATAATTTAAACAAGAAATGAAATATTCTAATAGTATGGATAAAGATAGGCTTTGATTCAAACCATTACACAATGATTTTCTTTTATCTAGGTAAAAATTTTAACAAGGGGTTCTCACGAGCAGGACATAACTGCGTGTGTTACTTTTTTTTAGAGACCCTTCCAAAAAGCCAGATATAAGTTATTTCTTTTGCTAAATTATCTTTTAATGGTTTCTAACAAAGTCATAAAGTTCCAATAATATTGGAATCAAAATAAAAAAAAATAATACAAAATTTAGTTCGTTTTTTTTCACTCTAAGGCTCTCTAAGTGTTAAAAGTTAAGAGTGCGAAAATTCAAATTATATTTGATTTTTCATTTAATGTTTAAGCGTGAAAAGCATTAAATATAGGTACAAGTAATTTAATTTTAGGTGTGATGAAAACATAAATAGGTGAGAAATTTAAAAAAAGAATAAGGGTGAAAAATACATTTTTAGGTGTGAAATTTAATTAACTTACCAATTTTGATCAACGCTTTTTTGTGTCTTACATGGATCCGGGAATGATGTAGACGAATCTTCAATGTCAACATGATCGGTAAATATATCTTCTGAATTTTGAGAAAGAGGTGACAATTGTTTTAAATTTGATTCTTCCCTGTGTTAGAATAGAAATGAAATAAAATAGTATTATAGTTTCCCTTGTTCGATGAAAATCAGTTTTTTAGAATTGTAATGTTAAAATTGCAAATACAGGTTAAACCTCTATAATTGCACGTCTCAAGGGACCAAAAAATTGTAGCAAATAAAGAGGGTGTGCAAGTATAGAGAGAAGTTTTCATACAAATCTGATCCAAACATGTATTAATTATAGAAGTTTTGCAAGTATAGAGGTGTGAAATTAGAGAGGTTTCACCAGTACAGTGTTGAAACGAGTCGATACAGTGATTGACCTTGGAGTGACTATGGATTCTAAACTAAATTTTAACGACCATATTGGTAAATTTACATATGACAGCCGTAAAACTTTTGACCACTGTGCGTCGCTCCAGAGAATTCAAGGACCCATATGTAACTAAACTGCTATTCTGTTCTTTGGTGAAATCGAAATACAAAAACAATTCTTGTTATTCGCTCTATGAAACCTTGGGTGGAGGAGAGAAACTTATGTCTTACCAAGATATGGAGCAAGATTAAAACTTCTAGATATGGAAACACTAGGCAAGACGAAGAAGATTTGACATTAGGTTTTGCTATGATCTGATGCATTAAAATATAAAATGTGGCATACTCTGCAAAAAAATCATTCATAATTATGATTATAATCAACCTGCTCCACACAATCTGAAAAGACGAAGACTCCTACAAGTTCCATTTCGTCAACGGAACTACACGTTTAACGAACCTTTTAGTAGGATTGCAAGATCTTTTAATGAGGTATCAGCCTTGACTGAGGATAATCCTAGCAGAGCTGTTTTCATCCAAAGATTAGAAATAAATTAAATAAATTTCAGTAGTCAAAATTTTTTGAAAAATTTTTTTGTAATAACTTTCTGCCAGTATTTGGCACTGAATAAATAAATAAATAACGATATATCAACTCCTTATTGTAAATACTTTACATCATTTTTATATTTGTTTGAAAATCAAACAATCATAAAGGGCATTACTTTACATTTTTGCTAGGGAGAATTTTGTCATTTTTGTCTTCTTAAACAAGGAAATATTCAAAATTTGACGAAATTTAAAAACAAACAATTTGTTCTTATAATAGCCCCGCTCAAAGAAGAGCTGTTGAAATTGAAATTGGAATTGTTGAAAAAATTAACCTTGAGTACCTTTTTGAAAAATTATTATTGAAAAAATATATAAAAAAATAAAAATAATTTTCAGTAATTTTTTTTTATTTTTCTATTAATTTATGTTATTTTTATCTATTTTGATATGCTATTGATTTAAATTTTATTAATATTTAATTTTTATCAAAGCGTAAAATTTTTCAACAAAATTTAATTTTTTATGATTCAACATTCAACACAAAAATAGCTGTTGAAAGTTGAAAATAATTGTTGAAAAAAATACGCGTATACACTACATAACTTAAACGTCAAAATTTCAACAGTTTCAACAAATTTTTCAATTTCAACAGTTTCAACACTTCTTTGAGCGGGGCTAATAAGAATTTGATTTGTTTTTTATAATTTACCATATATTTAAATTTCTGAAAATAAACAATTTGAAAAAAATTATACGAAGCTAAAATACAAAAAAAAAGCATTACCGATGACTCAGGCTGATTATTTTTTTGATTGAAAACGTTTGAAGTGATAATTTATGATAAACATGTAAAACATCATTTAATCATTTTAATTCATTTGCATCAAGTAAGTAATAATTGATCGCAAAATTAACAGAATTAAATTTTTTTGCGGCATTATTTGAATGCATTTAATTTAAAAATTATTCAGAAATGTTGGCACAGGATACGGGAGTATCCATGTAACTTTAATATAAACGTAAATTAGTTTCAACAATGTGATTCTCTGATTCTAATACTAACACAATAAAAATAAAAAAATCTTGTGTCATTTATTTTAAGCTATAGCGCATATCAAAATGTTATTTCAAATATTATGAGAAGAAAAAACCGTTGCGTTTTGAATTAAATTGAATGAAAAAAATTAATAAATGTTATTATAAAAAAAATTAAAGTGCATTTTCAAACAAACATTTCGAATTTGCTATCGCTAATTAATTACTTTTATTATTTTAATTGGTTTTCCATACTAGCAAAATTTGCATTTGTAACGTTTCAAGAATGTCGTTGGAAGGAAAATGTTGTAAATCACCTAATCTAGCTATATTATCCTAAAGATCACTAAAAATACGAATTATCTTCCAAACCACGACTTATGAGTGTAAAGTTTGTAATAAAAAAAATTGCAACAAAATAGGATCAAAGAAACAGCTATCGTGTTGGAGCACCTACCGTGCATTTTCTATTTAAATGCCTTTTAAAAGAAAATTCTGCATTTATAAAAATATTATTGTGGTTGTATTAGAAATTTTAAACCTTTTTTTGAATAATTACAACTAATACAACCATTTATTTCAATAAAAAAGCATTATTTTAAAGCAACAAAAATTTTGGTTTTCAAATGTTAAGTTTTCTTATGAATTTTCATAAGATTAACCCATTTTCGTCCAGCGTTGCGTTTTCGCAACGCACTACTTAGCGTCCAATATCTTGAAAACCATAAAACATATTTTAATGCAGTAAATTGTAAATGAATCTTCAAATTAAAATCTAATCGACCTGTTTTTGGATATTTTTGACATATTTATTCAAAATGAAAAATTCGTCAGAAAATATGAAATTTTCTGTTTTTCCGCTACTGTTACTTAAAATTTCCATAAATCAGGATTAAATGGGTTAATTTTGCTAAAACTCAAATATTTACTAAATGTAAGTGTGTTTCATACATGTGTAACATAAAATCCATTAAAAAAAGTTTTTTTTGTACATTTAATTGAACGTCAAAGGGTCACGTTGTGAAAACGCAACGCTGGTCAATAACGATATAAAAATTTTGCAAATCAGCTGATTTTAATCAATATATACGTTTGATATTTTGATGCAAATAGTTAAAGTTGCAAACTTTTTTAATATTTTTATTAAAATTATTCTATAATAAGTACGAAAATTGTTTAAAATGAATGTTTAGCTTCAAGAAAAATTGAAGAATTAATAAAATTTTTAATATGGAAGAGGAAATAACTGTTTGTCCTCCTTCCTCCTTCTAGTGATACTAAAAATTCGTCTTAAGTGGTTAGACAAGATGAAAATTAGATTTTCATGGAATGAAGCGTGTATTTTATGGTTTCTTTTAAGTCCTAAGATCTTTATGTTAAGTGTGATTATGTCTTCTACTCGAAATATTTCAGTCAAAAGAGATCAAAACTAAGGTTATTATATAGGAAGATACACCTGAAAGAGAGGTGAAATAAATGAATTTGTATAAAAAACAGCTCAGAAATATTTTAAAATAAACTAAAAACCAAGAAATATCATAATGTGATAAGGTATGATTGAAAAATAATGATTTTTTTGAAAAATACCAGTGGTACTGATTTGAAATTTTTTATATCGTTAACGTCCAGCGTAGCCTGCAGCCTCTTTGGGACAAAATTAAAAATACGTTATTTTCTTAAAATCAGTTTCGTAGTATTTGAAAACACTATATCAAAAATCAGATCTTTAGGTCTGCTCCTTCATAGTCTGGACGGAAATGGGTTCAGACAAAACATGTGACTTCAAATTTTATATTAAAGAACATATTTAATTTATAAAATTTAGTGTTCAGTATCTACCCAACATTACGTATACTTGCTACACCGTATATTATCTATAACGTCGCCGTCACATTTCATACTTTTTAAAACGTATGTTTGATGTTTTTAATTTTTTTAAATGAAAATATCAGTAGTTTGTATTATTTAAATTTAAATTTAATGAAAAAAGATCAATATTTTTATGATTTTCTTATTAAATTTGTAAATATATGTAAATAGATAATGACAAAAACAATTTGTATTCAAACTTTAAATAATATTTATTTGAGAAAATTTAATGCAAAAATATTGGTTTACCCTGCGGCACGTAAATGCCTAAAATTTAGACACTCAATGCCTAAAAAAAAGGCGTCCGATGCATAAAAAATAGGCATCCATTAAAAACCTATAGAATGTGTAGCGCGATGACTAAAAATTAGGCATCCAAAACATACTTTGTAGAAAAAATTTCTTGAAATGGATGTCTAATTTTTAGGTATCACGCTACACATTCTATAGGTTTTATATGGATGTCTATTTGTTATGTATCGGATGCCTTTTTTTTAAGGCATTGAGTGCCTAAATTTTAGGCATTTATGCGTAAAAGGGTAGACTTTACTTATTTGTGAAGCAGAATCTTCGTCAACCGGAGAAAATATTGTAGTCAGATGGAATTCCGTTCAATGTAAAAATTTAATATAAACATGCGATAATTCTTAACAATTTCATGATTACTTTCAACGTAGCTCAAATTTTAGCTGTTTTGTTTAACAAATTAACATGTTTTTCTTTGTCAATACAAGATTTTTTTTAAAAAATAGTGACAAATTGTTTTTTCCTTTTTTTGTTTACATTAAATTTACCTGTCAAAATCATACGTTATGTAAAGCATTGTACCTCGTATAATGCACAGTTGTGCAACAAAGTTATATGTTGTATTTGCTGTATACTGTAGATCATTCAAACAGAACAAATAAATCTTATATTTTAAAAAAAAACATGAAAACATAAAAAACTTTTGTCATTAAAAACTAAATAAATAACGATGCACGATAGATATTCATGAAAATTTTATTTATATTGTAAGGATTTTGTCCCAGTGTGCCTCTCTAATAAGAGAGAAGTACACTGGAACAAAATCCATTACTCTCACGCACACACTTACGCATCAAAAAAAATGTAATTCAGTTAGTATCGAACCGGTGAAATGATCACACGCATTTTTATAGATATAAAATTACATTAAAATTAAAATAAAATTATACTTAAAACTAAAGATCTCTTAAAAGCTGTTTTTTCTGCAATTCTGATTTTTTGAAGCAGAATTTTTTTAAAATCATTGGCTTAAATGGTTCCTCTACTTAATTCTGATCAAAATAAAAAAAAATTGAAAATAATGGATGACCGCTGAGCGCGGGTACCTCAAAAAATGACACTATGACTCATTTAGAAAATGTTACTTTTCAAAGAAATGCTCATAGTTCAGCGGTAACTATAGTTAGCCTCATGATAATTTGCAGAAATACTCCTCGAAGTTAGACAAAAATTTTCTCCCCAGACACTTAACCCTTTCAACCACTAGATTTAACCGTATTCGGCAAAATACACCAAAAAACGACAAATTTTCAAATTAAGATAACTAGAAAAATCGGAAAGTTCCAAATGGCTGACTGATCTTAAAAGTTAGCTGAAAGTATGCCCTTTCAGGATGTTTCAGCCAAAAAATGGGGTTTTTTGATTTTGGCTTTATTTTTCGATTTTAATAATTAGTTTTTGTTTTAAGTTTTTGTGAACAGTTTTACCGTAAGTCAGATGAGAAAAAAAATAATTTTTAAATTATTAAACTATAGAAAATAATGTGTTTTACAAAGTTGTCATACATCACTTTGATGAATTTCATACATAAATTGATCTTTCGATGGAAAATCTTAATTTGTGAACAAGAAATGCTTCAAAACAAGAAAAATTCAATTTCTGTACGTAAAATCTCTTTTAAAGTCATAATTTATATAAAGATTGTATGGCAAAGTCAAAAAAAATAATCAATTTAAGTGTACACAATTTTCGATTTTACATAAAAATAAAAAAAATTTCATACAAAACTTAATATTAGACCAAATTTTCAACATATATGTATCAGAAAAATTTTCTTTGGTTGGAAAATTTAAAATTTTGTATGAAAAAGTTTCTTATTTTTTGAAAATATTTGACTTTGCCATACAATCTTTTTATAAATTTTGACTTTAAAAGGGATTTTACGTACAGAAATTGAATTTTTCTTGTTTTCAAGCATTTCTTGCTCACAAATTAAGATTTTCCATCGAAAAATCAATTTGTGTATGAAATTCATCAAAGTGATGTATGACAACTTTGTAAAACACATTATTTTCTATAGTTTAAAAATCTAAAAATTATTTTTTTTCTCATCTGGCTAACGGTAAAACTGTTCACAAAAACTTAAAACAAAAACTAATTATTCAAATCGAAAAATAAAGCCAAAATCAAAAAACCCCGTTTTTTGGCTAAAACATCCTAGAGGGCATACTTTCAGCTAACTTTTAAGATCAGTCAGCCATTTGGAACTTTCCGATTTTTCTAGTTATCTTAATTTGAAAATTTGTCGTTTTTTGGTGTATTTTGCCGAATAGGGTTAAATCTAGTGGCTGAAAGGGTTAAGTGTCTGAGGAGAAAATTTTTTTCTAACTTTGAGGAGTACTCCTGAAAATTTTCATGAGGCTAACTATAGTTCCCGCTGAACTATGAGCTTTTCTTTGAAAAGTAACATTTTCTAAATGAGTCATAGTACCATTTTTTAAGGTACCCGCACTCAGCGGTCATCCATTATTTTTTTTTTTTTTTTTTTATTTTGATCAGAATTAAGTAGAGGAACCATTTAAGCCGAACTGCAATGATTTTAAAAAAATTTTGCTTCAAAAAATCAGAATTGTAGAAAAAACCGCTCTTAAAACTAACTTATAACTAAATTAAAACTGAAATAAATAAAAGATTAAATAATAAAATGACAACTAAATAAGACAAAGTTATAATACACAAATAAAAAAGTTGTATTTAGAATTAGACATGTCCTGTCGTGAATCTCGACTCGAGATTCTCGGCCGAGAATAAGTAACTTCTCGACTCTTGATTCTCGACATTTTGTCAAGATTCTCGAGTCGAGAACTTTTACATACAAATGTTATATTTACCATACATAAAATTCTTCTGAAAATCAATTCCAACACATGTTTTTTTATTTTCTATCTATTTTCTCCCATTTTTTTGACGAAAAATAATTTTTTGTATGAAAACATGTTAAACGGTAAATAAAAAATTTGTTCACCACACCATTTTCGCCAACTTTCAAGAACAAACATCATACTTATTCATACAAAGCCTTATCATTTTTAAATTTTTTATTAGAATAATAGAAAATAATTTAAACCCTTGTTGTTCGGTCTTTAGGACAGATAATTTTTTTTTCTTGAACAAGTTTCATATTTTAAGAAAAGAAGCTCTAAAATCCTAATGGGAGAAAATAGATTGATAAACAAAGCCCAGCAGTTGATGGATATTTTGGATGGATACAGGGATCACCCTTATGTTGATAATTTTATTTCAAGATCATAAGTGAAAAAATAACAAAATAGCTGATACTTTCTACTACTTGGTAACAAAGAAATTGTTTCCGCTCTCAAAATATTTGAATAATCCTCATAAATACATTCAAAAAGACACATTTCAGATTATAGTCGAAAAATAGATGTAAAAAGATTCTTTTTCTTCTTGGTTTGTTTTTCTCGATTCTCGACCGAGATTCTCGTTTTTTTTGTGTTCTCGCCTCTCGATTCTCGATTTTTGAAAATTCGAGAAAAAGGACATGTCTAATTTAGAATAAATAAAAATAATAAGTGAAAATTAAATCATTGTTATAAAGTCATTCCAACCACGTGCAGATGCACTAAATTCCGTCGAGAACCCAAGAAGAGACCCGAAATACCTTACAATATTTATAATCAAAGTTTTTAATTATTCTTTGCAAGGTATTTTTGTTAACTTATTAACAGCCTCGCAGAGGCCCAAATTGCCTAAAAATTGAATAAAATATTTTTGATATGTAGCTTTTCATTCTAAAGTATTATCTAAATTTAAAAGAAGGGTATAAATACCAGTTTTTCAACAAGCCTCAGATGATGAAAATCGGAGTTCATGTTTATATCAAAATTATTTTATTCAATTTTTTAGGCATTTTGGACCACTGCGCGTCGATCCATAATAAAACATCATCAGCAAATAAATTGATATTGCAGTGCTGGACATACGATACAACGTCATTAACATTAAACAACGGACATGATAAAGGGGTGCCTTGAGGTACTCCTGTGTTAATTGGTAACGGTTCAAAATTAGCACCAGAAAAGTTAACATATTGCACCCTATTCGACAACCAACTTTCGAACCATTTATGGACGTTATCAGTAATACCATAATCATAGAGTCTTTTCAATCCACAGTTTCATTCAGTTTTTTTGAAAATATTTAAGGTCGAATTAAAAATCATTTATTTATTTCCATTTTTTTCGTGCTTCACAAAAACCGCATTTGAATTTTATTCTTTAGAAACATGAGAAGTGTAATGTGAGTAAAAAATCTAAATCGTGTGTCGAGAATACTGACTTGCAATTTGATTAAAAAAACTTTAGTAGACATTGTACGAGCAAATAAAAAAAGCAGTCAGTCTAAAATCTAAAGAAATACAGTTTTCGTCTGAAGTTTATCAACTTCAAAAATCAAAAGTTTTCGAAAATTGAACTGAAAAACGTAAAACAAGTGAAAAAAAAAAATAAAATCGAAAACTTGTACAGTTTTTGTTTTGATCATTAGGAAAGTCAGCATTATTTCTGCCGATTTTTAAATTTTTTAGTTCTTGGTCATGCCACACTTTAGAAAAATTTTCATTCACTACTTTTTTTCTTATTAGATTACACTGATTAACATTTCAAATTTTTTGCACGCGAACGGAAAATCCTTCTAGGGGGTCTTTCTGTATGTATAAAAAATGAGTTCGCCATTTACCTCTTGTCCCCAGGTAGCGCTGATTTTTTTTTGATCGATTTAAAGTTTTTAAAGTTTTAGAGCAATTTTCCATAGAGTTTTAAAATCGGACCTTCATTTTTATAGGTCTGTGTGTTCAAAACAATGTTAAATAAATAAAATAAATTAGATTTTTGAAAAGGTAAGAAAATTTTCTTTAAAAATGTTGAATTGGCATTTTTTTTAAACCCATTTCTAACCCTACTTGGGATGTTCAAAGTGAAAAAATATTCTGATGAAGTGAAATACAGTAAAATCATAAATTTTACCGCTAATTTATTGAAATTAAGAGTGGAAAATATTTAAAATAAAATTTTCCAAAATTATTAAATATTTGTCATTTAAAATGGTTTATTTGTCTAAATTAGTGATAGAATATTCGATTTTACAAAATTTGTGTCTTTTTTTCACTTGGAACATCCCTAGTAGGGTTAGAAATAGCTTTACAAAAATTACCAATTCAACATTTTTAAAGAAAATTTTCTTACCTTTTTAAAAATCTAATTTATTTGGTGTTTTGAAAACATTGTTACGCTGCAGACCTATAAAAATGAAGGCCCGGTTTTAAAACTCTATGGAAAATTGCTCTAAAACTTCAAATCGATCTAAAAAAAATCTGCGCTACTTGGGGACAAACGGTAAATGGCGAACTCATTTTTTATACATACAGAAAGACCCCCTAAAAGGATTTTCCGTTCACGTGCAAAAAATTTGAAATGTTAATCAGTGTAATTCTAATTATCTTGATAGTTTGTTGATAACACAGGATAACAAATAAACCAGACCTCATTCGCATGGGAAATCCTTTTAGGATCTAAAAGTATACACTTAATAGTGAACTTTGGCGTTTACAGAATGTCATTATCATCTTTAGTTTTTTTTTAATAATTTTTTTATTATTTTCATAGTTTTGTAAAAATATTGATTTCGCTGTCAAACACGGCGAGGATCTTATCATACTGATGAGAAATCCTTTTGGAATCTGATAGTACTTAATAAACCTTGCATTTTTCCGTTCATAGTTTGGTGCTAGGACATCTAGTTTTTTTTAATCATTTTTTTTTAAATTTGAAGATTTCCTCTTATACTATATACAACTAAGAAAAATCACATAGTAATTATAAGAGGAAATCTTCAAATTTAAAAAAAATGATTTAAAAAAAACTAGATGTCCTAGCATCAAACTGTGAACGGAAAAATGCAAGGTTTATTAAGTACTATCAGATTCCAAAAGGATTTCTCATCAGTATGATAAGATCCTCGCCGTGTTTGACAGCGAAATCAATATTTTTACAAAACTATGAAAATAATAAAAAAATTATTAAAAAAAAACTAAAGATGATAACATCGTTTCTACAGTAATTCGACGGGTTTTAGGCGGTCGACTAACTGTGAAGTCGAATTATTGCGATAACCGTTAAATACTCACCGAATATAAATAAAAAGAAATTTCAAAAGAAAAGTTTTTTTTTACATTTTTATTACAAAGGAACATGTATTTTTTAATCAATAAATCACATTTGAATGGTTTCTTAAATTATTGCATTTAAATTATCAAATTTTGTATTTAATTAGATATGATCAAATATTACGGGTATATTACAATCCCTGCACTTGTAAACATATTCAAGAAGTGCATTTTCCAACTGAGGATATTTTGCTTTGTATAATCTCTTTCTTTTTTTTAATACACCGGTGATCTCATTAATATTTTCTTTATTTTTAATAAAGCCAGATATAGTGTTGTGTGGAATGTTATATTTCTTCGACAAATCCATTATACGTGTACCATTTTCATATTCTTTTATTATTTTCTGTTTGTCACTTATGGTTACACATTTATATTTTCTTTTGGAAGGCATATTTATTTTAATTTTCGCGAAAATAATTAGAAAAAAATGTGTTTTTTTTTTGTTTACATGTTTTATTGAAGATTTATTGATTTTGACAGGTCGAATAATTATGAAAGTCATTTGGGTGTCGAATAATTGCGAAGTCGAATAACTGTAGAATCGATGTAATGAAATTCTGTAAACGCCAAAGTTCACTATTAAGTGTATACTTTTAGATCCTAAAAGGATTTCCCATGCGAATGAGGTCTGGTTTATTTGTTATCCTGTGTAATCGTGATTATCAATGATACTTGGATTTTTTTCGACAATCAGATTGATAATTTTCTCTTAGACCTGGATTTGGTTTAAATTTTTGCCTAAGCGGATTGAGAATAAATGCTTCGCAACTCCGTATATACACTATAACACTCTCATGTCTCGCATAACGAAACACAGCGCGAGACATGAAAATTGATAAAAAATATTACAAAATATACACAATTTTTTGGCAAAGTTGGCAAAGTTGTAGAGAATAATTTAAGTTGCAACTTTGCTCAACTGACCAAGTCGATATTTTATATATTAAGATGCAAGACATGAAAGTTTTATAGTGTAGGTATAAAATATTGTGAGAGAAACAGATAACAAAATTGATATCATTAAACTTCAAACATTTTGATATAAAAAAATGTTAGATGTAAAAAAAGATAAAATCAGAGAAAGGAATTTGAAAGAGGGAGAGATGAAGTATTCATTTCTAAAACTTAAATTATTTTGATATTAAATGCTTCGTTGCTTTGCAGCTCCGCATTTAGCGATAAAAAATTTCCAATACAAGAGGGCAATCTGTATCCACGCTTGAGTTAGAGTCTACAAAAATTTCAAAAACAGAATTTTTCTACCTAAAGCAGTGAAAATGGTAACCTTGATTTTATGAAAATAATCGAACTTGAGTGATAAACAATTACTTTCGCTTTTCACAATTTTTAATAAAGTGTTTAAATCTAATAATTTTATTGGCGCATAAACTAATGTTACTTTAACCCATTAACCGCCTCTCCTAGAAATATTGAGTTTAGAGCAAAACTTTCTTCTAGGATTTGTTGTTTGTGTAACAGTGATCACTTTTCGTTCCGATGAAAATTTTGAGTTTCATACAAAAATTTTACAGGAGAGCCGGTTGAAAGTTTCGTATAATCTCACAGAAATACGTACAGAAATGTTATACGAAGAGGGAAAAATAACATGACTTTCCATCTTATTTCTGCTAATAATTTTTTTATAATAATCGAAAAAATCAAAATAACTGGCCCGACATCTTTGAAACATGTCTAATTTTTTATGTTGAAAATTTGAAGAAAATATTTTGTGAACTTCTAGGAGAAATCCGGCTCCAAAGATACTGGTCGAAAAATCGACCAGCGGCGGTTAATGGGTTAAAAAATATGAATATAAGTTTTCTTCTACCTTAATTTAATTGTTGAGTTACTCGATTCTTCATTCAATTCGCTTAATTCGCATTGATCTTCAACTCTAAATGATATTTTATTCAAATGCTAGAAAAGTGATAAAGAATGTTTTTTCAGTCAACTTTAAATTTTATAAATAAGAATACTCAATCAATTCTACTTTGTAAAAATCTGTTTAAAAACTGGATTTTGTAGTCACTTTTTTCCAGAATGCATTAATTATCAAAAAAAAAAATTTTTTTTTGAAATAATAAGAGTTAAAGATTTAAATCAATCCAAAATATCATAAATTAATAAATATCACTATGTATTAAATATTATATATTCCAAAATAAACCGAATGTTCCCCGAAGAAAGAGTACTAAATAAATAAATTAATTAATAAATGTAAAACTTCTGCTTTTAATTGCGTTTACGTTACCCGTTGAAAAGTAAAGTTGAAAATTTAAGAATGTTCAAGCAAAAAATTTTAAACTATACTAGAGCGTTCTAATTGCATACATGAGCGTAAATGTAGATGAGTTTGCTTACAAATTATTAAAACAGCGTTCAAATAAAAAAAATCAAAAAATTTATTACAAAAACTTCGTTAAAATTTCCAGAATTTTCGGGAAAAGTTCTTGGAACCCTTTACGTGACATCGCTGTAAATAACCCATCTTAAACCCGTTGGATGTTTATTACACAGCTTAACAAAGTAAAATCGATGTGATTGCTTTGAGAATTCCCAAAACACGTCAAAAAGATTTTTCAATAATGATTATTTTCCACTTTGAAATTTAAAAATTCACTAATTCGTGTTTGTTTTATGAAATAATGCAATTTATATGGGAAAGAGTCATGTTCTCTGTATATTGAAATTATTACATATCAAATTTCAAACTTTTCTGAAGTTAATTTTGTTCCTAAGTGTCAAGTAATTTATATTTTTAGAAAGAAGGTGGCCAAAAAATTTGGTCCGTCAGTTTAAATTTAATTAAAATTTATATATATATACATAAAATATTAAAATTTCTTATCACCACATACAAATGTACAAACTAGTTTTAAGAAAGTATAATAGAATTCTAAGAATATGAATAAGAATATGTACGATAAAATAGGAATCATACCTTTGAGAGTGAATCTTGTCTTGGTTTTTAGAGAACACTTGATGAGTAAACATCATATACGAAGTAAGCAAATTGTTTGCACGTGTGAATTTTTATTAATTAACTTTTGATTTAATTTTAGTTAGCAATTACCAATTATAAATCAATTGAAAAATACAGTGGTAGCTAGAAATATTACAATTAATAGTCAGGTGAGACTAGAAAATGAGATTTAATGACGAGATGAGAATTAAAATGTATTTTTTATGATAGATATCGGTCTCACCAAGTCACATGTTGATAGTCAAACGCATCATAAGTCTCAAAGTCACGAAAATTTGAAGTTCAATTTGAAGGTATATATTTTTTGAGTGTTAATTAGAATGATTTGAAATGACTCATGTTTGATTAATAGATACCTCGCCATCGCTCGTAGTCACACACATGCACTCTCACACACTCTGCATTTCCTCCTGAAATTGATTGTAACGTGATCAATTGTATAAAAAAGGTATGATTCCATTTAAATGAAATTGATTAGTTATTAATAAGAGCTTTCTTATACTGTAAAGTAAAAAATTCTAATATACGATTTACGTACAGCGACTATGATGTTCTGTACATACGTCGTATATTAGAATTATTTACTTTTCAGTATTAGGAGAAATAAATTCTACATTAAATTGTAAAGTCAGTGAAATAAATATCGTTTTTTAAAACCATATAACTTTCAATCAGAAGGCAAAAAGAGCTAACAGAAAATATAAGTTTCAATGTAATTAGCGAAATTTTTATTGGGATTTTTCAGGTAACAAATACAAAAAAAAACTCAATCCATTGAAAATCTTTTAGACGTGTTTCGGTGTTTTTGAAACCTTTGTTATCGATAACATTTTGTACTTGCCTTTATAAGCGAATGGATTTGTTATATAACTTTTATAAGCTTTATTAAAATACCTGTAAGTTCTGATCTTTTTCTTCAATACGATTTTCTGTCTTCAATCTTTCCGTTTTTCTCCACTTTGCTCGCCTATTTTGAAACCAAACCTGCGAGAAATAGATTAAAGAAAATTTGAATTTATTAAATATAGAGAATTAATTAGTGCAGGGGCTAGTCATGGTTTTTGTGTAACCCTGAATATTATGAGAAACTATTCAGCTTCAAGTTTCACAAAGATATTCATAGTCCAGCCGAAGGCGATTGAGTTACTCTACATTATACAGAATTTTCTAATCAATAAATTATCTAACTATTAAGCTCAGATTTTGAGTCAGTATTAAATAGAAACGCCATATAAAATTTCATTATTGAATGATTGAATGAAAAATGACGTTACCACTTATTTGTCATTAAGCGATATTGAATAGTAGATTCACAAAATTTATAAAACATACAAACGATGAATCACATCCTTCAAGAATGTCCTCTCCTCTCGTACAACAGTGACATTGATAGAATTGTACAACTACAACCTGACGCGTTGAGCTGGCTGAATCAACTTAATCTGTGATTGTTATTTTAATCTTATGTATTTTTATAAAAATTAATGCATACGCTAAATAAAATAAATAAATATAAAACATACAAATATCTTAAGGCAGTTTTATTTTTTTAGAAGAAAATTATATTCAAAAGAATAATTATTCTTTTTTTGCTGTACAGTACATGATTCTGGACGTGATTTTTTCTTGTCCGAAACAAGTAGATCTTTATAGATCTGGTGGATCCTGATTTGAAAAGACAAAAATTTTTCGATGTTTGAATTTTTTATACCATTTTCAAAATTTTTAATGAACTAGATTTCAAAAATCAATTTTTATGGTACTCTGACTCAAATAAATCACTAACTTTGTTGAGCAAAGTTGTTGTTAATAAAATAAGCTAAAATGTTGTCTCAGATCACTTTTTGAGTTTTCATACAAAAATATTGCCAAAGAGGTGAAAAATCATAAAATCCAATTAAAAAATAGGTTTTACATCAAAATTCAATACTTTTTTCACAGAATTATAGGTATTAAAATTCTGCGTTTAATGAGCCCAATAACACAAATTTATAATGGAAAATGCGCCCTCAAAAGAACCTTACTTTGACTCCATACCAAAATCGTTTTTTACAAACTTAAAGAACATATTTGTAATACAGGTTAAACCTCTATAATTGCACGTCTCAAGGGACCAAAAAATTGTAGCAAATAAAGAGAGTGTGCAAGTATAGAGAGAAGTTTTCATATATACAAATCTGATCCAAACATGTATTAATTATAGAGGTTTTGCAAGTATAGAGGTGTGAAATTAGAGAGGTTTCACCAGTATTAAAATAATGTTATTTATTATTAGGGTTCACTAAAATATGTACGATAAAACTCATTTTATGTACATAAAATATGTATTTAAAACACAAAAATATTTGCTCAAACATGTATTTATTCACAAATATGTATTGATATTTATTTATAAAATATCAAGTTTTAGTATACTTTAAGGAAAAAAAACATTATATTAATTATTAGGAAGTCAAAATTTGTTGCAGCTCTGATTATTAACTCATTTGACGCCGCTCCTAGAAATATTGAGTTTTGAACAAAATGTTCTTCTTCGATTTATTCTTTAGGTTAAAATTAAAACTTTTCTCTTCGATGAAAATTTTAGGTTTCATATAAAAATTTTTCAGGAGAGCCAAAACAAAATACGTATAAGTGCTACACAAATACATACAGAAATCTTGTACGAGAATGAAAAAACGCGATTTTTTTAAAAAGTTTAGCTCATAATTTAGTTTTTCAAAAACGATTCAACTGTTTGCTATAAAATATCTTAAATTAACCCTTTCAGTCCCGAATTAAAACAAAGGGAGCTAGAATTTTTTTGATTATATATTCTTACTATTGATGCTTTAAAAAGCTTAAATTAATTTTTTCAGAATTTTTTGACCCTTCCTTGACCTTGAAATTAACTGTCCCTTATAAGGCACACCGGGACTCAAAGGAACATTTTTTGAGTGATGATCTCTTACAAAAATTCTAATTTGCAACCGTTGAGTCCCCTGGTCCCTTATAAGGGACACTAATTACTTCCGTTGAGTCCCGTGGTCCCTTATAAGGGACACTTATTACTTCCGTTGAGTCCCGGTGTCCCTTATAAGGGACAGAAGCAAACATCTTAAAAACTAATTTTCCTGTTGTTGTTTCATAAATCCAATTATTTTAATTTAAAATACACCCATAAACGATGTTTAAAAAAAATTCACGACTTTTTTTAATGTGTTTTTCTATTATTTTTGTCGATCAAAACTTTTACAAGTCATAAAAATGTGTTGTCGACAGTACTTGACAAGATATTATTTTACTTTTCAGGCTATTTCCCGTGATTACGGAATCAAAATATTTTTTTTCATGTAATTTAAATATGTAAGAATGGAATGGTAGTTAATTTTTATCCTTTTTTTGACGAAATGCATTTTTAAAAAATTCTTGAAATTTTGTCCCTTATATGGGACACGGGGAGTCAAAGGGCTCTAAATAAAAAAGATTGACAAAGAAATTTTTTAATTTGAACGTGAAAAGTGACCTCAAAGTTGGTGTTACGTTGGCGCAACATATGACGCGAATGAGTTAAATGCTTTTTGATATTTTCAAATGTGATAAGTTGAAAAACTTCTGACTATAAGGCTACAAATTTAAATTACGAAATCTGAAATGAATTCAACGATAAAGCTTCGTTTACCTCAATTTCCATCCCATCTAAAATTTTACAGATAATTAACTTTTATCTAAATCAAGATTTTTTTTTAAAACAGTCAAAAATTTAGATTTGATTTGTGTTTTAAGTAAACTCGTTTCTCTTTCGATTTCAAATTTGAAATCATAAATTATTTTAAATTTTTCTCTCGATAAAATATCTATTTTCTCCAATTTTTCAATTGTATCAAGGAAAATAGAGTAGTTTGCTAATAGATAAACTAAATTACTTTCAACAACTTATAAAAATCTCTGAAACCACCATCAAATGTGGATTTTAGGAACGAAATATGTAAATATATGTACTTATGGGCGGAATATGTATTTATGTCAAAATATGTAAAAATATGTAAAATCAAATCGATGCCAAAAGTCTTCAAAATTAATTTTGCCAAATTAATTTTTTAGTTTATTATGTTTACTTTTGATTTCAATTAATAATATTTTATAAAATCTTAATTTTCCTTGATATTTTTGAATTTATAAATTTGCCATTTTTCAACACATAAACACAATCAAATTTATTGTCCGGCCATATTCGACACACAACAAAATGTTCTGTTCAAAAACATATGCTTTTTGTATCTATACACATACGATAAAATATTGTCCACGCAATTAATATTTGTGTCCCTCAATAGGGATTTTCAATGGATTTTTGATTTACTTATTTTGTTATAAAAAATGTGATTTAATTACAAAATATTATATCAAATCAAAAGTTAAGAGTCTAAATAACTCAAATATGTAAAAATAACAATATAAACATTCAAAAATGCCTTTATTTATTTAAGTTGAAAATAACGAAGAACAGCCATTTTCTTATTATGATGCAGAGAGGTGAACATTATTTTTTTCTTTTAAAGAATAAAGTATATTTTTTCACATAAATATCAAAAAAATCTATTTAGTTATGCAGTGCAGATTCTGAATTATCTGTCACACTTTTTGTTTTATAAAAATATATTAATTTTCATTGATAAATTAAAGAACACTCTTGATGCGTCCTAAAACTGTTCTGTCCCAAAACTAATTTGAAACCCTAATATTCAAGAGTGGATTTTTTTGGACATTCATTTAACCTTAGATTTTAAGGGTCAATCGACAATTAAATAAAAATCATTCAAGAATGAAAAATAAAAGTGAAAATATGTTTGTCCAATATATTAGACATCAGGACTCAAAGGTTGTGACTGTTTGTCTAATATATTGGACATGGGGACTCATAGGCTGTAACTGTTGGTTCATATGCCAAAGAAAAAAGATGTTTTCCGATACAAAAATAAATTAATATCCTTATATAATAATAGACATAAATTATATAAGCTTTTTAATTGAATTTATTACCAAAATCCGTTGATTACTGAATTTCAATATATTGTACAACAACCTTTGAGTCCCCATGTCCAATATATTGGACAAACAATTGCAATTTGCAACCTTTGAGTCCTGATGTCCAATATATTGGACATTCTATTTAAGGATGAAGGATCACAACAAAAAAACTGTAAAAAATAATTTAACACCTTCTAACCCATCTAAGTATGAATTTATATTCAAAAAAAATCTAGGTCCTCTGGTTTGAGCTCATGACTAAAAGGGTTAACAGAATGTGGACACATCGACGTTTTTTATGCTTCTAAAACAAAGATCATTTTTTTTTTAAACAAATATAAAACTAAAAAGTCAAAAATAAAAAAAAATATAAAAAAAAACCAGATGAAAAGTAAATTACACTTTTAGAAAGCTAACTAAAAAGGTAAAAACAAGAAGGTTTTGAGAAAAAATTAAATATTTTTAAAAGTTGAATTTTCAGTATTAAAGAAACATCGTGGTCCTAGAAGGGTTTCTAGCTTTAACTCTTGATTTAAGGTTCTTCTAATTGAAATATTTCTCTTCGATCTGAAAATTCAACTTTTAAAAAATGTTTTTAAACAATTATATTGTCCCAAGGCTTGCTTATGTTGCAACCGCTTTGACAGAGATTTCTAATAATCCTACTATTGGTAGTAATTCTGGTGTTACAGCAATTGCAGGATCAATTGCATGTAATCATCCTACAACTGCTGAAGGCTCTTTTAATTGAAATATTTTTTTATAAAAACATTTAATTTTTCTCAAAACCTTCTTGTTTTTTCTTTTTAGTAAGCTTTCTAACTTTTTATAAAGGTTTATTTTAGAAGTTAATAACTTTATAAGGCAAATTGCACTTTTCATCTGGTTTTTTTTTATTCTCAATTTTGAAAACAAGCCAATCTGCATTGAAAATTTTTTGTTTCGATGCTCCACAAAACGTTTTTTTCTTTTTCAATAATTTTAGGACATTTTTTTCCATAAAAATCATATTTAAATTTCATGTTCAAATGCAATTTTAATTCAAATGAAGAACCAAAATTTACTGTTTAAGTGATAAAAGCTCCTTAAACGCGATAAAAAAATGTTTAATTTAATTAAAGATCAAATAAACTTAGTAATAGAGCTATAACGGTAATTTTTTTTGGGTGAAATCGGATTTTCTTCTTTGAAAAGTGAAAATTCCTAAGCATAATTTAATTGAAAAAATTTAAATTTTTGTCCTTTACATACAGTAAAAATATCAAATATCATATTGTGTTGAGTCCCCATAAGAACTGAATAAGTAGGCTATAATTGTCCTGCAAAGAAACAGATCTTCTTGAATTTTATTCTAAATTTCAGGTCTCTAGCTCCCTTCCTACTGCGTGCCGCAATTATTGTAAAATTTATTATTTTAAAATTTATATCTGTTTCATTCAAACAAAAAAAAATCGCCATAATCAATATTGAAAAACAAATTTTATGAAAGAGATGATTAAGTTCAATTCATTAAAAACTTTAAAAAAAATCTATTATTCTATTCTAAGTTAAATTTTTTTGTAAGTTTCTAATAAAAACTATTTAATGGGGGCTAATAACAAAACATAAAATTTTTCCATTCCAAATTATTATTACACCATATAACCAGGCCTCTAAATATTTTAACAAGGGGTTTGCTAACAAATTCAATTTAAAAAAAAAAAATAAAAAATTCATAATAATTATAACAAATTAATCAAAGTTATTAAGGCAATTCATTTAATTGGAATTGAAATTGAAAAATAAAAATTGAAATTTTTGACAGAAACAGTTATGTAGGTGTATACGTGAGAACTGTCAAAAATTCTTTCAACAGTAAATTTCAATTTCAACAAGAAATTTCTGGTTGAAATAATTCAATTTAAATTGAATTGGTTGAAATATTGACAGTAGTGTTGTCATTTTATTTTTTTGCATGCGCGGGATTTAAAACTGCAAGACTTTTATAAAAAATGCCTTTTTTTCTCCCGACTTTACTCAAAATATTCTTTTTAAAATGATTTTTACTCTTGATTTTCAATAAGGCGTTCATAAAATAATTATTGAAATCCCTATTTTTCAATTTCAATTCCAATTAAATGAATCTCCTTATTAAGTAATTTCAGCTTACAAGAGTATTCAGAACTCTGTTTTATCAGATACTATTTCCAATAGTTTTTTGTTATCTTATTTGAGTCTGCATTACGATGCCCTTCACGTAAAAAAATCACAGTCAAATGAAATTTTCTTTTCAATTGAAGTTTGTCAACTTCAAAAATTACGAGTTTTCCAAATGTGAACTCAAAAATGTAAAGCAAACGAAAAATTAAAATCGAGTTTTTCATGGTCACCTTATTTTTTTGTATGGACACCCTGTATTTTTTTGATCCATTAACACTCCCACACTGAATACGAACATAAGTCTAGAACATACTTTGGGTCTCAGATGAACCGTTCGGGCACTACGTGGTCTTAAAGTGGAAAGTTGAATAAAAATTCACGCATGAATCAGGTGTTCACGCGGATATCTAGTCAGATATCTGTGTTGAAAGTGAGATATCGTTGTATGCATTTTGTATGCGATATCTGAGTAGTTATTTGTCAGATATCGACATAGCCGACTTTTTGGTAGATATCGTGCTAATTAAGACATGGCATAACACAGGTATAGATATCTATGTTAGATATCGATATCCGAGGTTAGATATCTCGCTATTTAAGACATGGCATTAGACTAAAAAAATAAATTTACCAAAAGGGTTAAAAATAATTATTTAGACAAACTTGAACTTTGAAATAAGATTTAAAAATACAATGCAATTTAAAAAAAAACTTAAATATTTATTGAATGCAACGCACAATTTTTTTTTTTTAATAAATTAAAGCAAAAAAACATAATTATTAAAATCATATAAAATTAACTAACAAATATTAGTGTATCACTAAAAATATTACCCAATAGGTAATTAAATTTACTTATACAGTATAAGTAATCATTGTTAGTCATACACTATTTATATAGTTGCTTAGGAAGCAATCGAGATTTTTTACGGGGATTAAACAATTTTCAGGGTTGCTAGATTTCCCCTAACACATTAATTGTTACTGATCTACCCACTACTTTTTAGCTTGTCATTTGAGCTCTCAATTTTGTGTTTCATATTAAAAATCAATATATCTATCATATTATACGACACTCTCGAGCTATTTCCTGTAAAATTTTCGTATGAAATTTTATATTTTTATTCAATTTTTATTGTAAATTCAATTCAAATCTGTATTATTGACTGAAAAATTCGACTGTTGTGTATCTGTACATATTTTTAGTGCATTTCGTAAGAAAAAATGCACTATAAGAGTCGGTTTTTCCGCCGTTACTCCGTTTGTCAGTTTTTCCGTTGGCTGATACATCAATAACTCCAGAATGACCCATCAGATCGCTCTGGCAAGATCGAGTTCTTTGTTAGATAGAGGAGGTCATTAGGATGATTTATAACTCATTAATTTAGAGAAAAAGTTGTTCGGTATATGAAAATCAAAAATTTTAAAGATTAAGGTACCTCGGCCGGTAAAAATAAGATAAAGTTTCGGAAGAAACTATGGGTCTATGATAGTCACGTTTTGTCGATGTGACCTCATATAAAAGTATTATAATATAATATTTTAGTAACACTAACATTTTTTTTACTTACTTGTACTCTTGCTTCTGTTAAATTAATTTTAATAGCAAGATCTTCACGTGTAAAAACATCAGGATAATGCGTATGTGAAAATGCAGTCTCCAATTCTTCAAGCTGCAATATTAAGAATATAAAAAATCCTAATCACTGTGTGGTTTAAAAAGTGCATTTTGATTTGATTTCATTGAATAAAATAAGTTTTACAAAAATTTATATGAATAAATAGTAACAAAAAAATAATCACAGATATACAAAATGCATCACTTGCTCGGACAAAGTTCAAACTATGAAAATAAGAATATACACTAAAAATAAGCCGACACGTATTTCATGGTTTGACTATTAGAGCCTTTTAAGCCTTTCACAGCTAAGTGGCTCATTTTTACGTTTTAAAGATAATCCTGTAACTTGTCGTTTCCAATCATTAAAATATAAATTTTAAAAAATATTGCACTCAAATAATAAAATTTAAAATGACGAAAATTGGGTATTTTTCATAGAAATGTCGGAGGACCATATTTGAACACATTTTAAACTTCAATAAACTCAAAAAAATAAAAAAAAAAATTATATATCCTTAAAATTCAATGTGTTTTCTATATAAAAATTATTTAATAAAAATCAGTTTGAATTTTATGTCAGTATATTTTACGGCGTGCAATCGTCCATATTTTATTTATTTAAAAAAATATTATTTATTTTAATTAAATATTTTATTGGATAATAATTTGATAATTCTAAAGGAATTAAAGTAAGTTCAATTATGCAATGAAATTCACTATATAAATATTGGAAAAATGAGGAAATTTAAGGCTATGGAAGAGAAATTATCTGACCAGAATAAAAACCTTCATAATGAACTAGTCCTAATGTGCAGTAAATATAAGCACGCGTGCAGTAGAATTGATGCAATGACGGCTCAAATTGAACGTCTCAAACAAAGTAATTTGTCCAGAAATGTGTTAATTAAAGGTGTTCCGGAATTGGAAAAGTCAAATTTGGACCTTAAAAAGATGCTAAGCATGATCTTTAGAAAAGTCAACTTCGAAAGAAAAGTAAATATTAATTGTTCTCAATTTAAAAAAGATGGTAAACTATAGGGAGGGCCTGATGACGTCATTTACATAGATGAACATCTAACAAAAGAAAATTTCTCACTATTCATGGAAGCAAGAAAATTTAAAAAAATGGGCTATAAATTTGTTTATACATACAATGGTCGTATATTTGTGAGAGAACATCCAACTGCTGATGCTATACTGATCGAGAAATATGAACAAGTCCTTGAGCTCACTTACCGTAAAAAAAAATAGACGTTCATGAAACCCTCAAAGCCTACATTGATGGTTCATCAGACAAAGAAGTTAATTTTGAAGTAACCACACCTACAGATGATGAAGGTCCTCATGTTGAGACAACCAAACGTAAAGTTGAATCGCCCGGAACTGCCACATCTTCTAACCCAAGTAACAAACAAAGGAGAACGGGTCGCTATTAGGTTCTATAATAACTAATAATTTTTCACTTACAACACCTCCTTTAACTTGCTCTTTTTAATATGAATTTCTTTTTATTATTATTTTTTTTTACAAATTATTATTCACTTTCATCAATTACTTTTTCATCTCACTTAAAATAAATTTCACTTTATTTTCATTGCTTCTATGTGTAACTTCTATAATTACTATAATCAATATATTATTTTTGAACACTCACACATATCTTTTGTTTTGTTTTTATGAACAAACATTGGTTTTTTGTGATCAATTATTTAATTATTTCCTTTGTTGAATTGAATTTTTTTAATTGTGTTTTTTGATCTGTCATAAGTGTACAAGTTGGAGAGGTCCATCGAGTTCAAAGAGATTGCTTTGGCAGCATTTCTAGACATCGAAGGGGCTTTTGATAACACCGGATATGGGTCAATCACTCACGCGTTGGAGAGGAAAGACATTGATCCGGTAATGATCAAATGGATTCATAACATGCTTCAAACCAGGATCATAACGACCTACATGGGATCTGATGCGGTAACAATTGAGGCTAGCAGAGGTTGCCCACAGGGTGGTGTATTATCACCCCTCCTATGGTCACTCGTTATCGATGATCTCTTGCAAGAGTTGGATGATCAAGGCATTGAAGTAATAGGCTATGCAGATGACGTAGCTATTCTGGTAAGAGGTAACGACATGACAACTCTGTCTGATCGGCTGCAAAACTCACTAGAATACATAAGTGACTGGTGCAGAGGACATGAACTTAGTCTCAGTCCAGGTAAAACCGTCATTATTCCGTTCACTAGGAAGAGGAGAATCAATTTAAGACCTCCAATTTTGAACGGTGTACAAATGGAGCTGTCAACAGAAGTTAAATACCTAGGGGTCACTTTAGATAAGAAGCTTCAATGGACAGCACACATTCGCAAGAAAGCAGAAGCAGCAACATCATCTCTTATGGCATGCAGGAGCCTAGTAGGTAAACGTTGGGGTTTAAAACCAAAAATGACAAAGTACTTGTATACTGCTGTCATTAGACCAATGATCACATACGGTGCATTCGTATGGTGGCCAAAGGTCGATAGCCAAACAGCTAAGCAACGATTGGCAAAAGTTCAACGTCTAGCATGTTTAGGCATCACAGGAGCGCTCAGAAGCACTCCAAATAGGGCACTCGACATACTGCTTGACCTTCCTCCATTGGACGTTATTGTCAAAAAGGAGGCGATGATAGTGGCATGGAGAACACAACGTGTCAAGAACTTCAAACCAGGAGATTTTAAAGGTCATTTGGGAATTCTCAACGAAATCTCAAGTTTCTGTGACCTAAACTTCATCTCTGACAGCATTCCAACGGAATTGGACTTCGAGAAACCTTTCGACATCGTAATACCTACGCGTGAAGATTGGTTAAGACGAAAAGTCAGGCTGGAAGAAGATGCTGTCATCTATTACACAGACGGCTCTAGGAAAGATGAAGCGGTTGGTATTGGTATATGGGGTCCATCCTGCAAATATTCCAAATCCCTAGGTGCCAGCCCTACCGTATTTCAAGCCGAAATGCATGCAATAGAAGTATGTACACATAAATGTTGGAGAAGGGGTGACTTGAGAGGCAAACCAGTCTACATTATCTCCGACAGCATGTCATCGCTACAAGCTTTGAACTCACCAATCATATCATCTGGATTGGTGAAAACATGCTTAAAATCCCTCAACAGACTGGCAAAACATCATCGGAAAATCACATTGATGTGGGTACCAGGTCATGAAGGGATCGAAGGTAATGAAATGGCAGATGAACTGGCAAGGAAGGGAGCTGAAGGGAAATTTAGTGGCCCTGAGCCCTTCTGCGGAGTAAGTCTGAGCTATTTCAAAAAACTCATCTCGGAATGGGTAGATAAACAGATGAAATTATACCACCAAGGTATTCCAGCATCTTCACAATCCAAAGAGTTTGTGAACTGTTCAAAGAAAAGATCAGAAATGATCTTACAACTGGACAAAAAAGACATCAGGAAACTGACGGGTCTCCTAACAGGACACTGCCTTTTGCGCAGTCATCTTAAAAGAATAGGAAGAAGTGATTCAAGCACCTGCAGGCTCTGCCT